>OY735207.1:12392879-12992879 GCA_963457665.1 Thysanoteuthis rhombus | reverse complement strand
TTTGTTGATCAGCTCAACCTGGATATCTAACAAAATGATGGAACGACAGGATATATCCCCCCCCCCCGTACTCCTAGATATATGAAGATAGAAAAGGTGATATTGAAAAGGGACCATTGTGCAGATACCAACACTTCAAAAGTAGGTGAAATTTAACCCGGAATACTCCGAAGAGATCCGTTATCCCTAAGAGTCCATAATGAAATCAAGAAAAACATTTGAACGTAAAAAAGAAAAAAATATATTGACGATCTCCAATTCAAAACAGTTAATGGAGCAAGCGAAGGAAATAATTTAATGTGATTGTAATAGCAATAATAATATAAATATGGAGGGAGGAAACGGGGACAAAATGGTAAACGAAGAAGAGCATTCAATTAATTTGATCAAATGGAGAGGGGAGATTAAATTTTATGCTCGAGTGAACCAAGCGGAATTTCGAAAAGGATACCAGAAGAGTATGGAGAGGAAAAATCTCAGCTCAAGTTAATGCTCAAGTCCACAGTTGAGAAAGCAATGTGTGTGAGTGCTAGTGCGTACGTACGTGTATGCGTATGTGGAGAGAACGAGAGACTGGGAGAAAATACGAGATAGGGAGTGAGAAATAGAGCGAAGACGAGAGAGGTTGAGACACAGTGAGAAGACTTTGTAGAGTGAGAAGTTGAGAGACTGAGAAAGAATATGAGAGAGAGAAGAGAGAGACGTACGGCTGCTTGGGGTTGATTTTAAATAATCATTACTGATATTCATTATCCTTCATCTCCAAACCTTGAAAGGAATTTCTCATTAAGACAACTTAGGCTGTGCAGATTGGAGGTGTTTTGCCCGGGCCAACTATTTTAAGAGGGGCTACTCCAGACATTTAGTGTATAATTTTTGAATGGTAGACTCAGGCGTACGGGGAAGTTATATATATGTGTGTGTAGGAACATTTCTGGTTACATTTTGTTACAATTGTTTAACTTGGTATCATACCTCTCCGTGACTCAACAACCCAACCCGATTCTCAGGACAGTGATCAACGAGGTCGACACGCGACTGATTGGGGTTATTCGTTCCAAACAGGGACAGGCGTAGAAAAAGAGGTGTACTTTCTTTTTTTAATAAAAAAAAAATTGAATCATATACTTCCTCTTTCTATCTACCTCATTCCACGTAAGCTCATTGTGAAGAAGTTTCCAGAAATTTAAAAAAAAAAGAAAAAAAAAAAAAAGATAATACGTATTGTTAATGTCGAGAAAGACTAAAAACCAAACAGGATTTTGCTAACAACGAAGGGTTAAAAGGTGTGACTTGTATAAACAAAACAGCAAGTGTCCAATTATCATCGGTTTCAACTACGCTACTCAAAATAATTTTCACTCCACGGTCTGTTTCTTACTAATCACATACGTACAGGAATCGTGATGAGCACACACACACACGAAGGCTAGAAACTATTTTGCTACTAATAGATAGCCCTCTATCACTTTTGCTGTGTCGTACTTTTTAACAGTGAATGCCTTGTCATTTTAGTATTTTTTGTCGATTACTCAACAGTTTAAAAATATTGTACAACTTTTCCAACCTTGCATTTTCCAGCAATTTGTACTCTTGGCCAAATTTTCGGACACCGAAAATTGCTGTGGCAAAGGGAGTATTTGTAACAGCCCAAGACTTACAGCTAGCAATTGCTGGTAAACAGTTCCGACATAGCCTTAAAATATGAGATACATCATTTTTGATCTGCAACTAACATGCATGAATCTTTTTATTGACATCTCTTTCGTAAATGATTAAATACGTGCATTTTTTCTCTTCATGCCTTTTCCGTATTTCTCTTTCATATAATCTACTGTCATATTTGACTAACGCATTATCAAAACAGTATGTAAGCATGTACATGTTTCAAAAGACATTGCGAACATTACATCATTTCTATAGTCAGATGACCATTCAATTTCTCACCAAACAAATAACTTTATAATTACTATGTTGACATCCACTTATTCAATTTTCAGAAAGATATATTTCTCAGGGAAATTATCTTCTTATCAAACCATCAAGAACAACTCGCATCCCTAACAAATTGCTGACCCGACGTTCAAAAAAGCATTAGCATAAATCAAAATATATTTGTAAGAACGGTACATTGTATACACTACGTGTAAAGGTATACACCTGGCCCACACATATATAATCCGTGTTCGGCACTGATTAGAAATTTAAAAAAATATTCAGCAGTTTGAAATGAGGGAGGGGCGGCTACTTTTCCCTACATACATAGGTATTTCCAACTATTTATTTGTTGTCTGCCGTTTTACTTATTCCGTTACGTACAGGAGAAATATTCTCAGTTTTCTTATTTCAAACTAATTTGTTGCTTTATTTTAAATCGGATTGCAATAAAAACAGCATATTATTCGAATGTCGATTTTCAAGGCGATGGTCACTTGGAATCATCCTATCACCATTTCTTCATTTAGTTTGGTGTCAGACAAAGCTAAGCTAATGAAGAATGCCTGGAAAACTGATGTAGGCTCGAAATTTTGCTTCCCTTTCATATTTGCGCCCAGAGGTGACTGCGTCCGGATGCGACCTCCCCCATCTCCCGTTCCCTCTTGCTACATGGTTTAGTCAAAGGAAACAAGTTTCATTACAACACGTAAATATTTTATTCAACTAGTTTACAATAGTTTTGCAAATGCATTTTTTAAATGTCAAAAACATTTCGTTGCTTTGAGATTTTTAGTTCATGAACCCGGACTATTTATGCATTTGCAAAAAAAAAAAAAAAAAAAAAAAAAAAAGGAAGGAAGAAAGACTACTGCATGATTAGAATTGAATAGTTATCTCCTTTGGCAAACGTCACAGACGAAGACAAAGATATGCATTATTTTATGAGTGAATATTTTGTCATTAAAAAAAAAATTAAAGAAAATTACCAAAGAACAAATGAACTACAAAGATTATAAAGAATAAGACGGAAAACATCTTATTTGTATAAGTAAAAAAACAAAATAATACATGTATGTTTTGAACGTTAATCTATAACATGTTCGGGATTGTTTTTTTTGGGGGGGGGTATTCATAAAATTTCCTTACCTAAATATATATCTTTTTCACATTTGGCTAAGCAGGCGATAGGTCTGACCCCTGAATCTGTGTCGGTTTCAGCGGATCGAGTGCCCTCACAACACGTTAATACTATTAGGCCGTCTTCCGTCTTATTCTTGATAAAGTTCTCGTTTTCTTAAGTTAATTTTTTCACCCCATTATTTCGTCAAATTTTGAACTGAAAATCTATGAGTGGAACATGCTGGATCACGTTTTTAATTTATCATTATCTCGTAATTTTTTGTAAAAATCTTTTTTTTATTCTTTTCATTTGGATCTCCAACTCAGTTTTTAAAATCTAGAACTAGATGGTAATATAACGTTTGAATCTTTTTTTTTTTTATCAGGACTTTCTTTTAGCCAGTTGAACTAATTGCTCACAACTGGGCCCTGCACCTTTGGCATCCTCTAATTCACTCTCTAGTCTCGTCAAACACGCACACATCACATAGGGACATACATTCAACACCACTTCGCGGGTTTTCCCTTGAACTGCCACGATTTTAAAAAATCAGTAGTATCTTTATACTGTTTATATTGTGATATTTTTTTTTACTATACTTGAATGAAATGATTAGTTCGATACTTATAAAACAGCATAAGAATGTATTCCTCTAAACTTTTCAAAGCACACCTATTTGTTACATTTCATTCTACCATAAAGCCTATAAACTTGGTATTTCTATGATTCTACAAAACTACAGGCTGTGAACAGTGATGGAAATGGGAGGGGGGAAAATATGGACCCCTTGGATAGACCAATCGATCCACGGAGGCCAATATTGACCATTTTGGCGACACCTGAATTAAATATATGTGTTACTTGAGTATACAACAGCATAAACAAGCGTAGTTTGATTTTCCAGCGACCAGGCTTGAACATAAAATATTTACTTTTTCTTCAGAAGTCCTTTCCTGGAAATCCATACATGTATATCAGTGATTATTTTCACGGAAATAATAAGTATGATATAAAGGTACTATACTTACATCTGTATGCATATTCAGCTTGGTCACTGCCGTCTATTGCAATCAGAACTAACCTCCGCTGTTCAGCAGACATTTTGTACAATTCTTGGTCTCTTTTTTTCTTTTTTTTCTAATTTTTGAGCGTTTGTTACGCTTCTCCTTTCCGCAGGAATACAACAAGTAGTTGTGACTGAGAAAATTGACGTTCGCTCACTGACTGTAGCTACGGACTGAGCTTCCTGCTTTTACTACAGCTGATTTAAGTGTCGGGAGGGAAGGGCTGAAAGGAGGGCAGTGCTGAAAGTTAGCGAAGGGCTAGGCCGGGAGGTGTCGACTCGACATTAGTAAAAGACAGATCACTTCGACGCAATAAGTATTTTTCAAGTTGGTTTTTTTCCCTTTTTTCTTTCTTATTCCGGATTTTATTTATAAAATACTTCACACCGTCTTCTACAACTACAATTACTATTACAGCTAGAATAGTTATTAATTGCAACTAATCACGTCTATTAAGATCAATATGACTATCATTACTTACATCCAAATCACAGCTAAATTACTGAAACCATCGTTTGAACCGAATTCGAGAAAACGAACAGTAAATGGAGGCAGGAGTGTACAACGTATACCTACTTCTTAATTAACAAGGTTTATATATATATATATATATATATATATATTAGTAATGGAAACAATTATTACTAGCTATCCTTTGTCAAATGGCGCACGGGGACTTACAGAAGCCCGACTACAAGGGATCACTTCGCTCATTACTGTGATTCCCGAGCATAAATCGTAGATACAGCCTTACCGTATACCCAGTTCCTAAAACCAATTCCTGGATGTTCCCGGCACCTTCGTAGGTTCCCGGTTCCCCCAGCCTATCTGCTAGGTCCTTCGTGCTTGTTCTCAAGGATCCGACCACCATTGCTGCCGATGTCACCCTCATGTTCTGCATTTTTTTTTTTTTTTTTTCGGTTATCTGGCAATATCTGGATACATATATACTTTTTCACTTTCTTTCTGCTTCGCTCCGTGGCGCAAAGGAACAGCAAAATCCACTATTTAAAACTTTTTTTCCTTTTTGTTAACTACAACTAGATTTGGTCCTCTGGCCTAGATTGGGTTATTATCTATTTTGATCTCTAAGTCTCGGGGGATTTATGTGTTCCGTTCTCTTTGACAGATTCTCTGGTCTATGCATATATTATTGGTTCATTTGGTTATGAACACAGTTAAAAGGGTTGACCGGTTTCATGAAAAGAAGGTATAGACACTCTTCACTGATGATGAACAATTACATATATAGAACGTGACACGTAACCATAAATATATTTTTGTGTGTAACACTTTTTATGAGCGCAAAGATATAACTCTCTGACCCGTATTTACTCGATTCCCCACAACAGACAGATGTGACACAGGATCGGGTTAATGTGGGGATTCCGAATGGAGAGCTTCAAAAATTGCTTCAGTCCCCGCAACTGATGTGCAATGGGAAGGTGCTACCCTGAGGCTTGCTGATCATCCGAGACTGGAGTCATTTTTTGCGGCCGTATGACGAATCCTAGACCTCTTGCGCTTAGCAATACCGAGCCTCGGATGCCCATGATCAGCTATTGCACTGCACATACCAAAGTATGTGCACCGAACAGATACTACTCTCTGATCCGTATTTACTTGCTTCCTCACAAGAGCAAGAGCGGTCTAATGTGGGGTTCCATCGCGAGATAATAATCTCTGATCACAGGCAGGTGGCTTTGGAGCAACTCTCTGATCCTAGGCAGAGCACATGGATACTTTGATCCGAGGCAGAAGTGCCGATCCACGTATAAATAATCCTATCATTTTTGTCAAGTACTAATACTAGGGAAGGTAACTAATGGACCAATGCTGTAATTTTCATTACTGCTAACTGAAACGATGAAGTTGGAGTTTCTAAGAAGAAGAAAAATATATTATTATGATTAAGTCAGAACAGAGCCCTGCGCCCTTGTAGGGGCATATAGTATTGAATTTACTACTTCTTATAACAATACTGTATTCGATCGTCTTATATCCATTTTGGAAAAAAATGCCATTACCTTTTTTATGTATCCTCCAGCTTCTTCTGGGGGTTCCTGACTCTTCCAAGGATCCTTGGTTCCTCTGGCCTCCTCGGCAGGTTTTTCATGATTGTTTCCAGTTTGATTATTTATTCTTTTTTACCACTTGTAAGAACATCACGACGATCTATGTGTACACCCAGACATAAACCATGTGTATTTAACACTGGTTACAAAATGCTTAATGAATAATTTGAAATGGGGTCTACAGTCCCCTCTTGGCTTGGGCCTTGGCCTATTACTAGCTTTGCAAAGGTTCTTTCGTATTCGTCACATTTTGATTTTCATTTTATTTTTTGCTGATGCCTTCGCCCGGTTCAATAGTTGATGCAATGAACATTCATTCAGCGTGAATAATGAATGGACTGTATTAATGACTGAAATCTAGGACATTTCAATAATCAGAATTCCGGGGGGGGGAGTAAAGCTTATGACAAGATGGGAAATAGAGAGGAGAAAGGAAAGAATTGTATTTATCGATTGAAAAAGAGGAAAATATCCGTGCCTCGCATGGATGAATCACCGTAGCCTGCACGTGTACGAAAACTGTCTGAAATCATCTTTTGAAAAAAAAAGTTTATATTTTATCCAAACGTATTTTTAAAATGTCATCACAAGATTAGGACATGGGCAATAGAGACAATAAAAAAAATACAGTTTTTGGATGGTGCTTAGAGGCAAATCTTCAAGGTTGTAGTCTCCTGAATGTGACCAGGAGCGCCCGTAGACTCAAACGAACGAGCAAAGAGAAAAGAATCTGTTGCTTACTTGGCTGGTTGGTCGGGCGGGCTTGCATATATAAGAATGAGTAAGACAATATAGGAGTAGTAGCTTCGAATGTAATATATTTTATGACTCAATTTGTAGGAAAACTGAGTTATAATAAATAGATAAAAAAATTGGCAAATTGTATTCATCTGGCAACGGACCAGTATAAAAGTAAGTTATTGTTCCGACAAAATATGTACACTTCCGAACGCGTTTGAGTATACGGCATACAAATTAACACATAACAATCATTGTCGGGCGTTATCAGGGTGCAGGGGGGTAGCTATACGTCCTACAATGTTGACGGGTCTAATTATTGAATATTTCTTCTCTAAAAAGCTCTTTGATTGTTCATGACCCTTCTCGAAACTATAGACAATATCTTCACAAAATATAGGTTTGAGTAAGTTTATTAGGTAAATAAACCATAAAACTTATAATATTCAAGTTTGAGTATTTCTTGTTCTTTTATTTTTCCCCCGAAACCTTCATGAAACTCCAGGCAGCCAACCAAAATTGCTGACGGAACTAATTATTGAATGATTATTCTTATTCCGAAAAACTCTATGAATGTTAATGACTTAGAGACCAGACGTTCGGCTTTACACCGGACAGTCCGTTTTTTTTTCTTTTCTTTTCTCTTCTCTTCTCTTCTCTTTCAAGCACTTTGTCCTCCGTCCGGTGCGTGGTCGAACCGGACGATAATTAGCCCTCCGCTTTGGGGTCAGATTGAAAAATTATCAAATCACCTCAGACAATGTTAGGACAGTGGAAAGTGAATACCAGCAGCCACTAAATATAATAAAAATACGTTGATAGTTGTTAACTGTTGATGTATTTTTATTGTATGTTGTTGTCGTTCAATCTGCCTGTGGCCGATTTGGTTCGGAAAACTTTTTTTTGTTGTGAAATTTTACGAAAATTACCACGGAATAGCATTCATGTATTAGTCTTAAAGCGGTTCTAAATGTTTGAATTCCCGTGGTAGACGGATAAACTAAAAACATTTCTATCCAGGTTCACAACATTTTAGAAGTAACGGGACAATTCCTCTCACTACCATTTCGTCCTGCTACTCGGAACATTTCGACCCATTTATGAGGACTTATTCAATTATTTGTTAATGTTTTTTTTTTTTTTTCGAGTGGGAGTCAAATTTGATTCAATATTTCATTGTACACAAGGAAGTTTTATTGCGAAAAGATTAATAGATTTTAAGTTCATGGTGTTTAATAGAAACTTATCGCGTTTTGTCCAAAAAAAAGTCTGTCGAGAGGTCCTTAACCTTATTTTTTTCGACAAAGAATATCGTGTTCGAAAGTTATTCGCAAAATTAAAAATAAAACGGTAATCCGGGCGAAGCGTCCACAGTAGTGGGACGAAATGGAGGTCGGGCGAATCGCGTTTTGGACGGACAAATAGCTACGTTCCATACGCACCCGATGCCTGACGAATATCTATTGCGAAAGAACTATATCGGGGAAATCATTTCGTGGAGTTATGTACACACGTATATGTCTATTCGCTTAGTTACTTACGCATGCACACGCTCACACACACACACACACACACACACACACACACACACACATATATATATATATATATATATATATATATATATATATATATATATATATATATATATATATATATATTTTTTTTTTTTTTTTTTTTTCCGTAACACTTTTCATTGGTTGGTGACATTTTGATCCTTGCACAGCACACAGATACTCTGATCCAAGTCAGAAGTGCCGAACCATACCTAAATAATTTAATAAATTTCTTACGGTTACTTTGCAAGCTTTTAAATAAACAGCCCTTCTCGGGTGATTCGAGGCCATGGTAATATTGAGCCATTTCAAGCACTAAAAATGTTTTCCTACGTATTGGAAGGAGTATGTGTTGAAAATTTCAATTTTCTACATTGATTGATTAGAGCTGTGTAAGTGACACATACATAGACAGAAACATACATATTTCAGCCACAAGGCTGGATTTTCAAAAAGATTTCTTCATAACTCTCCTGGCGGGATAGAAATAAGGTTGCATGTCAAATTTCAGTCTCTTCATTAGCTTTGAAGGGCTCTAATTTTGGTGAGGTCATTGTTCTTGTTGTTATCATTGCCACTGTTGCTGACAGGGAAAATGTTTGACAAAAGAGCTAGACGATCTTTGGTTTCTTCTGACCATAGTCTACATCAAGGATTCTCTAACTTTTTTCATACCTGATTCTTAGTTTGGGAAGCCCTGCAATGTTCCCCGCTTTTTCCCCCGTGACAAAGGTATGTGCTCACTTTTGAATTTGACGTAGGGAATCAATATTTGTTTTGTTTTTGTTTTTTCAATAAAGACTCAGTAAGTTAACTACTGAATAAAAAATCTGTGTGCACCTTCATTTCCTTTGTGCGCAAGTTGCAAAACTTGTTTACAGAGGGAACATAGTTCCTTCTCAGCACGCACGCACGCTCACAGCTTGGAGGGAACTACGTTCCTGGGTCTACGTGACATCGGTCAAGTCAGCAAGTGGGAAGGGGAAATGAAGTCAGCGGTCCAACACTTCGGAAAATGTAGGTGGAGTAGCGAGAAAGGAATAGCGTAAGAAAGAGGCGGGGATAGTTACACTTAACTGACAGAGAGGATCGGCGATAAAAAGAGTCGTTTTTCACTTGAACAACAATCTAATCTGATTCGCGGACATAAGTTCCGTTTCTGAGTTTACTATGAGTCAGTTCAGTTGACACTTGTTTATCTGGCTTTTCTCATCGTCTAGTTTTCCTCAGGCGACAGTCATTTTTAACGGTTTATTTTGAAAGGTTTCAATTTCAACGTTTTTATTTTGCTTTTCCAATTACCTCTGCCAACGAAGTGGGGAGGTATGTGTATTCGGTCACGTCTCTCGGTTCGGTCTGGTCCACACGATATCTCCGAAAGTACCCTATGAGTATCAATGAAATTTTGCAGGAGGGCGGACCATGTCCACACTACGTAATATTGCCAGATTTTCGGTATCTCCAAAAGTTCTCATAGAATTCCGATGACATTTTGTAGAACATTGGGAAATGTAATAAAGAACAGTTGATTCGATTCGGGAGTGGATCCCGGAGTTGTTTCTTTTTTTTTCCGTTTTTATTTTTCAGATATTTCGGTAGCAACAAACGAAATGCATAAAAACCTGACCACGTGATAATAAAAACTTTTGATATGTATCACCTATTACTCTAATATTTCTGTTCACCTCCCAATTGTCAAATTATTACCATTCTGTCGGATCACCTCACATCCACACAGCAAACATACAATTATGTATGCGCTCATGACGGATGAGGAGGTAATTGTGCATGAATCCGCCCAAAATTCACTCCATCTTTCGTAGTCTACTGTAAGCCCTTCCACAAATTTCAATGAAATTCATGGAGAACTTTTGGAGATATCATGTAGAACTTTTGGAGATATCGTCAATTAATTTCAATGGATCTGGGGGGGGGGTTGTGCACAAAAGACTACGAAAGAACTTGTTAAATGTCCATCTACACGTCTGTCTGTCTACACGATATCTCCAAAAGTTCTCAATGAACTTAAATGAAAATATGTTAAAGGGTGGACAATGGACTAAGGAAGAACTGATCATATTTTGGAATTAATCCATGTACAGTTACCTCCCTGCACCAGGACTATATGTCCACCCTGCACAATATCTCTGAGAGTTCTCAATTTTGTGGAAGAGTGGGCAATAGACTGATGAAGAAGTGATTAAATTTTAGAGTGGACCAAGGAATTGTTTTTCAATTGAGAGGTATTTTTCTTCTTTCTTTTTCTTTACATTTATGCATTTGCTCATGCTTGTCCACACAATATCTCTAAAAGGTCTCAATTAATTCCAATGACACTTTGTCGAAGGTAGGTTATGACCTACAGAAAGACTGATTAGATTTAGGGACGGCTTCAGGTATTTTTACGTGACCTCCCCCTGCTATTGATGTTATGTATAAGACCTGATTTCCATTATATTTTTACTGGCAGTGGCGTTGACAACTCTCTAAATGCTTTCTGGTCCAACTTTTTTTCTACTTTGTGAATTACTTTTTGCTCTGTATTCCCGTCAAATGACATCAGGGGGGTGAACAGAAAAATTGCTGAAGTATTAGGGTAATTGCACTAAAACACTGGTCCATGACGAACCACTTATTTTCAGCCTTCATTTACTGTAATTAGTAGAGGAAAATAATTGTTGGTCGAGAAAATAAGGCTTATTATGAATAATTGCAGCAACATATGCAGAAGATGACAACTGCAAATTATGTTATGCGGACAGCGATGGGGAAGTATCACTTGAACTAAATAACAATAATAATGATAACTGGACACGTAAAAATTTCTTCAGAGGCGTAGCTAAGAGGGGAGAAAGGGATATGTGAAAAGCGCTCGCAGGCCCCAAAAGCTTTTAAAATTTTAGTTCCTATACTGCGTTTCTACTGATATTATGCAATAACAAGGATATATTTACACATACATGAATGGCATAAATAATAATTCAGCGTTCGGATTTGTTTTTCTTCACCGATTAGGTGATATCGCATGCCTATGTACTGCAAATGTTCCTTTTACATCAAATCTCACTAAATGTTGGAGGGGACACCAGGGAGATACCTCACCGTGCGACTCTGCTCTTCTAACACCCTGTATCTTCTCATTCTCTCTCTCCTCCCTTCCAATCATCGTTACCTGTGCATGCTTTTATGTAAATGTTTTACAAGCATGAATTTGTTTTATATACGAAAAAATTTTCCTACCCACTCAAAAAAATCACCTTTTTCTTGTCCTCTCTCTTCCTACCCTCTTATCAAATTATCCAACGTCCCTTTCTCCACCTCTCTCTTCCTAACTTTTCAGTAAATTACCTAACTTACTTTCCTCACCACTCTCTTTCTACATAATATTTTAAGATAAGTAACATTTCAATTCATATCACTTACAGTAATAAAATAATATTTTTTAATGAAACACTCAGTATTTGTATTCATTTAATTGAGAATAAAAAAGACGAGTGATACATTTACATAGATTGGTTTCTTAAACCGAAACTTGACCAAGATGTTTTTATAAACTTGTAATTCTGTGACGTAACAAAAAAAATGGACATCTCTGTCGTTTGCTTAATTCAAATTTCTGATTTCAAATTCTCTCTAGTTGACATCCTAGTCTGTTGATGTTTTTCTTAGGTGTTTACAACATGGCTAAACTATTTCTACTGGTGTATATGTCGTTAATGTCAACAAGTAAAAAGGATTGTCCATTAGGAAATATGCTGTTGCAATATCCTTCCGGTATTGTGTCAGAGTCAACGACGTGCTCTTTTTCATGTGCTAGGGAAGATATCCGATGTCACATCACAGCGTATGAATACATATGGAAGCAATGGAATAATAATCTACTTTTTATTTGAATGCTTCTCTTCTTGTTGAAATTGGGAAATGACGTAAGAATAGAGTGTAACAAGTTGGGTTGCGCTAGGGTCAAACACCCTTACTCCATTAAAATCTAAAAAATAAACAAAAATTTGAATTTTTGTGTTATAAACGGTTAGCGCTGGGCTAGGTCCGAATACAACGATACATAGAAATGTAAGAACACAGGCAAAACCTTAGCTCAGCAACAGCGTTTAAACCGGTTCGTTGTTGATAGCGGTGATTAAAAATCCAGAAGGAAAAATGTTTTAGATATTTCTACGATACACATCTGTGATAACCCTTATCATTCATTACTTCCGCCAACAATACAGAACAGAAGAGGTATACGTATTCGTTTCTGTCTGTCTGTCTGTTTGTCCGAGCGATATCTCTAACTGTTCTCCATGAATTCCAACGACATTGGGTAGAGTGGTGGACAATAGGCAACTGGAGAAGTGATTAAATTTGGGGGATGGATCCATGCGTAATTACTTCCCCTACATTGTAGTTATGTGTATACACTGCATAATATCGCCAGATTTTCATATCTGTTCACACGATATCTCCAAAAGTTATCATAGAATTCCGATGACATTTTGTAGAAGATTGGGAAATGTAATAAGGAGCTGTTGGTTCAATTCGGTAGTGGATCCAAGTGTTGTTTCTTTATCGAGAGATATTTTCCGTTTTTATTTTTCAGATATTTCGGCGGCAACAAACGAAATGCATAAAAACCTGAGCACGTGATAATAAAATCTTCTGAGATGTATCACCTGTATTACACTAAAATTTCTCTTCACCTTCCAATTATCAAATTATCGCCATTCTGTCGGATCACCTCACATCCACACAATCAACATAAATTTATGTATACGTACGTGACGGATGAGGAGGTAATCGTGCATGAATCCGCCCAAAATTCACTCACTTCTTTCGTGGTCTGTTGTCTGCCTTTCACCAAAATTTCCTTGAGAACTCTTAGAGATATCACGTGGACAGGTGTCTCCAAATGGTGTCAATGAATTTCAATGGATTTTTGTGTAATTGTGCACAATAGACTACAAAAGAACTTGTTGAACTTCGGTGTGGATTCCTGCACAGATATCTTGACATCGTAGATATATGTCTGCGCCACATAATATCACTAAACGTTCCTGTCTGCCCACACGATATCTCTAAAAGTACTCAGTGATGTTCAATGAAAATTTGTGGAATGATGGACAATAGGCTACGGAATAAGTGATAACATTTTGGAGCGGATCCATGAACAATTACTTCCTCTTACAATAGTGTTGGCTCAGAGGTATGCGATCTCCGAGTGCTTTCTAGTTTTTGACTCGTATTTTCTTTTAATCTTATCGTTTTAGTGACAGTGAGGATCTAAAATAAAGAGATGAGTTCTCGTTGAGACTCGAGCTCACGTCACTTTTGCCCCAAGGAAATCAGGTTGACCGTACCGACTGGGCAGCAAGAACTCTACGAGTGGCTGGAGATAGAAATTAAACTTTAAACCTCACTTTAAACCGTTCTTTCACGATCTGGCTCTATGGTGGTGCTATGTTTGTTATCGTTTTTGCACTAATAGTATCGGCAAGGCCTCTGAGGGGGGGGGTGCGAAAGCTTAGTGGATGGAGCAGTCTATTGAAATCTCTAAGTTGATATGATATGTCCATTTATAAAATATGTTGATTCTATCATTTACCAGCGAATGAATACAGTATTGCATGCTAAACGGGTTATGGTAGATGAACATAGGATGGGTTAAAGACGAGTGTGTTTGTACAGTGTGTATAAAGGGACTTGAAAACAGCTCTGTGCCGCCTCTATAATTCCTCTCAAAGGCTGTAAGTATCGGCAATATCATCTAAATTTATTTCTATTTGATGATCTTCATTCATTTTTTTTTTATCAGATGAAGCATTTTTAGCCATTATTATCGCTATTTCACTCGTATTTTCTTCTGTCTTAAATTTTGATTGCTTTTTATTGCAGCCTTACTTGGGTCATCAATCTGCACCGGCGTGGATCTGAAAGTTGCGATAAAAAAGCAATTGAACAATCAAGATGGAATAAACTACAATTTGAAAATTAGTAATAATGGTTGAGAATTCACCTAATAAAAAAAATAAAACATTGTTATATTTGTGATAACATTTCGTTTTCCATCAACCAAAATCGTTACTCCACAGTTCGATTACGCACATAAACAAAATGAATAGTCGTGAAATATTTGAAGGGAGATTCAATCTACCAGCAAGGTCACTGGAAACATATTTTACCTTGAAACTAATGAACTGAATTAGTGTTTCTCAAAGGTTCTTGTATGACGGCACACAAATGAGGTATTTGACTTACGCAGCACACCAACTATAAAAATGAAACGTATTAGACAAAAAATATTTCAGTTGTCAATAAACAAAACTGATCTATTCATCATCCATTTTTCCTTTCATCTGTCGATAAAAAGATTGAAATATCACAAAGTCAAGTGATAAAATCCCTAAATTGGCAAGTCTGTGGTGGAAGTCGGACAGACATGATACCCGTAGGAAACACGTTTAAGGCTCGAATTACATGATCGCGTATTTGGAATATTTACGCACGGTACATTTGGGAGATATTTTGCGGAATATTATTGTGCCAGGGCACGCAGTTCGAGAACCACTCAACTGAACATGATTTTACGAGATTTTCTATTAAATTTATGATGCTCTAGTTTACCCATGTTGTTAAAGATGATTGGCTTAAATCAAATATATGGATATACAAATAGAATTTTATATACGTAGATAATATACATTTGAATTGCTGTGAGACTGGAGAATAGAATTGTGTTGACTACGAACGGATTTTTATTAATTTTCATTTTGTTTTTATTACTTTTTCTATTTTCATATCGTTCTTCGAATAAATCCTGAATTTTTATTCCGTCATGAATTCAGCATTTTTATTACGCCATTGGAATATGAATGCAGTTTTATTTGACTTCGTCAGTTGCGTCCCTTAACGTGACAGAAGACGTCTGCACATTGCCAATAATTACGTGTGTGGATTCATGTGCATTTTCACGAGTTTGTGCGTACGCATAATCTTTATGCATTTCTCTGTTAACGCTTGCTTGTGCGAGGACTTGTTTATTCGTCGGACGTAATAGCCAACCATGCAGTGCGAAAATGAATCACCCCGTGCTGCTGATCGGAGCACTGTGACACTGCAGACATTCATCCGATATGACGAACCGACAAGTCTCTCCAACTGTCCTACGTCAGTCTGGCCTTGCATTCGAGCAACTGAACATTATCTCCGCCTCGTTTTCATCTTGCTTTTAAACCCCCTCTTTACCACGCCCGTTTATGCAGAGTCGGCCCCAGAGTTCCTCCTGGTGCCGCAGGAAAAGCTGAACTTCGGAGCCCTTTAAAGTACATTATTAAAGTATCATCTCATATTTCTGGAAAATCTAACTTCACATTCGGGACTTTTCTCATTTTGACTGTTCTCGTTCTATTCGATTTGTTAATTTTCCCATTTTTTTTTTTTTTTTTGAGGTGGGTGGGCTAAGTCTTACTGTCTCACTAACAAGTGACAAGCACCCCTTGCATGCCTTTACGTCATCTTAATCCTCTCTCTTTCCTTTGCTTCTTTTCCCTTAGATTCGCTTTGGACACGAATTGAAATTGTTCTGTTCACGATATAATGAAAAAATAATGTCTATGTTACAGTATGGGGCGTCCTTAAGGAGTCAATTTTTGTTCTCCGACATTTTCTGTGGCTCGACAATGGCCCGGTCAAAGGTTGTCAGATTAAAGAGATACAAATGTATAACATTTTTCTATCATTTAGGATAGGGTTCGTATCTGTTTTTTAGTGTGCCCAATTTCAAGCTGCTAAAATATACGGAAATACCCACATGATCAATTTGCTTTGTATGGATACATTCACCCCAGTGATTTTGTTGAATTTGTGGATAGCCATAGCTCAGGACAGTCTTGAGAATATTTCAAGCCTCCGGACAAAGGAATATACTGGGCCCCGAAGTCCCGAACCCCAGCACATTGAAATTGGGTTTCTCAACAGGGAAATTTGAGGCATTTCATTGTAGAAAATCCAAGTTTAGAGATGGTTCTTTCTGTATCTTATTTAATGATATGAACCACAATTTTTATTTTTTTTAATTTAATTTTTGGGCCCTAGGCGACTGCTTCGTGTGCCAAAGCGATCAGTTGGTCTCGCTATAGCTGCATGCGATCAACTCTGCGATAGACCCTTCTTTCCATGGCGGAGGATATGAGAAAAGCATCTACTTCTACACACTGAATATCTGCCAGCCAGTAGCACGTTACAACTTAGAAGCTGCCGATTTTATTAGTATAAGTACTAAACTGACTATCATAATAATTACCACTGAGGTTTAAATCTCCACCCCCAATTACGCGTCGAGAAATTAGATCTGGTGCGTTGGCTACATTTGGCAACCATAAATTTTTTTCTGTGTCCAAAAAAAAAAACTGCCAAGCGAACAGAGAACGCTTAAGACGCGCCGTGGTGGAGAAATTGATGGCATGTTTAGCGCCTCCATCAGATTCGAGTACCGAAAGGCACATTTTCCCGCTTTCTTGGTGCTACACAATCTTCCGAATAGCATAACATTTGTGAATTTACGCTTAGGTGTAGCTTGCTAGAGTAAGAATTTATTTATATCACAGGTCTATAAGATTTTTTTCGGCTTCGATTCTATTTGAAGTATCTAAAATGCCCACTCATTACGTACCAACCATGGTAATCGTTGCCCAACTCCAAAGATAGGGGGAATTAGCGTTTCAACGTTCTAGAAAGCTGAAGTAGTCACGTAATTGAACTGTTTTGGTGTCTTGTCTTTTTCATCTTCAATCTGTTAAGTGACAGGTCACCTTGTTTTGTATAAAATGAAGACCCTAATTGTTTAATTACCACCTGTGTCTGTTTCAGTCATCCACTTTATTTACATCAACAAAATAAAAATAAATAAAAATAAAAACAGCTGGAATAGTTGGTCACAGAGAACATACAGGTCAGCACATGTCACCAGAAAATGACAACACTGCTATTTTTGTTTCATTTATTCATTCATTTATTTTCCTAGACGAAAACATAACATGATTACTTTTCCCGTCGTGGTAAAACTGGCCGAAAAAGTCGAATTGATTGATTAACACAATCGAAAACTCTCACGTCTCAACCTTTTCTTTCCTCAAGGGATGTCATGAAATATTTCGTGGTACACGCTGTCGTCTCTTCTTTGTGTATGTTCCCTCCCCCGGGTCATATTTCTGACGTGACAAGTCGATGTCTCATTTTACCAAAATACTTCTCTTTCGACCTATATCCCAACTCATAAACTCTGACTATTTTACTTAATGTTGACCCATAAACTCTGTCAGGTGACAAAGAACAATATTTACCCATCGCAAGATAAATACCCCTGTCCGTTATAAGATAATCCCTTGCAGGCTATTCGTTGCAAGATGAAAGCCCTGTCTCCCAGATAGAAATGAGTTACCGTCATTCACAATGAAACGGAAATATTCGTAAGTTAGCCACAGAACTGCAATGCAAAATTCCCGTTATCCGCAGTTAATGGGTTAAGGCAAAGGAAAATGCGTGCAGTTGTACGTTTCGCTCAGAGAAAATATCTCCAAATCATTCAATCAGTCTCAAACTTGAGTCAAACAGACTAATGATTTCTTGTTAAACGGATCAAAAATCGAAATCGGAGATTAACTGTAATCGTAAAGCCACTATTTCAACGTGCTACAGTCGATGTTCTCTATCTGTTTCCGATATTGTAATTCATGCGCTTTCGGAACAGATGGGATAGCAAGAAGTTGTTTATACTATCTGAGGCAGTTGGGGAAAAGTGATAGTTATCCATTGCGTGCATAGGCGTCCACTAGGCGTGCAAAGGGGACATTCACCCTCCCATGGATCCGGCCTTCTAACTGCGGGTGAATCGGTTTGAAAGTTGGAACTTTATAGGGGCCGGGTATCAAGAGGTTACAATGAACGGTGACAGCTTAGTCACAGATTAGGCACTCTCTTGTCCATTATCTGACAACTAATATTCAGATATACCCTTTCAGCCCTCCCCCCATTTTATCTTTTCGACCTTGTCCGGAAAAGAAGTAGCGGGCACCCAATCTTGCATAGAAGAGCTATGACGCCATTGTAGTTCTCTGACCAACCCTATAAAATTTCTGTCTCATTCTGATCGATGGTCTCTCAGTGAGTCGGGCTTTTATCTTGCAATGGTAAGGGGCTTTTATCTTGCGATGGATAACTATTACGCTCCGCCACGTACCGCAGATAATGTAGGAAAAAACTCGTAAATTATTAGTTTCACTAATATCAGTTTGCATTGAACATTAATGAATAAGATTTAAAAAAACAAAACAAAGCGAAGTAATTGTTTTAAGCATGCGTTTCTTAGCACCCGTTTTATCTTTGGGCAGCGGTTCTTAACCTTTTTGAGGCTGGCACTCCTTTAAGATTTCACAATAAGTCAAAATTGGCAAAAATCGCAAATAATAAAGTGTTAAAGTTGATTGAATGTCAAAATTTAAAGTCTGTATCAAGATGTATCACAAATAAAACCATTTGGGACATGAAGGAGAAAAAACAAAAGTTGTATACATCTATATCATAAATTACTAACGCATGTGTGTGTGTGATGTCAAAGAACAGAAACAAAGGCATGTCAGAAACCAGCAGGCACTGAAAGGCAAGGGTGGGGCTTGCCCCGACGCCTTTAATACTAGTTTCGGGGACATGAGCATTTTTTTTTTAGCTTTCCGTTTAGGGAATTCCACATTTAACCGACCTTTGTCACTTCTTGTTCTTGTGGGGAACCGAGTTAATGCGGATCAGAGTGTGTACTGCGCCCAGGAAATATGCACATACGGATATACCTTACGTTTTGTATGCGTGGATTGTCAATGTGTATTTTATCTGATTTAATGATCAAATTAATGGGGATGAAATAACCAGGAATCTTTGAATGAGCGTTTGCTTGCCGGCGGATGAACACAAAATAGATAAAACAGTTGGTATGATGACTTTCGATCTTCTCCAGTGGCACAAGCCTTTTCATTCTGAAAATCCAATCGACAATTATTTATTCGTTCGTAGCAAGAAGTAATCCTCAACTTCACGAATGACCTTCACATTAAACACAAGACAAGTAAGTCGAATGCAATTGGAAACAATGGGAACGTCTTTCTTTCTTGTATTGTTCTCTTATCTTACGAGTTTTTCCTTTTTTTTAACTTCCGTTTGATTTGGTCTATCACTCTTCTCCAATTATTTTCAATTTTTTTTTTTTTAGATTTCTCTTTTTCAGTTTTTTCCCGTTTTTTTTTTTCCATCTCTACCCATCTCCAAACACCAGATTCTCTGTTTGATGACCTAAAAACAAATATCGAACAGAGAAATAGAGTGTAATAATTGCAGCAATAATTATCGTATACAATGGTGCACTGGACTTGTTTCTCGTATCTGGGTTGATAACTGTAAGAGTATCCAGGCTAAAATTCCTTGGAAAATCTTTATTCTGCTCAATAAAAAGCACTTAAAGAGTGCATACCTTCGCCAACGCCATTTTCACTGAAGACTGAATGAAAAGCAGTTCATACATAGCTACGATGCGGGGGAGGTTACAATAGAAAACCCTTGGATCGGCCCCAAAATTTAATCAATTCTTTCTTCGCCCATGGCCAATCCAGCCATTAAATGTCATTGTAACTCATTGAGCACTTTTGGAGATATTGTGCAAACAAACATGACTGAATACATAAATGGATGAAAAGGATTTTCTTATATCTCTTAATCGAAAAAATTCTTGGATTTGCCCCTGAATTCAACGAATATTTCCTTTTTCCTGTGACTTACCCTTGCGGACAATTTCAGTAGAATTCATTGAAAACTTTTGGGGATATTGTGTGGACAGACAGGAAGGAAGACTGACAGAAACGAATGAATACATATACCTCTTCCAGCTTCGATGGTTAAGATAAATTAAATTGGAAAAATCCTACGTCCACACAAATGCATCGTCACGCTGAAAGATCTTGGACTGATAGGTTTTACACATTCATGAACGGATATGTACTGTCAGTCTTACGTAAAACGGAAAACACAGATCCACATGATCCATTCTTGGTACGAGGACATTCGTTGATATTTACACCCGAACAGATGTTTGACAGCGAGTGTAGCCTTGGGCTGAAGCTATATTGTTTAAGCTTAGCTTACCCTGTTACGTGGGGGAGCACCCACTGAGGATCGAACTCACTGCACAGTAATAACGATATGCTATGCAAGTTCGTTAAGCATAACCCCACGGCAAAGCGCTTCTTTTGTAAACATATAAATGGGCCAAAAATACCTCTTCATCCCCCATAAAAAAAGATAAATAAACCGTCGAAGTGTACGGACGATTTACAGAGAGTTGAATAAAACCACCACGATTTTATAGTTTCTGTCCAACTGATATTTATAGCAATAGACTCTCGTTATCACGGTACCCTGGTTAATTCATGAGCATCGTTATTAAAGATGGATTCTTTTCGAAGTGTAATAATAATGAAAAAAACAAAACGCACCGACAATAATTATTTTAATTTTAGTTTCTGAAATAATGCACTGGAATATCCATATGCTGTTACTGCAAACTAATCTCCGACCAGAGTCTTGCGAGGATATTAAAACAAACGTGTCGTTAGAACGCCTGCGTCATTAAACCAATTGAAACGAGTGTTGTTACAACGCGAGTTGACTGTATTGCTGTCTGCAGATTACACACGGAAGGAATTCGATTCCTCCTCAACTGACTTTGAGTAAAGATTACTTATCAGATTATTTGTATATTATTTGTGTCGCTTTAAAGCCTTTTAAGAAGTTGTGAAGCGCTTTGAAAACGGCGATTCCGTTACTTTTAGGGAAGGGAAGCGGCGTTCCCTCACTAAAACGTTTCTGAAATTGAAAACGTCTCTGAAATTGGTTGAATTTCAAAGATCTTCTCTTACAGAGGAGAGGGTGTCTTTAAGGCAGGCAGTCGTGCGTCCCCTCGCTTCTTTTTTTTTTTTTTTCAGCACTACACCAAGTGCGTATGACCGGTGATCAATTGCTGGAAGGAGACATGTCCCAGCCCACATTTTACTTACTTGAATTTTCGGTATCTAATTTATTGCACAATACAGAGGTGACTCAGTGACAAAGTAACGGAATTGTCAATCGCCAAGGACAAAGAAAATCGCACTACCGAACCTATTCAAAGTATTATACCTCAATTCTGCACGTAAAATATAAAAGTAAGACATGCAAGTTAAAATATCAGTTGATGTAATACAATGAGCAGTCTACTCAGCTGTGTGGCTATCAATCAGTCTATAAATCAATAATCAAATCATATTGAGGCTAGGTTTGAATTTATTAGCAATCACTCGACTTCAAAAACTGTGTGGTCAGAGTTAAATGATCATATGTTAGCTTTAGTAATCATTACATTCATGTACTTGTAAAATCTGCTATGGTAAACTCTCGTTGTAACGACATTCCTTCCATCGGCATTATTTAATGACAGTAGCGTTCAAACGGTACGATTGTTGATATATTCTCGCAAGAATTAGAAGATTAGTTTGCAGCTACAGCACAAGAAGATTTCAGTGCACCATTTAAAACAACTCATTGGTTCATTCTTTTTATCTGCAGACCAGTGACCCGGATATCAGACCGGGAAAGGATAATCAAAAGTCATTTGTTTCATATTTGGTTTCTCGTTATCTATACATGTCGTATAAAATCCGCCTCTTATAACCGCAAATACGTCAAAACGGCACCCTTGAATCCCCTGCAGTCCAAATATCAATAGTGGATTATATCCCAGTGTTATAAATACTACGGTAGGAAGATGTAAGATATACTTCTCTGAAATTATTCAGAAGACCTGGCTGGCTAGAACTTCGGATTTATAAGCCCATTACTCAACCATTTGAATGGAGTTACAAAGCGCTTCATTTGAACAAAGAAGTAACTTGGACATACAGCCAACGTCCGAAATCTCTGTTGAGTCAGCAAATTATTTTCAGGTTAAAAAAAGACACGGAAAGAATCAAAACAGCATTTTCTAAACAAAAGTTGTTTACAGAAAACAGTTAATTTAGTTGTGTGAGGGAGGGACTTGATTCGCCGTTACTTCAACTGTAATGTATTGAATATTTTAGAATTAAGAAAAAAATATTCATTGACCCCCCCCCCCCCCAGCTCGTCTCAGAAGAAAATGGAGCGTGCATCGAGGATTAGCGTATGGTTCAGCTGCAGCGCCTGCTGTAACGGTGCAGTCCGATTCTCGAACGATAAACGCTGTTGCAGCTTTTGCAGGTGTAGTCCGCGCCCAGCTCTGCCGGTGTTGTGACTGCCCTCGGTGTTGTGACTGTTTACGCTCTCTTTACTCTTACCATCGGTCTTATCTCATCTTCACGCTCATCTGAATACCTGCCTCTATGACAAGTCTCAATCTGCAACGATCTGCGGCCACAGCCTCACATCCTGCCGGCTTGATGTTGCTCGCCTTCAGGTCTCGTTTACAAACGTCTCTGTAACGAGGAACAGGCCTTCCTGCAGGTCTGGAGCTACTGAAAATCTGGCTGCACAAAAACGTCCCTCGATATTCATCCGCCCGCACGATCACCTTTGACGTGAACAAGGCATACAAGCTTGGATTTTAATCAATTGATAACACAAAAACAAACGTGTGGCCATGTCGTCTGGAAAAAGATTAATATCTCATGATTAGCTGCTGAGGATCGCTTCCGGTCATGAATTGAATTTCTTTTCCATATCCAAGATTAGTGAATATCCTCATCATTCCTTACCGATTCGGGTTGATTCAATTATACGAATTGCAATTTTTCTGCTTCAACTAATTCGTGCCTGAAGCCGGAATTTGATATAATTAGAAATATGGGGTAAATGAAAGTATTTTAGAATGGTAGATTCAAACTTATTTGTTTCTTATCATCTTGAGAGCGTTCATACGGAATTTAATCCGACTCCTTTCTCATAATGCATTTTTCTTTAGAGTGGACTAAATATAGGCGTATAGGCATAGGGGGGTAAACTTCAAAGCCAAACCACTGCATAAGTGTGTACTAGATGGGATCAATGAGTCTGCAGCTGCACAGAAAGTTACTACCTGGATTTTTATCTCGAATTTTCACCGGATATTGTTTCATCTATGTGACTGACATTAAATTGAGTGCCTTGACAAGGAAGGAGATTATGTTGAAAAGCAAATATTGCATTTTTTTTTCATCATTAGGCTGAGGGCTTATTGAGATATCAGCTCATAAGTTATCCAGTTATATTATAGTTATATTAAAGTTACAAGAGATATTATATAATACTTAAATAGAAGTTATATGGCAAATTGGTTATTGGGGATTAATAAGTCCGTAACATGACAGTTATTTTCACCGTATAATGTTCGAACTGTGATTAATGGATGAGCGTTGTGTTAAGTGCATTGACAAGGAAGGAGATTACATTGAAAAATAAATGTTGTCTAGAATAAATACTTTTTTCATCAGGTTACAGATTTACTGATCGACATATGTTGTGTAGTCTATTTTTCTTTGGCATGGCTCCCTTTGTCTTTACAATAGGTAGGTCTTAGCAGCTGCAGCACTTTTAAGTTGCATGCTTAGTATGGAAGAAGTGCCTGCCCCCCACCCCCGAGCTCCCCTTGGTCATGCAGAGGGGTTCCTAAAGACGAGTGCTCATAATGTTAGGAGATGAGTATGGCTGCAGGAGATTGGTTCTCCAGCTGATTACAGCACCTAGTATTCCCAGACTAACACTCACCAAGGTACTGATCAGGCTCGACGTTGCTTAACTTTGGCGTTCATATGATAACTGGTATATCCGACGTGACTTAACCAGAACATAATGTGACCAATGTATTCATTTTATTCCATCGGTCTTTATCAGTTAAATCTTCCACTCAAGAAGTGACAGGTCTGTAGAAAAGAAACAAACGATCACTTGGGATGTTCTATAATGCAAACTGAAGCTGTTAACCAGAGCAGACAATTCAAGGATTTTATGCCATTCATTCGGAAATAAAACCAACGGACTAAGAGGCTTAACATATCAACTGAGCAAATGTTCTCTTTATTTCCGTCTCTCTTCTTTCTTTCTTTGTCCTTGTACAAGCTCAAGCATGTGTCAATCTCATACTGATATAGATAATATCTATTCCAGTCAGTTCAAACTGCTATCTTTTCAGGAAGGAGGTCTGAAATAAACTTTGCAGTACCAGATAGATAACCTATTAGATGCATAATCTATTGCACATTCGAGTACAGAAATATATAGGATGTCGCAAAAATAACGCCCGATTGGCAGCTATCAGTTTTCGAATGATCAGTAGCCAATGTCTAAAATGGAATTACTACTTCATTAGTTACCAAATTATATAACAGATCAGGACAATCAGTTACTAAAAATAGCATCACATGACATGTATAGATAGACTGCCAATATACAGATAGTTGAGCTTCAAATCTGGCATTACTTCTTGGACATCTTGAAATAAAGAGCTAAGATGATTTTGAGAAGTGCAAAGCTGAATTAACAAAGAGAAATTTGAATTACATTTTTCACCCAACAAACCCAGTAGTTGGGGGCGATTGGCTACAACTGTATAACAAGCAAACTGATGCTTCATTGTGAAAACCTAGTGTCTGAGGACTAGGAGAAAAATGTTTTCCAATTTTTCAACTCCCACCTTGGGTAAAAAGGTGGCAAAATGCCCACTCAGTGAGCTTTTTGCCCAAAGTTGAAAAATGTAATTTAGACTGAAAATTTGCCAGCAAGTGTGATCTATGATTAGAAATAACATAATACCATTGGTTAATATAGGAAAGTTCCCATTTAGGATTTTTAATCCTGCAAGAGAGATAAAAAAAAAAGAAGCCCAAAATGAGATTCTTTGCTCATAACTCAAAAATACATTACTGTATTCGTCAATTTTCAGCCATAAAGAGGAGTGATTTTACATGGATCCACTCCAAAATTTAATACCTTTTCCTGTAGTTCATCATCTCCTGGAATTTCATTGAAATTCATTGTTGACTTTAAGAGATATTGTGACAATAGACAAGAAATTCAGGCAACATTATGTGGTTTGGACATATGACGAAGGGGAGTAGTTCTGTATGAATCTGTCTAGAATCTTAATCATTTTTTCTGTAATGTATCATGCAACCTTCTACAAGATTTCATAGGAATTCTTTGAGAACTTTTGGAGATACTGTGTGGACAGACATGAAATATTGGAGATACTCTGTGGTTTGGGCATATAATTATACATAGATCCGCACAAAAAATTATTTATCTCTTCCAAGGTCAATAAACCACCATTCCATAAAATTTTGCTAAAATTCATTGAGATGTTACAACACAGCTGCGGAACTCATTTAAGATAAAATTAAAATGACTAGATAAAGCCGATTAGCTAGTACAGTGAGTTTGATTCTCAGTGGGTGCACAATTACCATGGTCTTGAGCCAGACAAAGCTAAGCTTAGTAAATAAGTAAATCTTACCAAATAATACCAAATGCCAAACATACTCGATCCATGTATACAAAGTTAATTTACAAAAGTTGAGTATCTTATTTAATCTAGTTTTAATATAAGGGAAAAAAGGATAAAGAATATTTCATTTGATTAAACAAGTTGAACAGAAACTAGTGCAACAATATTGAAGATGTTGATATAATTTTCTTTATTAATTTTATATTGTTAAAAAGATGTGATCACAGATGAGATCTGCTTTCAACAGTTACCTCCCTTGTCCTCATTAAATTCAATCAATTGAGTGCTCTTTACTAGTGAGGGGCACCTTGTACTGGAGTAATGCTTAGTAAGCAGGTCAAGCAGACCATTACAACTTCATAGTGAGTTCAATCCTAATCGGATGCCACACACTCATGACTTCATGCCAGACGATGCTAAGCTAAGTGGAAAATCATCACACGTCAAGCTCAGAGTGCTGGTTAGCAAGTTATTCTGGTAGACCAGCAGTCTCAACTTTTCAGTATAAGGGCCACATCAAACATTTTACGCAATTTCAAAGGCCAAAAGAAATCAGTTTTATAAATGAATGCATAAGATTTAAATGAATGAATAAGTTTTATTTTTTTATAATCGGCAAATGATTCAGAAGAAAATAGGAATGCGACAAAGAAACAATGCTGTACTGAGATTTGAAATGCAATGAGCAAAATTAAATTTTTAAATTATTTTATTTACTGAAAGTTTTAAAATGTTCACTTGAAATGAGAGTTTGCCCAATCAGGAAACAGTCGAGTAAAACTATCAACAGATTCCTTTAGTTAAAAAAGTTGATGCTTTACAAGCTGCACCAACGGAGTAAGAGGGCTGAAAATTTCATCATATACTCTTTATCATGTCAAGAATAAATGTTTTTTGTCTTATGGAAATTACTCCCCAAAACACGTTTCTAGTTTTGGGGGTGGGGTCCAATTTGCAATGTAAAACATGACTGATCTGACTCCCTTCGTTTGTGTCTGGCAGCATTCATACTTTTTTTTAGTGATTACTGTTCAACAAAAGGTGACAGAAGTAATCTATTCATTGATCATCCTCAACACATCATACTGCCAAAAGACATTGGTTAGTCTCTAATGATTGACTACCTAGATTTATTTTGTTTCCTTCATAAATATTCAAAGTAGCTGCAGGCTACATAAGACCCACCCTGTGAAAAACTATTTGCTATTCAAATTGCCAAATGACCCTATACTCCAGTAATAAAGAAAGACCAAATCATTCTAAACTTATATAATCAAAACTTAGATATAGTTATGGTTGAATGATTGTACCCATTTCAATTCAAAACAAATTTTTTATAAAAACTTGCACTAAAATGATCAAATTATTTTATTTGATGCAGTTATTAACATTTCCAGAAAATACTGAATATTCTTCACATTTCCTGGGGCAGAAATATTTTTTAATTATAATTGTAAAAAATAAAAATGTTCAAAAAAAAAAAAATCATGATTTCAACTCAGTTGTAGCTGTGATTTTTTTTTTGTTTCAAAATGAATGTCATAAAAAAAATGTCAAATCTGTAATTTTATAAAATAAAAAATGACAAAAACAAAAATGGTGTCATTGGTTCCACTTCTTTTTCAGGTTCCTGTTCGCATGGGCGGAGATACAAGGATGACCCCATCACCTCGGACAAATAACATTGGGATGTTCCTCTTGGTTGACTGGAAATAAAGGGGAAAAAATTATGATACATTTTGTTTCGTTTTTCCTTATTAGATAAAGTACCATGAATCATAACATTTCTTCAACTAATCTCCATCTTCATCTTAATTTTTTTTAGTTGCTTTTTATCACATCTTTTGCTCAGACTGATTACCCTTTGGCAGTGACTAAAAAGCATTTGATCAGGAAAGGGGGTGAAAAAAAAAAAAGAAAAAAAAAAAAAAAAAAACCTTGACTGGGATTCAGACCCACATCTCCAAGAGCAAGCACCATTTAGCCAGGCCTGCTTTGCCAATTAAGGCACTTAGATTTCAACTGGATACAGAAGTCAAAATAGCACCCTTAAATCTATCCTTCATTCTGATCATAGCCATGTTCGTTTACATTACATGTATTGTCAAACTTATCATTAAAATTAGTCAATTTGAGGTCTGTGAACTTCAGACATGAATAACAGAGAGAGTAGAAAAGAGAGAGTGATCCTATGACAACATTTTATGTCCACTCATGTTTTTAAGTTGCCGGTATTTTTTTGTAACATTGAACTTCTGTTATGAAAAACATCATTTTTATATAAGAACAAGTATATATATTTCATTTATTTTTCTTTCCTGTATAATTTACCTTGCAACCAAAGATATCATTAACACTATAATAATAGAACCATTAAACAATATAAAAACATAATTTTAAAAAGACAGTAGATATCCATCCATGATTTTGAGGTATTGATCTAATCATTATTATTTATAATTACAAATAAATTACAATTTTCAATAGTGTTTTCATGGCACAGTGGTTAAGGGAGTTCTGCTGGACATCAGCTGATTTTGGGATCAAATTCAACTTTTTCCTCTTTTCCTTCCATGGTCAGTGGCGGATAAATCATTAGGCTGAGTAGGCCTTCCCTATTGCATGGAGAAATTAATTCCGCTTTGTTTACTGGCCATAAAGTTTGACCTCAGCTAGTTTTATATATTTTGTTTTTTCTTCTTCTAATTTTTATCTGATGGAAGTATTACAAATCATTTAAAATTAATAAAAATTGTCATGTCTGGCAGTCATTTTCATACTTGAAATGCATTTGCAACTTGAAAAATAAAACCATCATATATGCTGGAAAATAAGACAAATAGTTTACATGGATATTTAAAGGACTATCGCTCATTGCAACTCATCCAAGCCCAATTAGCTTCAATAGTTGTCAAGAGTGGTAAGATTGAGCTGTAAGGGGAGATAACCTGAACCTTAACACCAAGACTTACCCAACACAGGCATTGGGAGCAGAATTTCAAGACTGACACTATTCCAGTGACTGTGTTTTCTAAGTCTTGGAGACACAGTTTGGTTTATTTCCTCCTGTAGTCCAATCAAAGAAAACAAGTAAACTCCCCCTACCCATTAAACATTAGCACACTGGATACAATGCAATGTTTACATGGTTTGTTTTTTTTATCAATTATTTGAAGTCCTTCTTGTTGTCTGTGTTGTTAACACATGGCTGATCCATTCTACAGCCTTCTTAAGCTGTACTATCTGAATGTGGTGATGGTAAACGGAATATTCTAATGTCCAATGTAATATTTGCATAGTTTTTTTTAATCATTTGAACGGGGATCTTATGTGCTGACAAACACAGAAAGTAATCAATGATAAATAGGGTTTCAGATTCAGCATCATGAGATGGAATACAATGGATCTGGCTGACTGGTCAGCTTTAAAAAGTTCAAGTGTTCAACAATTGGCTTGGCTGATGGCTGCTACTGATACTACAAGTGTGACAGACAGGAGGAAAAGAAAGGGGAAAAAGTAGTTCAATGAGAGAGTAGGAAAGAAGGGTGATGGTGGCTGCTACTGATACTATAAGTGTGACTATATGTGTGTGTGTGTGTGTAGATTTGAATTAACATTTTATCTATCAGCGGTACTGAATAAAAAAGTGTAGAAAATTAGTTTCATTAAACATTTGGATAATGCTGATATCTCGAAAAATTTCTCAACTATCTACAGTTTCAACAAGGGTCAGTAACATCTAAAAGTGTTGTGTTTTTAACATTTTTTGACATTTCGGCTGTTCCATTCTACAATCTTATTCAAGTGTTCTATCCAAATGTGATGGCATTAAACAGAATATTCCAATGATAGCCACGCTACACAATAGGATTTGGGTAATGCTGATCTCTTTATCTTTCCTTGTTAAGCCTGGATCCTATAACTTGTTCCTGTTGAGTAGTCGGTTGAACTTCGCACGTTTGACCAACACATACGGTAAACATGTTGATATGAGCTGACTTCTTGATTTTCCTCAGTTTCCAACAGTGTTCCTGGTCTATGGCTACCATATTCAATTTACCACCATAGTCAGATAGAACTCCTGAAAAAAGGCCATAGAATGGATCGGCCAAAACATTGTGTTACTAATACAAACAAGAAGGTGTTCTATTGTCTGAAAGACTTTTTGACATAAATTTCTTCAGCCCTACAAGAATGATAAAAATATTGGAGATCAAAACAGTTTCAAAACTCACTTTGTAAATTTCTTCATATGTTTCTTCATCAATTTCTACAGTGGTTACGGTCTCTTCAACATCACCTAAAATCATGTTCAGATGCTGATCATAGGCCTGAAATAAAACAAAGTATTATGCATCGATAGAGTGAAATTACAATTGCAACTTACCTGCTTAAAAATTTAAATACCTTACTTACAAGCCATATATATATAATTATGACTTACCAGTCCGAGCGAAACAAAACTGGCTATTTATGAAGATTCCTGTACAATTTTTCTTCTTCCCATTGTTTTTTAATGGACACTTTTTTTATGACACCATGAAAAAAGTGTATAGTTTTCAATCCTAGTCTGGACGTTTTTTTAAGCTCATCTGTCACAAAGTCAACCATAAACCCAAGCTATCACTCAAAAATATTTCTTCTAAAAAGACCTGGTATTAGAGAGGTCTGACAGAAAAAAATTTTTTTTCAATTTCCACCATATTTTCACCCCTAAAAATGGAAAATAAAAGTTTCTTATCAAATTCAACACCCAAAATAGAAAAATATAAGTTCCTGTATATAACTGCCAATCCCAAAATTTTATGTTTTGGAAAAAATGTACAGCGATACCATAATGGTATTACATTAATCACACTTACCAAAACAGAACAATTCAGGGTATTTCTGTACAAGCTATTGCTATGTGAGGTATGTTAAAAAAGATTGTATTAGCTGCTCCTTAAATAATGAACGCCTCATGACATCACATTTTGATTTGGAGAATTCATTTTTTTAAAAGTACCAAATATTCTTTTTTTCCAACATAATATGCCATCAAAAAGTAATGGATCATTTTATCATGAATTAGCGTGTCAATCTACTCAACCCTAACCCCAAAAAGGGAGGGGGGATTTTCAATAACCAATTTGCTAAAAACATTACTCTGAGTCACATCTGTACCCATAAAAAATTTCATGAGGTTGTGTGGAGTAGTTTTTGCAGTAGGTGGGTACATATAGACAGACTTTTGGCGAATTATAATTAGATAGATGTACTGCTTTTGGCCATTTAATTAACATTTAATACTTTTTTCAATCTCAAGTTTCTGAATCTTAGGCTTTATAATCACTGGGTCAGAGCAGAATGAATAATCAGGCGACCTAGAATGCTGTAAAATCAGTGAGGTACCTGTGTTGGGTACTATCTGGGGAAAACAGGTCAAGAGATACTAACAAAAATTGTGGAGTAAGTCATCTCCCTTGGATAAGAATATTTTTTAAAAACTTGGTTCATTTACCTATAGCTGATAGAGAGAGAGAGAGAGGGAGGGAGAAGTGGATTCATGCCTTTTCCCAGGGCATTAGTTAAATTAAAGTAGTAAATCCTGCATAATCACAAGTTCCTTCATAATGGAAAATGAGTTATGATACAGCAAGATGTACACTGAGAGAAGTGAATAAAAAAATAAATTTGTACTTACGTGTAGACGACCACGGAGTTCCCTATCATTTCTCATCTTGACATAAATTCGTTCATCTAAACTGAGTCGTATTAAATCTAAAGGTTCCTCAACAGTCTGAGTAGGGGGCTGTCAAGAAAGAGAAAAAAAATGAAAATCAATATATACTGCCTTTTAGAATATATCCCTTATGGGTACCGTATTCGTCGATCTATAAGATACAAAGATATTTAGGGGACTATCGCCCACAGCAGCACATCCAAGCCCCATAGCTGACTAATTTGTCATAATACTAGAACATTGGATACAGTGTAGAAATTGCATAGTTTTTTTGTCTTTTGTCTGCATCTTATAAGCCGTCAAATATGATTATTTTCTATAAGATATAAAACTGGCTCAGTCTGTCACTGTGCTCCTATCTTGAATATAGGCACAAACCAAATTCAGCATGCATACCCAATGGACCTCGGGTAAGGTTTTTACATGTCAAGTTGGGGGGGGGGGAATATTTAATAAGGTTTTAGAGAGGAGGGGTTATATTAACAATGTAACTATAATGCTAAACTGAATCTTTACTTTCTCACAGATTTTAGCAAGTTCATAATAGAAATTTCTATATTCATACATAAATCTCCTTAAATAAGCCATGTACAAGTTACGAAGAAAAAAAAAACATCACATGAGGTAATTATCATTTTAAACCAAGTAGACGCTTTAACTTTTTCAAAAACCCTACTGGCACCAAGTTTTTGAGGACTATTTCATAAATTTCACTTGTTATTTATGAAGGGCTATAGAGGGAGAATAGTTTAGGATAGGTCTCTGTACTGTGATGAAGTGATCAGTACGGCACAAGGTTTGTGTTGGAAAAAAAAAAATTATCTTATTTGAATATGACATCATCAGCTGGTATCAATCTTAAATTTTAGAATTTTTAATACAACCTTTTCTTCATTTTATAAAAAAAACCCGTGCACCTTTTTTTTTACTTTAAAATTACAGCAAAAATCTGAATGTGATATTCTTCCTCAGAATTATGCATATATATATATATATATATATATATATATATATATATATATGTGCCACCTATTGGTCATATGTACAATAGATTTCTAACTGCATGGTTGTATATATCAGAGGTTCTCAACCTTTTTGATGTCAAAGACCACTTTTAGATGGAAAATTTTTTCTACCGCCCACAAGTATGGTAATTATTCAAAAAAATTCTCTAACTCATAAAAAAACAATAAAAATACATAACTTTTGCTATTTCTTTAAAGTAAGTAATGTAAAGTAATGACATCAAATATTTGACAAACACAGATTTCAGATATCAATGCGTTCACTCTGTCTGGTGATGAGCAGCTAGTGCAAATACATTATGTAAAGATAATGTGCATTATCACAGTGCTGCTTGGTAGATTGACAATAGAAAATGTTGCTGTTGAGTCATTTTTTTTCATAGCCAATTACAGACTTTAATACAGAAAATCCAATACAGCCCACCATTTTCAACAGTAGCTCTCTGCCTACCCAAGAGTCGATATTGCTCAAGTTGAGAAACCCTGGTATATATCATCAACTGACCTCTAGTGTGAGCACAGTCGCATTTTAGCAACAGTGGCCCCTAAAGGTTTAATGCCCGAATTCTTAAAAGGATATCATGACCCAAAATAAGATGACCACACATCTGGTTTTAAGCCTAACAGTCAGACTTTAGAATACTCAAGCCTGACGATAAATTTGTCCCCCTTTTCGGGGTTTGACCATAATACTAAATTACCTCAGATACACTTGAAATGGTCAGAACTGTAAACATATTTTTTATCACATGTAGTTGCCATTGTAAAAGTCACATTGTCAACTTATCCGAGAGGGTTGGTATGCTCAAGACTTTATTTTCAGTTTGGAACAGTGGTTACCAACCCCTTCATTACCAAGGGACCCTTTTAATTTTCCCACAGACCCTCGGCTTTTAAAAGGTCTGCCAACTCATGGACCCCCAGTAATACCTATTTGGACACCTACCCCCAAGTTGTGAACTGCTGACTTGAAATGTTCTTTTTTGGGAAATGGCCACCCCAGACCAAAACCCACTTTATCCAATAAAGATAATAACATACAAAGTCAACACATCCGGTGTGCATCTAAGATGTTTCAAGTTTAAATACAAAATGAATAAAAGACTGACTGCAACAGGGTCAAACTTCACACCAACTTATGCATTCAATGTTTAATAAATAAACTAATTATAGAAATTTTTTTCTTTGTAAAAATATATATTTTTAGAATAAAACAAGTCTGTGTGTATCTGCATGATAAATTTTCGTTGATATCCAGTCAATTTAGCTCTATCAGTTAGACGTGAGTTTAAATCATGGTAAAGGAATGCGGGTTTTATATATTGATTTAAACACCTCATATTAGCGAGGATTGTTCATGTGGTAGGAAAACAAAATAAACGCCAGGCTTCATACTGAAGTCTGACAACAACAATACCTTGCATTAACCTCACAAATTACTGGGTAAACACACTGACACAGTATACAGTTAGGAAAGCAACAATCATACTAGTTAAACTATGAAATGAAGCAAATCGACTTGCCGAGATCCAAGCGATGACTCTCAGAGCTCTCTGCACCTATCCAAAGTTTTTAGGACTGACCTGGAGTGCTTTATGATAACATTAACAGTTTAGACTGGCCCTAAAATATTCTCCGTCTGCAGCTGCCAACAGCTTCTGGTACTGACTTGGAGTGTACGCAGGCCTGCCTGGGGTTGTGCAAGTCCAGGCCTTAAAATATTCTGAATTCCATATGGGCACTGGAAAATGTTACATTTTATCATTCAGCTACATAAACGTTAAATTTTTTAAATCAGACCACAAAAATGTTTTATCCTACCATTAACAGCTGTCAGAGGCAGCTCAGACACTGAAAGAATTCCAATTGAATCACTGTAGCCCCAAATGCACGTTTGATCGTCCTGCCACAAGTGTGTGTGTGTATTCTAACCTTTTAGATAATTAGTTCTGGTTCGAGTCATTTTTAAACATATTTTAGAGCTCAAATATTGAAATTCAATGTATTAATTCATCCAGGCACTTAAGGATGATCAAGTTCAACATCTAATAGACTTTAAAATCACAAATAAAAATGATGCACTCTGGGCCCTGGAAAATCCTCAATTCCAACGCCCAGGCATCAAAAGATGCTAAATTTGGCAAAACTCACCAAAGGTGGTCTAGATTAGAATTCTCCACGCATCAATGTTAAAAATGACACATAAATAGAAAGAAATAAGAGAATTCATGGAAGAAAAACAGGTACATACACAAATTGTATTGTTATTGCTTTGAATAAATTGTTTTGCCTCACTTGATATTTTCTGATAGATCACATATCTGAATGATATCAATGGGACCACCTTAGGTTAGTTGTACCTTAAATTTTAACATTCAACCACATGAATGTTAATGTTAAGTGTCAAAACACTCGACCACAAAAATATGTTTTATTTGCCTATAGCAAACATTGACGGGTACAATGAATGCCAAAATTACTTTTTTTCAGAGCAAACTGAAAAATGTTGAAAGCAGTCTTCAGAAAGGAAGGAAAGAGAGAGTGGATAAGAATGAATAATTTGTCTTTTCATATCATTCTTCTTTTTAAATCAAAAAGAGGATGTAAGAATTTGTAACATTATTATTCTTTTTTTGTTGGATCAAATAGTTTTATTCCAGAAACAAGCAAATAGCTGATCATTCTTATTAAACATATTTTAGAGGTCAAATATTGAAATTTCATGTATTCATTCATCCAGTCACTAAAAGATGATAAATTTCAATATTCATTTCCAACAAACTTTAAAAACATATCTCTATATAGGCATCAATTTGGCTGTATATTAGTATGTTTGTATGCACACATGATCAGACTAGAGGCAAAGAGTTTTTGTGACCGTACACAAATTTGTATGTACAACCTACCAATTTTTGAATATTTGACTAAAATGAGTTTTTCAGAAAATTAGTCTCACAGGAAACTTTTTCATGCATTAATTTTTCTTAAATATCTTGAGAAATTATTTTTCAAGCTTTCAGGGCAGGGTTGTATTTATTAATATTATAACTAAATGCTAAACTGGACCATTACATTCTGTCCATCATACGGGAGTACACCTCTCAAGTATACAGTTGCATCCGTTAGTTTATTTCAGTTACTTTTTTTCTTAGGAAATATCTCAAACATGGACAATCCTTCATTTTGCAAACATATAAATTTTAACCAATATCAAAATAGACTATGGATACAGAAAAGGGCAAAAACCGTTGTTACACTGGGTGATATTCAAAAACTGACAACTTCTGCACACCTTTTATATCATCAAGTGAGGGAATGTGTTGAACTGGACAATTTACAATCATCATTTAATACAATTAGTCATTTATACAATCTCAGTCACTATATTTCAACCTTTTCTGCATCTGCAGTTGATTTTGATGGTTGAAATTTTTTTTTGCTTTCACAAAACAAAGGATTGCCAACCATCATTTAAGATTGAAAGACATTTTCTCCAATAAATTTCATATCAAAATCTCAAACCCAAACTTCCGCAGTCAAACATTTTGATAACAGCCACAGGAAAAATGTGCACGGGGGATCTACATGGGTCTGCCCAAGAGGCTGACACCCACGCCAAGATTTTGTCACATAACCAGCATGTTAGGACATTCAACTGTTTGCTCACTTGCACCACACCGGCGTACATGGTTGCATCGAGTGACAAGACATATATTAAAGAAAATGTGCAGTTATTTCTTTACCAAGCAAAGATTTACATAAAAGTACTAGCAGGGAATCCTGGCACTGACGGAAAAACAAACCTGAAATTTGACACCATTAGCGGGGAAATAATGCTTAACTTAAGTGTGCACGAGCCAGCCTGGGGTGTGCAAGAAGTTAGTTGATACCTACAAAATGCCGGGAATCCCTGCTAGTATGTCAAAATACGAGTTCTTGATAATAAATAGACAAATCAAATAATTGAGGAACATTCTGAATAAAATGAAGAAGACTCCTGTTGAATATTAAAAATAAGTTTATTCATTAAACAACACAAATAGTTGTTTGAAGAGCTCAAAGTTGAACGTCTGTAGGGGGGTAATTCAATTGAAAATGGTGTCAAATGGTCAGAGGAAAATAGAGTTCGATTGAATGTATGTAGCACCAGGTTTAACTTCATGTGGCGAAAGAAATCGCTTCACATTGTGTGTTAGTGTGTAACAGGAACAAGTATGTGTGTACAAGTCGAAATAGTAGCAGACAAAGTTGCCAGATAGTCGGAGATGTTTCCAGCCAAATACCAAAATTGTTCATAAAATATTGCAATTAGCAGAGTAAATAGGCACATATAAGATTGGTGGATCAAACCAAGATTAAAACTTTATGAGAGCAGAATTTTCATTTGAGAATTCTAATTCAATGAAAAAAAAATGGCACAATTGTCTGATGGTAAACCCAAATTTTACCCACTTGAATGAGTCACTATTCAACTAACATCACCTGTTATGTCACATGATACGTCAAGATGATAATCATTAATTCTTTGTGCAGTTATTTTTTTCCTTTTTTTGGCACAATGTGAGGGACTTGATAAGTAAAAAAAAAACCTCAAAGATCTCTAGTTTTAGCCAGTCCAATGTAAACAGGCTCAACATTACATGTTCTATCAACATCTATGATGGTATTTTCTTCTTTTGAAAAAGTGAATTTATACTCGAATTTGTGAAGCTGATCCACTCAAAACCTGAATTTCTTGGCAATTGTTTGTTTTGTGAACACAAAATATTAACCATAGTTGAAAATGACTATACAAAAAAGCAAAAACTTTCGTAATGGAGGGTGTCATCAGCCATACAATATCAATTACCGATTGATTTTTTTCTATAAACATAAAAAAATTTTAATTTATTATTTCAAGAATAACAACAGGCTATCTTTGCAGAGACATATGTAGCTATTTTGAAATTGACAATTTTATACGGCTAGAAGTGGCTAGGTTTTCTCTGAATTAAATAGTTTTTGAGAAAATGCACATAATAAATGTATCCTCTAGATAATTTGACTGGTCACTTTTAAAATTTAAAATTAACTTTATTACAGAGAAAATGAAATCTACCTGGCAATTAAATCTACCCGATTGCCAATTTTCTCCAAATCCAGCCACGTTTAGCCATAAAAATGGCCCAGATCAAAATGTTTCTCTTACATGAATTTTACACACACTCCCTCACTCAATGTTAAAAAGCAGTAAAAGTTGTATTCTTGTAGAAGAGTGTGTAGAACTTTCTTCAACAGAAATATCATTTGTACAGTTTGAGTTTCATCCTTTTATCTTTGTGCATCCATAGTCAAATTTGACAATGATTAAAATTTTAGCTTAGATAAAATAAAGGATTGTAAATTACTGCTATAAAAGGATGGCCATTTCTGCAGAGTGATATTAATCTCTGTGTCGTCAGATGGATAATGCTGTATTCTTCCATATGATATATTTTCAAGGTTGTAGATTTGCTTTGTTTCTTGGTTTCAATTCCAAATCTTTGAACATAAAATCTGCATACTCTCATCAGCCTTTTCATCTCGACTTCGATGATTTCCTCAATACCAATTCCTTTGTACGTGACGTCTCATCTGTGGTTTTAGATCCATTCCCAAGTGGAGCTGGGGTATCAGGCGTACAACATCTTCCATTTTCAAATACTTGGAAAATTACCTTTGTATTCGAAAATAGCAACACTTCCATTTTCAAAGTATGATATTTTTCTTTGGAAATTATTGTCTATCATAAGTTTATCATAACGTCTTCTTACAAGCAAAATTTCGTTTTGTTTTGGTTGAGGTTTTATTAATGTGTTTCTTTTTGTCCGAAAGTAAAATTTGCCAGATTTCTCTTCGATATACTTGTATTTTACTTTTGATCCTGTCTTACAAATCAAATAATGGGCTTTTTTCAAACTATTGTGTGTCCATGCACCGCAATCATCATCAAACTGAAAACTCAAATTTTGACTTTTTCGTTTAGTATTTTCTCTATTATTGACAACGAAATAGCAGTTTTCTTTTTTTCCTAACGGGATTTTTCCGATAATTGGTTTTCTGTCATTGACTAATATATCAATAATCTCATCCGAGTCTAAGAATTGTCCATTGTTTCTCGTACCTCCTGGCAAAAGAGGTATTTCACTTGATTCGGTCAAACAAGTTGAGTTTTCATTTTTGGAATTGCTTGTTAAATCCGCTAAGGACTTTTGAGCATTAATCTTGATTGTAGTTTGTAAAACTTCATCATTTTGGAAAATTTCAGAATTTCCATTCAAAGTGTAGCTAACAACAGGAACGAAATGGTTAGGAAACCAAAGGTCACCTTCATAGTTAAGTCCTTTAGTAAAACCTCCAGTCCACATTAGCATTATAGTACGAGTAGAGTTTTTTCCAAGAGGAGTCAGGGCTTTATTTAGAATTCCAATATTTGAATCGATCAGACCATTTATTGGTGGATAAATCATCTTGATATTTACTGACAAAGCAGATGCTGCTGCAAAGATGGAAATAGAATCGGACCAAGAATTATATCTAGAACAATTAATTAAGGCTTCATCAAAATCAGAGGAAATGGATAAGAGATCAGCAGGTATATTTTCCAAGATTTCTTCTCTATGTAAAGCCATGTACACACAAGTTTTAACTCTGATATCCACTGAGCTCTCCTCATTCCCGAAAAGTAAAATTGAAAGGGAGTTGAACACACAGTTTCCACCACGAGTTGAACGGAGTGCTACATGGTTAGGAGTATTATATCTTTTAAACAATTTACAAGATTCTCTATCAATATCTAGTCCTGTATAATCAAAAATTTCTTCTATATCATTTGATGTGGGCAACTGTTTCATCATAATCGCTTCTATTAGAGCAACTGAAGTCAATGTCTCAATGCCATCTTGGCTAGCTTCAGACAAACGATGTAAACTACTTTCATAATCAAATCGTCCATTTTCTGACGAGCATTTTACACAATAAAAGCTTTCTTGTTCCCTACCACCATGTAAATGAGCCTTTTCCGATTCAGTGATGATCATGCATTTAAAGTGAGTCCAATTTGAACAATCATCACATAATATACAATCGTACAGGCAGTCATCTTTGCAAATAACGCAGGAATATTCGTCTACATCCATTTTCTATGTAGTAATTTGAAGTTGTAACTTGGTGAATGATAAGTTAAAAGTTCTTGTGAAAAATATTCTTTTCTTCCTTTACTTGTTTTTTTTCAGTTTGGAAGTGAGAAATAGTTGTCTATTCCAATTTCCGAGCTGAAATTTTTAGATGATGAAGTCTTCAGTCTGACTCAGTCTTTGTAGTTTTGAAAAGAGAGTCACCAAATTCCTAGTTGAATGTTTTCGATGATCCAATCTTGGTAAGTCAGACTCCGTTACGTAAAAAGAGTTGCCAAGTTTTCAAATGGAATCTTTTGTTGACCAAATCTTTCTGGTTACTGACCATGGGAGTTTACAATTAGATGAACCCTTCTAATCAGGTGCGGACAGGCCTGGACAGCTTTTTAGAGTCACCTAGGTTCAAGTGCCAAGTACTCTTTCCCTACTAAAGAGAGTGTGATGGGGCTTATTCATTATGCAAAATGTAAAAGACAGACTGCAAAAAGAATACAAGAAAGAACTTTCAACAACTATAAATTAGATAAACAAACGAGTCAACCAGATCGGATGGTGTTCATTTCTTGGTTTATATCACCACCAGTTGTGATGCAGGTCTTTCCAGGAGTTATGAAATAATGCGATTTATCAATAGCTTAAGGCCACTTTTCGTACTGACACCGGTAACATTAGCAATTACATCAGGCAGAAAAATTTGGATAACAATGATTTCAAGTTTAAAAACAAACGATAACTTCTTCAATCTATGAAATTGGAGCAATGTTAAAAAAAATCCAATATTCTAATTTGTTTTAATACAATGTAAAGGAATAGAATGTGAAATTATGTAATTCAATCTATTTCAAATTGATTCAGAGTTCATTTTTATAATTTGGATGGATATTTATTGCTAAAAAATGCACACGGAGAAGCAGCATACCTTTAAAACAAAATATGTTTTAAATGCAAATAAAAGAATTCAACACTAACCCTAATAAACGGATTAATGGCTTTTATAATTGAATTGAAAAAATAAAACATTAACTCAATAAAAAAAGTATACAACGTAATTGAATTACGTTGTATACTTCTAACTTCTATGAGCCGTTGTATGAGTGTTTGGGGGCGAATATGTAACCACTTTCAACGACTAAAATTGAAATCAAATGTTGACTTTCTTTGCATTTTTCTGTAATAAACGGTTAATAGTCACAAACCTGTAAATAAATAAATGTAGCTAAACGAAACCGTACACTTCTATTTCAAGTAACTTATTTCAAGTTTATTTTTATTATGGTTGTTTTCTTGCTTGGGCCTTAGATTATGTTGTGAATTGACGTTTACTTATAACAATATGATCATAAAATAAAATTTATTAAACAGGAGTTTTCAATTAAATTAAACAAAAAAAAAAGCGCGGTAAAACGCGCAGAAAACACGTGCTATGATGACATGACTTGAGAAAATTTTCTAGACAACGCATCCACGTTCCCCCCAAATAACTTTTATCCCTTACTATCTATCGATATGAGAAGGGAACCAAATTGCTCACAACATTATAACAATGATCTGTTTTCTTTTCACTAGATCTTGTACAGCATGTAAAACTGATTTTTTTAAATTAATTATGAAAAAGGAGATAAACTTCACCTGTTCTGGGTCATCAGCCATTTTCCGTATCCCGGCTTCTCCCTAATTTGAAAATTGTAGGAACGGAGCAAATGGAAACTTCCGCCGGTACATGAACTGAATAAACAAAAACAAAAAATAAGGATTACGGATAGGGAGTTGATTGATATCACTTGAAAAAAACGTTGGTGTGATTATTTTTCGTTTATTATTCAATTTGAGCAGTTAACATACTTTTTTCTCAAATTCTTGCGACTTTCAGGCTTTACTTCCGATAGGCGCTGAGCCAATACAGCAGTAACTAATCAATAGCAATGAAAATATTGAAGATTGGTGAATGTTATGGTGCAATGCATGTACCGCACAGACACAAGTCTAAGACTAAGAGACAATAATAGTCAATTAGTTCAATTTGGGGGGGGGGGATGTTACAGCTATGTCTGTTATCAACAACAATCCAAAACAAATGGGTGGTTGTTATGACGTGGTAGAGATAGGTGAGACGTATTCCATGCACCGAAAATATCACCATCATCGTGGACATTATCTGAAACATAAAAGATTTGAATAGCGTATTCTTGCATGAAAACAACAAAAACAAAACGTGGCCATCCTTGCAAAAACGCAATTCTTGAACGGCCGTTTTGAATGGCTTAATTCGAAGAGGCTAGATTTTTCTAAATAAGACTGAAATCGATCGAGTATTTCATTTCAAGGTAACATAACGTTTTAAAAATGTATACAAAAGAATCCAGAAGTATAAATATGCAATGTATTGATAAGATATTCACGTCAACAAACAACGGTATTATCGGTCCAAAGATCCTAATGTAACAATAAGACTAATCTCGATCTAAAAATACCATTTTTTAAATACGTATATGTGTGTGTGTGTGTATTATTTAGAAATGGATATATAATCCGACAGAATGATTATAAATTGTATTATATCATATTGAAACTCTATTTGAAATTATTCCTTTTTATTACACGGTGAATGTATCATTTGGCCTAGACAACGTAAATAGAATAAACAATTAGAGAAAATGGGGCTACGGCTGCATTCCTTCAATTGTTTCGAGTTTTAATACAATATAACGCTTTATAATCATACATGTAAATACATATATATATATATATATATATATATATATATATATATGCACACACACACACACACACACGCATACACACACACAACTTCTTGAACAGTTATTAACAAAATAATGAAAGTACAACCTTTGTTCAAGACAGCATTTCTCATATCACATCTTTATTGATTATGTAATAGTGTACTAATGAACTCCCTTTCCTTCAATCTTGCCACTTTTAGCCGATTCAAAGGGGTCATTCAAGGATTGCCTAACCCGGTAACTTCTTCCACAATTTTTCTTCTACCCAAAGGGAAATTAGCTGCAGTCTTCACCCAAACACTAGAGGCTAACTTTAGAGTGACACACATCTTGAACGACCATTTTGAGTAGCTGAAAATGGTTAGATTCGAGTGAAAAATTCATTTTATATCGCTGAAAGAGGTTTGATAACATGTCAATTGTTTTGGATGAGGTATGCAAAGAAAAAGGTTGTCTTGGTTCAAGATACCATTTTCCGAATCGCATTATTCTTGTACAGAATACTAATTACCTCCATTTTCTTTACAAACCTCATCAAAATAATTACTTACCTCTCCTTTCATTCTAATCATGCCAAAATGAATCGTCCACCTATTGCAGCTCCAAATTATATTGTAGACCCCAATGAAATACTTTCTAAGGATATGATAATAGAAGCCGAACCCTTCAATTATCCTATTATCAGAAACGTTGTTAACGGTCAGAATCAACTCACTTAGTGGCTGATCAAACGCCAAATTTTATGCAATTCTTTGAATTGCATTAATTGCCTCATTGGAATATCTTACATTAAAAGGAATATTTCTGATAAAAGGACATGGGTATGCAGCATTTAGAAAATATCAAAAAACATTCTCTTAACAAAAGCATTATTTTTGTAATATTCAATCAGGTTAGAGATTCTCCCCATATCAAAATAGTATTTGATGCTGGTGTCAGTGAAACATCCAGCATCAACTAGGCAAGGTTTTTAAGACAAGTTTCAAGTTTATTAAAAGAATCTGTTAGGCAACACCAGATAATTCAATCTAGCATCCATAGCTTTCCATTTTCTTTCTTTTTTCCCTTTTGTTGATTGATGACATAGGAACTCTCTCTCTCTTTTCCTTCCTATTCCTATCTATCATTTTAAACTTTTCACTTTCTAGTCTTAACCAGAAGTCTGAACTTGTCATTGATGTTAGGTTAGGAGAATAAAATCAACTGAAAAGGAGTTTCACAAAACGTGGAATGCTACAAATATTCAAACAGAATTCAATACTACGACTTACATTGCAAAACAAGCTAAAAAAAATTGTTGATGAACAAGGAGTCTTAGCTCTGCCAAAAACACGAAAAATTAAATTCCCATGGGAGACAACCCATCAAGTGGTGCTATTTTACAAGAGCCAAAAAAGGAGTAGAGTTATGCCTGGAAAAAATGACTACAAGACAGTCTTAAATAGAAGGTAGAAGAGTTCAAGAAGAAAAACATCTTGTACTCCATCACTTGAAAGAGGCATATCAATTATTTGAATCAAAAAACCCAGACATTAAAATCAGCTTTCTAAAATTTGCTGAGCTTAGGCCAGAAAAATGTGTCCTTGTAGGTGGAGTAGGAACTCGCAGTGTCTGCATTTGCTCAATCCATCAAAATATGAAACTAATGAGCGTGGGAGCTGGAAGTTGACAAAATTTGATTTTTGTTGAAAACCTCAATTTTGATATTTGTATTCCACAAAGTAGAAAAAGCCTGAAGATGCTCCACCAAATGAGATTTTTCAAAATAGAGAAAGTGTAACAGAGAAATAAGGAAGTAACCCTTTTCTTTCAATCTTTCAATCAAAAAAAAATTAAACATGAGCTACTGTAACCCATCAAATCAATTATAGCTACTATTTACCATTTATCTTAATATTTTAATGGTTTTCACCTCTACTTCAACTTCAAATAAAAATGATATACTATTGTATTATATTGGGGGAAAAAAAAAATTTTATGGTATTGTATTTTTTGTTTTACAACTATGATTTTTTTCATACCATGATAAAAAAATTTTTTTAAAAATACCATAGCATAAAGGCCATAGCTACAGTAGTTGTATCAACTTCTGAATACCTAGCTTCTGCCCCTTTAAAATATTTCCCTCCAAAATTTTTGTTTTTTCATGGACTGGCCGGTAAAATTTTACTTTTCCACACCTACTTTTTACCTCTCATCTCGGTCTCGTGGAGAGGTTGCACTGAGAAGCTTGACATTGATTTTTTTTTTTCTAGTATGAAGTCACTTGCTGCTTCAAACGTTTTGGCAATGCCTTGACATTTCATCCAAACCCATGTTCAAATTGAAAAACAATGGAAAAAGTCTAAAATGATAAGATGAAGGTAAATAGTGGTGTTACGGTGATATTGCTGTAGGTCTACATTGTTCCTTGTTTGGCCTCATAAAAATGTATTCTGCGAAGTATATTTCCTCATAGAAATTGTATGAAAAGTTTGGGTCAGTTATTTGTTTTTATATGATATATAAACATTTAACGATGTAGACAGAAGAAAGTATTTGCCTGCATGTTACATCGAATATATGAACAAATCTAATGAAAACATGTTGAATGAAATGACAAGATAGAATGATAGGAAATGATAAGTCAAAGTACTTGTGCGTGGAGTGGATTTAATTTAAAAGATCTTTAAAAATCATACCAATTTTTGTTTTTGCGAATTGAAAAAAATGTTTCAAAATCAAAAAGAAATCAAATTAAATAAAAAAAAGATTTTTAAAAGAATACAAAATAAAATTTTCCTATATGTCTGGACTCACAAATGGATCCCCCCACCTCAAGTCTTTCAAGGGGAATAACTTTTAGTGTTTTAGAAATTTCAAGCTTCGGACCCTTGTTTTACAAGAGTCCCGTTCCCTCACTCATTCATTCAGCACCTAATCTATATTTCCTGAATCAGATAGCTTTGTCCAGTAGCAGATTTGCTCAATTTGGGTCTTGGAGAATACCAAGTGCCACATACACACTAAACCTCAAATGAATTCTAAGAGATTCAGACCAGTTTGTGCTCAAGATGTGTTTGTGTGTGAGTGTATGTTAGAATGCATCAATCTTTGTTCAATAAGTTGGAGTGTTCTTTTTGTTAATCTCGGCTTCTGCTAAGAAAGGTCTTCATCCATTGCATTTTCATCACTGTCTCCTAAAATAGCAGCTTCGTCAGTTGTGATCGATTAGACACTTTGTGACGTCCAAGATTTCAATTATGATTGGGCCTCCGTACGCTGTAGTCTGGGTAAAAAAAAAAACCTTGTGATCTTCTGATATTGTTGGGCGTTACAGCCTAAGTCAGCCTAAAAATAGTAAATGTATAATTTTATTACATGAAATTCGCAGATTCAATTATTTACGTTTTTGTTTTCTAATAAAGGGAAGCTACTCTCACGGACTCCGAATATTTTGTTCAAGATTTTGCTAAAAAGAAAGATGTCCAAACATCTATTTAAAAAAAAAAAACAAAACAAAAAACTTTTTATCAATAACATGGAATCGGGCTGTTTCAGTTCAGCGTTTCCATTTTTTTCAAATTTCACCAGCAAAAGATTAATTGTGAGTGTTGACAGCAGATTGACAAGCTATGGAAAAAGTGTAATGTTAACTTAAAATTAAATTTAAACTTCAATTGAAGAAAGCATAACAGTAATAAGCACTTGAAAAACTTGACAAAAGCTGTACTTAAATCGTATCTAAAATAACTCTTTTATGTCAATGAAAAATTAAACAAAATATAAATGCCAGAATCTTCGAGGTGACCTCTCTAATACTTCCATATTTACAAAAGAACTGAAAAAAAATACTTCTAGCATTATATTCTTTTTCCGCTGATTATATTTGATTAATCATATCATTACATTATAATTAACAAAATAACAGGGTTAGGCAAAATGAAAGAATAAAATTAGCAAAATTTTGATTGCAAGATTATTTTTTTACCAAAAATAGCTCTAATATAAGATAACAAATAAATCGTTTCAGCATGTAAAAAAATACAGAATTTTTCAAATGCAAATGCTTTGTTCATTTACGCTATATCTATTGGAAATATCTCGTTCTACAAAAGTGTACACAGATAATTTTTATCTCATATTTTTTTCCCATCTTTCTTCTTCTAATGATACAAAGATTCTGAAGATAAAATTATTCATTTTTTTATTCTTACTTTGACATAATGTCCTTTCCTGTCTCCAAGTTACCTCCAAAAATCATTTGAAACATATTTTTAGAAGTTGAATATTGAAATTCACTGAATTCATTCATCCAGGTCCTGAAACACAACCAAGTTCAACATCCAACAGACTTTCAAAAACAAATAAAAATGAGGTTGTCTAGGCTCTACAATCCTCAATTCCAACATCAAAACACTGATGGAAGCTAAATTAAGCACAATTGAAATTATAAAAAATATTTTTGTTAAAAATCAATTTCTTCAGAATAAATATATCTTTTTTTATTAAAGTGAAATAAGCCCTTGCATATCAAAGATCAATTTTGTAGATAAGTAGGTCTTGTTAGTTTGGCTCAATCAGTAATAGAGCTGACTACCAATTACTTGGTCGCAATTTCAAATCAGGGTGGGGAAATGTTAATTTTATAGATGCATCTATGTATTCGAATGAAATAAGCACTTGCAAATTTCTTACATAAATTTTTGTTATTTTTTTCTACATAATTTTCTGTCAATATGACAATAATATTAGTAATTTTTCTACAGATATTTTTTTTCTTGGCATAATGTAAAAAAGGTGGTTCTAATAGTGAAGGTCCACACACTCACTCATTGAATGCTAAAAATTGCAATACAAATAAAAACAATTCAATTTATTGAAAGCAACAATAATTCATGTCCTTTGTTTTCATTTCATCATTTTTTCTATTTCTTTTTTATTTGTGCACTGCTTTCAATATTGAGTGAACATTCTGAGTCCAATTCAATTAGTAAAGAGACTCAAAGATCCCTATTATTGACTGGACCGATGTAAACTGGCTGAACAGAGGCAGTAATGATGGCATTTCCTTCTTTTTTTTTAAGAATTAGTTGCCAATGTCAAAAGAAAGGGGCAAAAACTTCTGTTACACAAGGGTGACCTCAACTCTACAATATTACTAATTAATTCTTTCTAGATATAAACAATTCAACATTTTCAAAGCAATAACAGTTTCATTTATGCATCAATGTCCTGTTTTCCTTTCCTGAGTCTTTTACACAGTCGATTTTAAACAGCACACGATTTTTGTCTGTCGTTTTAACATCGAGTGAGTGAGGGTGAAACTTTACAATCGTCATCAAATGGAACAAGTCATTTGTACGATTTGAGTTACGCCCCTTTGTTTTTGCCTTTTTTTTCTCTTATGTATCTGTAGTCGATTTTGACAAGTAAAAAAATTTTGCCTTCACTAAACGGGGGATAGCCAATTACTTTTTTATAAAGGTATGGCCACTGTTGCTGAATGACATCAATATCTTTTATGTTGTAGATTTGTTTGGTTTCTGGGTTTTGATTCCAAATCTTCCAACACCAAATCTGCATACTCTCATCAGTTTTCTTGTTTTCACTTTGTTGATTTATTCATAAGTACCTATTCTTTTGTACATAACATTTCATCTGAAGCTTTAGATCTATTTCCATGTGATGCAAGGGTGCGTGCAATGACTCTACACTAACTTTTCCATCACCTTTCCTGAAACGCCCCCAAAAACAGTTTTAACCAGTAAAAAATCAAAATGTTTTTTTTCAGTTCTATCATCATATCATGATCATCATCTATTGTTAGTAGCGTAATAAAAACACCATTAAGATGGGGAAAGAAATAATTATATTTATTTTGCATCATTCAAATGAATTGGCTTTAAGACAAAAATGAAAGGTTATCTGACAATTGTAAAGCTGCAACGATAGACCAATTTATTAGACTTATCACCAACATCGTCCTCTGTGACAAAAGACTCAATATCTTTGGGTTGTGGACAAAATAAGTCATTTGAGGACTTCAGAACCGGCTTTGGAAAACTGTCAATGACAATTCTGATCATTTTATAGAACCAGCAGAATACATTTTATGAACAACTTCTCAAGAAAATAATCAACAATGAAAAGAATTGTTAGTTGCAGCCCTAGTCAACTGTAAAAAAAACAAAAAACAAACAGAATTAAGAACAAATGAACCGGAGAGCACGAATTCTGTCTCATTTTCAGGCTTGGACATGAACTCTCCATACCCTGCAGTCATCTCGTTTCCACTTGGCCAACGCTTTCACAGGGTCGTTTCCAAGACAGAAAAATACAGTGGTAGACAGCATGGGGATCTGCGGACACTTTTCAAGGGGGGAGAGCAAAAAAGATATATATATATATATATATATATATATATATATATATATATATATATATATATATATATATATATATATATAAGCTATAAGTAGCAACTCTGTTACCAGCCAAGAATAGCATCCTTTTATATGGTAATTGGCATTATATAAAATAATTGCACAGTACCATTATTCTTTATTGACTATAAGGTTTGAATTTTTAAACCTTATGACCCTAGGTGAGAAAGCCAGACAGATCCCGCCACACACACCCATGGGAGAGGGATATAAAGAGTGAAAAATGTAGATTTACATCAGGCATGGCCAAACTCTCCAGTCTAACAGGTGTCTTAGGACATTTCTCATCTTCATGCCATTTCCTTCTCACCAAAAAGAGAGAAACATTCAAGACCAGAGGTTCCCAACCTGAGACCCACAAAAATATTGGTGGGGGAGGCTGTCTGTAAGCTTATTGAGTAGGCATGCCTTTCAAAAGCCAGGGCTCCATGGGAAAAATTCATCAATATAAAATGGGTCCTCACTGACCTTTTGAAACACGTTGACAGATGAAACAACAAATATTTTAATATATATTTATTTATGGCAAACAAAGTGAGGACTGTATTTTCTTTTATTAGAAAAAAATCAAAATTTAAGAAGTATACAGAGAGTTGGGTATTAGGTGGGGGAAGGACAGAGAGCAAACTTGTTGTTCGTCTTCTCCCTCCTCCAGCTTTCCCTCTCCCTGACTGACAGAACAACTAGCAAACATTCTTGACAATAGCTTTAATATACAGTTCAGAGATTTTTGATTCCAGAACAATAGTAATTTTACAATATATATCATAAAATTGACTTTGAGAGATATTTACACGATTTCAAATGTTATAGAAGGCCTGTGGTTACTCAGATGTGATTTACATACATCTACACTGTAAATGTATGTAAATATATACTTTTCTACTCTCCATATCCCTCTCTGTTTGTTCAGCTTGTAATTTACGAAGCAACGTTTCTTTTTAATCCCCAGATTGCTGTTCGTCCTAAGCACATTGTCTCTGGGTCACAGTCTCGAGCCCTGGTCCTTGGCATACCCTAGCATTCAGTAATAGCAACACTTCCATTTTCAAATACTTGGAAAACTACCTTTGTATTCAAAAATAGCAACACTTCCATTTTCAAATACTTGGAAAACTACCTTTGTATTCAAAAATAGCAACACTTCCATTTTCAAATACTTGGAAAACTACCTTTGTATTCAAAAATAGCAACACTTCCATTTTCAAATACTTGGAAAACTACCTTTGTATTCAAAAATAGCAACACTTCCATTTTCAAAATATGATATTCTTCTTTGGAAATTATTGTCTCTGACTAGTTTGCTATAACGCTTTTTTAGTACCAACATTTCACTTTTTTTGGGCTGTGGGTTCAGCAACGTGTTTTTTGTCCTTGTCCGGATGTAAAATTTACCCGATTTGTGTTCTATATATCTGTATTTCACGTTTGATTCTTTTTTATCAATTAGATAATAGACTGTTTTCAAACTGTTGAGCGTCCATGCACCGCAATCATCATTGAATTTAAATTTTAGATCTTTACTTTTCCTTTTGATATTTTTCCTATTACTAACAACAAAATAGCTATTTTCTTTTTTTCCCAACGGCATTTCTCCAACAACCGGTTTCTTATTATTAACTAATATATCGATTATCTCATCGGTTTCTAGGAATTGTCCATTGTTTCTGCTACCTCCTGGCAAAAGAGGTATTTCACTTGATCCATTCAAATAAGTCGAGTTTTCATTTTCAGAATTGCTTGTTAAATTGTCTGTTGATTCTTCGAACTTATCTTTCATTATAGAGGATTTCGGGGCATCAATTTCAGTAGCATCACTATTCAAAGTGGAACTAACAACAGGAACGAAATGGTTAGGGAACCAAAGGTCACCCTCATAGTTAAGTCCTTTAGTAAAACCTCCAGTCCACATTAGCATTATAGTACGAGTAGGGTTTTTTCCAAGAGGAGTCAGGGCTTTATTTAAAATTCCAATATTTGAATCAATCAGACCATTTATTGGTGGATAAATCATCTTGATATTTACTGACAAAGCAGATGCTGCTGCAAAGATGGAAATAGAATCGGACCAAGAATTATATCTAGAACAATTAATTAAGGCTTCATCAAAATCAGAGGAAATGGATAATAGATCAGCAGGTATATTTTCCAAGATTCCTTCTCTATGTAAAGCCATGTACACACAAGTTTTAACTCTGATATCCACAGAGCTCTCCTCATTCCCGAAAAGTAAAATTGAAAGGGAGTTGAACACACAGTTTCCACCACGAGTTGAACGGAGTGCTACATGGTTAGGAGTATTATATCTTTTAAACAATTTACAAGATTCTCTATCAATATCTAGTCCTGTATAATCAAAAATTTCTTCTGTATTGTTCGATGCAGATAACTGTTTCATCATAATTGCTTCTATTAGAGCAACTGAAGTCAATGTCTCAATGCCGTCGTGGCTAGCTTCAGACAAACGATGTAAACTACTTTCATAATCAAATCGTCCATTTTCTGACGAGCATTTTACACAATAAAAGCTTTCTTGTTCCCTACCTCCATGTAAATGAGCCTTTTCCGATTCAGTGATGATCATGCATTTGAAGTGAGTCCAATTTGAACAATCATCACATAATATGCAATCGTAAAGGCAATCAGCTTCACAAATAACACACGAATATTCATCTTGATCCATTTTCTATGTAGTAATCTGTAGCAGTGACTTAGTGAACAACGAGTTCAAAATTCTTAAACAATGTGCAAAATATCTTTATCGCACTAGGTTTTTATAACTTAGTCAAGAGAAAAGGTGACCAAATTTCTAGTTGAAATCTATTGACGATCAAGTTTTCAGTCCAACTTGGTTTTTGTTGTTTTGAGAAGAGAGAAAGAGTCACCAGATCTCCAGTTGGAACTTTTTGAAGATCAAATCTTGGATCCATCTGATATGGGTTCTGTAGTTTTGAAGGGAGAGAGAGAGATGCCAGATCTCAAGTTGGAACTTTTTCATGATCAAGTCTTGGTTAGTCTGACTTTGTTTTTGAAGGAAGAGTCACCAAGTTTCTAGTTGGAATCTTTTGTAGTTCAAACCTTGCGGGTTACTGATCATTGGAGATTTGTTAGAGGTTTCACAAGAAGTTGAACCTTGATCCAGACAGGTGCAGACAGCTTTTGAGAGTCACCTAGGTTCAAGTGCCAAGTATCTTTCCCTATTGAAGAAGAGAGTGTGATGGGACTTATTCATTATGCAAAAAGAACTTCTCACAAAGATCTATCGACAATCGGGACACATTAATGGATTATGAGGCACTTGATTTATTGGAACCCAAATTTGATTTGTTTCAAAAGGTCTCTTTATTTTAGTGTTACACTGGATAATGTTGATAGTTTTAAGTAAATTATAACTACACATTTTTCATTTAAGGGACTATGTAAGGAAGGTGATAAAAAAAGTTTTGCACCATTTCTAGCATCAAGTGAGTGAAAGTGTGGAAAATTCATGCAAGAAAAACTGAAGTTAATAGTACAAAAATCATGTATAGCTTCAAGTAAATCAAATTGCAAATAACTGGAGAAAGAACAATAGATAAAAACTGTACGGCTGATATTACCCCATGTTAGAGAAAACTAACGGGACTTTTCAAAAGCGAGTCAAATTCGGGTCCAATAGATTGAACAAGTGCTGATGACAACCCATATATACTGGGAAAAAAACATTTAATAACGTCAACAAATATGATAATTACATTGAATATATATATCCTAAAAGAAAACAATTCTAAACATGAGTGAAAATTGAGATATAAGCACAAATATGTGCATTATTTACTCACTGAAATTTCATGAAGTCCTTAGAGACAGCAATTTAATTAAAATTGAAAAAGTAAGGTTTTAGGAATCGTTTGGAATAGGTTCACCAAAACATTTAATCATCATTTTGCAAGAGTAATAACATCTCAGCAAATATTGCTGCAGCTAAACTATCATGTAAATTAAAGCAGAGAACTGAATATTTGAAACTGTATTTCATCCAACTTAAAGATATAATTTAGGGTCAGTGTTAGTATTGGAGGTAATTGTAACCTTTCCCGTTTCAAAATGGCCACCGTTCTAAAAGTAGTATTTTTGGTATCCAGCAGATTTATTAACTACACTTAATCATAATTTCTTTCAGAATGTTTCTCTTTGATGGGGGAATATCATTATGTAGAAGTTTTTTGAGGACTTTTTTTTTTTTGTCTTCACATTGGTCCATTTTTTCAACACAACTTTTCAGTCATCCTCATGTGACAAATGTTTGCGTGTTTTTTTTTTATCATCGGGACGGAAAAGCGCCCTTCTCCTCGGTAGCATGGAAATTTTTTCTGTCCCAATGATAGAAAAGAACACGCCCATTAATCACCTGGAGACGGCCGTAGGATACAAAAGCCGAAACGTCGTGTTCCAAAGATGAACCAAGATGAGGACATAAGTCCGCAAAAAACTTTATATAACACTTTACCGATAACAATTTAACGAAATGTACGATTTATTGATATATACAAATCACCGAGAAAGTCAAAATGAAATAAAATCATGAAATAAAACAAAATGAATTTCACAAACACACAGTTTTTTTTTTTTGTTTTTTTTTAATTACACTAAAAAAGTCAAAATACATAAAAATTTAAAAGGGGATCTCACAGTTGAAACAGGTTTTCGTCAGCTGATTTTTCACATCGTAGTTCAGAGACATTTCTATGTTCAAATGTTTCTAATTTTATATTAGGTATTCACCTCAACTTCATTGATGACGAAGTATTGCAAATCAATTTCGGACAATTTACCTTTATCTCATTTTTTTAAAATCAGAAATTAAGATGAAGGAAAATTATCTATCATTCTATTCATAGAAGATTCCATTGTCACTTGTTGAATTATGATGCCTATTAATGTGTAAAATCAATTTATGCTTTGATAAACAACTCAGTACATTTTTTTTCATTGGTTTCCAATTATCTTTGTTTTTATAATTATCAACAGCCCTCACACAACAAGCATAATTTTGACTCTAAACTATGAAATGAAAACATCTAAGTATCAGGTGTAAGTTAAATAGGTGATAATAGAACTTTGAAAAAGTCACAAATAAACATTTCTAATTATGCTAAAAAAGTCAAGATAGATACAATTCAAATTCTAGATGTGAATTATAGATAGAATCCTTTTTGTAATTCATAAACAAATTTTATTCAAAGACTCAAATCTTTAGTTACAGGGGTAAATTAATAATAAAAGTATTGAACAATAAATTTCACAAACAATCAAGTTCATTTACAATACACAACAAAAGTTAGACTTAATTCAAATTTCAGGTGTGAGGTGTAGGGTAAGGTGTAAACCAAGTGATTTATTTAAACTGAAAAGTTGAAAGACTTGAAATTCAAGTTAGAGGTCTGGATGATCTGCAAAGTTATGAGCAATCGAGTGCGAATATTCAATTTTATTTTTCTAAAAATGAAAGTGTTGGACAATACTCTTGGTTCTTTTTTTCTTTTGGGGTAGTGATGTCCTCCCAGCCAAGTCCTGGTTCCATTGAATTTTTGACAATTTTTCTGTAATTTTCAAGATCTTGGTAAAATTTATCATGCTGGCACTGTTTCTCCATACAAACTCGTCTAAATCCTCAAAGAAGTAAACAGTTGTTTTTTTTAAATAAATCAATCAAATGATTAAATAATAACGTTTATTCCCATTCTATGAACAGCGTCTATCCTGATTAACTCCCTTGCAAAATATTGACAAATTTTTTGATGAATCTAGGAGGGGTGAAATCCCGACTGACAATATAAACAACTTCGTGGTAAAGTAGGGAATAAATACAAAATACAAAGTTGCAGCAAGTAAATAATGCTTGTTTGTACTTTTAATTCGCCTCTGTTTGTTCAAGAATATCAACTGTTTCTTCGCTTGTTTACTTTTTAGAGGAATCGTTTTCTTGGTTAAACCTTAGATGATGATTTGTATGGACATTTACTTGTAACAACGTGATCATAATATTTCATCTATTTAACCGAAGTTTTCAACCTTTTTTTTTAAAAAAAAGCGCGGTAAAACGATGTAATGAAACAACGTGTTAAATGTGACTACTTGACATTTTCAAGACGACGTATTTATACTTTCGAAAAATTAACTTTTGATCCTTACAAAGAAAAGCAAACTGCTCACAATATGATAACGATCATCTATTTTCTGGACTTTGCATCGCGTGTAAAATCAGTTTTTACAATTATTTATGAAAAAACGAGATAAACTTCACCTGTTCAGTGTCAGCAGTCATTATTCGTATTCCTTTCTCTTATTTTGAAAATTGTGGCAACGGTAGGAACGGAGCAAACCAAAACTTCCGCTGGTACATTAACGGAATAAACAAAAACAAGAACTAAAGTCCAATAATATGGGAATTAAGTTGATTTATATTTTCAAAAAAAGATACTTGTCATTGATTTTTGATTATTGTTACAATTCAGGTAGCTGTTGACGTATTTTTTCCTAAATTCATGCGATTGTCGACATTACTTCCGGTTGGCGCTAAGCATGCTTTCGCCTTTGATGAAATCGAAGATTAAAAGAAGTTGACATTTGAAATTATCGCATAGAACAACCTGACGCTCTGGAAGAAAAGGTAAATAAAATAATCTTTGAATTTCAGGTCTGGTCATTACCTAATTATAGCTGACTTCAAAGTTTTAACTTTCTTTTATCAATAACCAATTTTTTAACTACTGTAATTTCACAGCTATTTCCCCATTTTCTTCTGCTTACAAACATGTGTCACCGAAATTCATCTCTATGTCATTTAACAATTATCAGAGAATGATACAAACTTTTCATTTGAATATTTTGCTTATAATCTCTAAGTTTCGGAAGTTTTATGACTTTATTAATATTTTTCAAGTTTTTTATTTTTATTTTTTTACTTCAAACTTTGATATATTTTTTTACTCATTTTCTTCTTTAATTTCATCAAATTTTCTATTAACCAAGCAAAGCAGAGGGGGAAAAAGCTCCCCACCTATCTAGGGCTAAACCAGCTACAAAAACAAATCCGCTGGCACATTATCACAGTCTAGAACCAAAGGACCGACTGTCCAAGTAATAAGTTCTGACTGCTCTCCGATGGGGTCGATCATTTAACAAAGGAAAATCTGTCCAAGTTTTTCAACTGTTAAATAAATCCCCCAACCTGCAGCAAGAAGCCCCCAATCCAGATAAATGCCTCAGTGTATTTGTTGTAACCACTTCAATTCAGTTGTAGGTAGTTCTTGGACTCTTCATTGTCCGAAATTCAGTTGGCTATCAAACGGCCTTTTTTCCGGTCCACTTGGCTTCATTTCTCCAGGTTTACTTTAGAGACTATTTATCTTTTTTTAAAATTCATAAATATAATTATTAGGGTTTATATTGACTAATGTTAAAACTGAAAATAGCTTATTTCATTTTTTTTTTTTCATATAGCCAACGTTAACCGTAAATAGACCTACCTACTTTTGTCTCCTTCAAACAATCACTCTTTTGAACGTTAAAATCGAAAAAGTGAACAATTCCTGCTTTTCGTTACCCACTTGTCAATGTGATTATCCATTATTTTACGTTATTTTTCTTCTTTAACATTGAAATCTTTATCTTGGCTACGTCTAATAGTCACTACAATATACTGAGTCTAAAACTCTATAGTTCCAGTTTTAAAGTTAGCTTTAGGTAAAGTTTTTTTGGACGTTATATTTTAATTTTCAACCACAACAGAGTGATGATGAAGACTTGGGTTTTTACTATCGAATTAGTGAAAACGATTTTACATACTTCTAAAACTCCCATCACTATATGCAGGCTACTTTTTTTTTACTTGTTGAAACTAAGTGCCTTAGGTGCAGGTGATGTTAAGGAAAATGTCATAGGGTCTAGGAGTAGGCTTCCCAAATGAGATGCTTATACAAGTTGATAGTAACTTTTGAGCAACAAGATTGAAAAAAATTACTCAGGACATTTAAACTGTATGTGTAGACTTCAAAGTTAACATTTTCAGCTGCAGATTCAATTAAAAATGTGTCGGACGACAGCACTTCTAATGGCTTCATATTACGAATAAAACTTACAAAGAAAAGCATTTGCTTTTCTTTCCCTTGGACTTCATGTATGGAAATAGCTTTAAGATTTTGTCCTTAAAGGTACGTTGTCTAAAATGAAGAGATATGCAAATAGAATTACTCTCTCATGGTTGCGTTGGGGATTATGTAAGTGTAATGTTTTTGATTTGTGACAAGATAAGGAAGTTGTTGGTAAACACAGGAAATTTAGTTTTGGTTAAAATCTGTCATGCCTTTTTTTTATTTTGATGAACTCGGAAAATTACTCTGAAATTTTCCATACTACGCTAGTGATTGGTTGATATATTGCAGGTTAAGTCACGTGATGTAACCCTACGACGTTGTGAAATTTAAGGGGATTTCCTTGTTGATCGAAATTTACCAGTTACGATTTTTTTTCTTGTTTGGCACATGATTTGGTCAGAAATAATCGTTCTTTTGGATGATTCGCCTGCAGCTTCTTTGTTGAAAGGTATTTTCTAGGCGTCCAACCGTGGTGCTACATTCATGACAGAATTGTTGGTGTATGCAGTTCACTATCAACATAGGTTTCTTCAGTTTTTAAGCTGGTCTGACTGGCCAAGTATCATGCGTACAGGCTGCACCAATTGAGCTAGAGGGCTGAAAATCTCTATATTCACTCGGTTGTTTTTGTTATCCCACTCCCCAATGTTTTTTTGTTTTTTTTTGTGGGGTGATTAAGTTTCATGTTAAATTGATCCCTTGTCTGCCAACATTCAGTCTTGTTAAAGGTTTGTTTGTTTTTTTTTGGGAGGGGGGGTTTCAGTGATCACTGCCCAACAAAAGGGGCAACTTATTCATTGATCACCCATATTTCCAATTTTTTATTGATCACACCCAACACCACATGTTGGTAAAAGATACTAGTTATGTGATGATTCTTATTGAGTGACATGCTATTTAATTATAGTTTCAGGTTGTCTGCATTTCTAAGATAAAGCATTTATATTATTGTAGTCAGTCTTTCATTTTTTTTAGTTTATTATGTAACAATTTGGCATCTTAAGTGAAAAAATTGATCATACATTTAAATAAAAATGCGTAATCAACAGTCAAAACAACCCCCCCCCCAATTAATAATTGAATTTAAGCTTGGTCATAACAAGAAAGGAATTGAAATTAATGCTGAATGATTGATTGTAACCAAATGATGTAGTTGTCATTGCTGGGTTTTTTGTTTTGTTTTTTGGTTACTTAGTGCTGCCCAGCAACGATGGTTTTCTTTCATTTTTTTTTTTTTTTTTTTTTTTTTTTTTTTTTTCCCCCCAATATTACATAGTTTTGATAATTACAGAATTCAGTCTGGTTTTGCATACTGAAGTATAAAGGTAAATTCATTTTAAATGAATGAACTTCCTTTTATAAGAAGTATTGTAAACCATTGGAATTTACTGTTTTACCTTCATTTTAATTTTAGTTGGTTTTATCACAACATTACAATGAGAATGAATATCCTATTAATTCAAATTCGTCGTGGGTTTCGTTGTACTCCTTAACACTTATTTTATTTTTGTTTCAGAAATGACCAAAATTGCTTCCTCTCCCCTGATCAACACTGTTTTCAGAAGACAAAGACAATGGAGATATTCCCAGTATTCTTTATTCTGGGCTGCTCTCAACGTTGTTACAGCTCTAGTGCTCTACATGGACATGTCAGTAATTTTACATTATTTTATGTAAAGTAGTTCTAAATCTGGGTGATGCATAGGACTATTTTGAAAGGCGTGAGAAGAGGGAAGCAACACTTTTCTTGCTGATATTATGCTGAATCAGTGAATTCTACTTTTTTTTTTTTTCGTCTCCAAAGTTTGATTTAATTATAAAGATAGCCATTCTACATAGTTGTTTTGATTGAATGAATATTTGATCTAATTAAACTCTTGATTTTGAAAATTCAAGTAAAAATTGAGCAATTTTACTGATTCAGCATAACATTTACAACTTCTTTCATGTCTCGTAATGATTATATTGATAATATCTTGATAATTTTTTTAGTCTCCTAATTTTAATACCTGATGAATTCCAACATTTTACACTTGCAAATTTTGACTTTTTTAGATTTAATGTCTTAGCCTTAAGATTAAGGGTTGCGAGAGATTGAAATCTCTAAGTCATGAAAAAGACCAAGAACCGCTGGTATAGTGTATAATCTTATGTTTGAATTATTTGATCTTTATTGCAGACGCTATTTGACAATTCAACAGTATTTTGAGGTTTCTTATCCAGCACTTTGGTATACGGGTAAGTGGATTAAATCTTAACTTAACATTTCCAAGTAGAAAAGTTCTGTTGAAAAAAAGAAAGCATATAGATTTTTTAATTGCATCCTTTTTTTTAGAATCTTTTTTAGAATTAAATGAAAATTAATCCTTTTATGGCTATATTAGTTTTTATAGAGTTTTTCAGCCCCCCAAAAATTCAGTACTTTGCTATCTGTACCCAACTCGTATTCGACATTGAGAACTATTTCTTGATTTAGGAAGGGTAAACCTAATTCTACCCACCCCAATTGTACTAATTCTAACCAAACACTTCTTAATGCCATTAAGGAGCACACCGATGAAGAATTCATTACTTGACTCGATTTTTATGTTTGTCTACTCTGCATGTCTACCCAATCATAAGTCGCTTTGAAAGTAGGAATGACTCTATGGCTAGCCTCTAGATAATGGTAACGTTGTCCTTCAACAGGGGTCCCTTATACTTTTCTGGATCACGGCACCCTCCTTAAGTCAGAAAATACTGAATGATTGCCTTCTCAATCATTTTTCCACCGTTGGTTTGTTTGTTTTTCTTTTTTTTTCTCTCCCCCCCCCCTCAAACTTTTCAATTAGTATGAAGGCAAGGACTAAAACTACGAGATTTTTTTTTAATTAACTGATAATTTTCGTTTATCCAAGAGTACTGCTGTAATTGCTTTTCAACAATTAGATTTGCTGTAAATGTCATGTTTCTTTACATTTTTTTTCTTTTCTTGTAGAGGTGGCTTTCTTTTTGCTTTTCTGCTTCAATTCTTTGGTTGACCTGACATGTTGGGTGTGGCCATACATTATGACCAGTCATGTTGAGCTTACCCCTAAGCAGAAAAAGTTGCTGGGAGTCAGAGATACTGGTAATTTCTTTTTCAATTTTATGCATTCTTTCTCACAATAAGTGTTCTCTATCTGTACGCCAGTGGTTAGCTCCCTTGTGTTCAAGAATTTCTTGAAAAAAAAAAAGAATGTTGATGGTAGTGCACTTTGCTATAAATAGCAAGCCAATTTCAAAGACCATTTTACTAATGGAACAAGTTTAATCCTCACTGGGGGACTTGTAGTTCTAGACTATTCTGTTCCTATTCAATGCTCACCAAAATGAGGGTGTCTGGAATAATTTCAAAAAATGCTGTTTGAATTGGAGTTTTTTTTCTTTTTAATTATGCATTGATATTGTCAGCAAATGTTTAGTAATCGGGACTTCTGATGCTACCCAGGTTTGGATCCTTTGTCATTGAATATCTTCTGCTTGAAAATGATAAACTGTTTTTGTCAAACTCCAGTACAATATCTGGAGTCAACTTTGTTTTCCTATTATAACAAGAACAATGAAGAGTATAAACCAATGTGTAAAATCCAACTTCGCCTACTATGATTTGAACTTGGCATTCTGGCAATCAATTGGTTGTGTCTTACCAATTGCGTTTAAGTCTTGAATATTAACAAATCCATCATACAGATATGCACAGGCTTTTCTTTTTTATTGAATGCATATACACAAAATATTTTTATTTGTTATATATATATAATACAAAAGTTGCCATAATCATCAGTCAGAATAAAAGTGGGCTTCAACCTTGTAGAAGCCAGTCTAGTTCAATATCAGATTTGAAAAACTCAAATTTATTCTTTCAGATCCTGGTTTCAAAGTTTCTCCTGTGAAGCCTGCGGTCTCTGCCTCCCCTATCCAACTGACATTCAGCTGTAGTCCAGCTACTCAGCCTCACAGTTACTCTGGCAGCCATACCCCACCTGGTGCTGGATCCTCAATGTACTACACCCCAAGCACTGGTAATAAAAGTGGAATGAGTCCTGGTTCTTCTCCCCTCTACCCCAGTGCAGTGTCCAGTCCGGGCTCAACCAGCTTCCATTCTTCTATGCCCAATGGATCCTACAATTATCGATATGGCAGCAATCAATCTTCACCTTCTTACTTATCAACAGAAAGTGCTGTAAGTAGAATATTGGATTCTCACTTCGTTGTGAATTTATTTTGACCTTACTTGAAGTTGAGTGGAATTTTTTTTTTTTTGTCTCTCACCATTTTTGATATTTGTAGTTTTACATTCTTAGTTACATCAGAAAGATGTTGAGTTGTATATTGCAGTTGGAATAAGCTGAATAAAGCCCAGAGTTCAGTCTTAGAATCATATTACACACTTCAAACATATTCTAATAATCCAATAAAATTGTATAATGTTGACTTGGTTTGAATCATTCTTTCCCCTAAATGTATGCTCAAAATCCATGTTTTTTCTTCAAGATTAATATCTATATCAAAATACACAATTTCACAATCTTCTGTTTGGTTTTAAATCCTGACACAAGTTTCATAGATTGAAAGGTTCTAGAAAATTAATTCTTTGTGTATAACACAAAATTTTTATGTTCGAATCTTGAAAGAATATGCAGGGTAGGTTGTGCTGTAGTCGAATGTATATGGAAAAAATCTTTATATGTTATTGACATTAAGATATATCTATATATATATATATGCACATTGAGAACATTGAAGTTTGAAAACTGTAGTGCCAAATTGAGTTCCCTTGTTATACAAGAGGCTACGATTTTTATACCTATTTTCCACCATATCTAGTATTCATAATATACAAGAATCATGTTATTTATGGAGACATACAGTAAATCTTGCTGATTAGTAAAAAGTATCAAAAGGACCAACTCGTTTTCAATGTAAAAATAAAATACAATTTTGTGTGACAATCTTATAAAAATCTGGAATTTTTTCATATTTCATAAAGCCTTGCTTTTTCCTAATTATGTAAATGTATATACAAATGAGACAGGTTTTTTATGTTTTGGTGGCGGGGTCAAGTTATTTGATTTTCTTATATATTTTTGAACTCACCATTCAAGTGTTTAATTTGAATTTTTAGAATTCAGTTAATTAGTTCCAGAATATATTGAAAAATGTTTGTTTGGTTTGTTGTGTTTTTGTTGTATTGGTTTTTTCGAAAGCAATTTTTTTTTTTTTTTTAAATTGCTTTTTCAGTAAAAAGTACTTTTTCAGAATATAAAAATCTTAACTTTTCAGAACCAAAGTCTGAATACCTCAAATTATTTGAATGATTCGTCCCACTATGATTCTCCAAACAGAAGTGGATTGCGATCAAGGCACATGATCTCGACTTTGAATGCTTCAGGTGAGTTACTTTCAGATTTTCTTTCTTGCTCTCTTCATTTTGTGCTCTCTTCATTTTGTGCTCCCACTAGAAAAAAAACCCACTGTTTACATTCAGGTTACCCTGAAGCTGTCACTATCCACATTGGAATCAATGCTGTGTCTGTAAATAAAGTAGATATAATGGATATCTAGTTTTTGTCATCTTAAATTATCCACCCATAACACAAGGGAAGCCTGTGAGTGATCTTCAATTCTATCTTGAATACATTAATGCCTTATACACTGGCAGCAACATCCCTGCCTGGGCTCCACACATCACAAGCTTCTGATTTGGCTCCTGTTTGCAATGTGGGAAATGGACTTGGAGGCAGCAAACACACGAAGTGGTGGCATTCACTTCACCCTCTGGTGCCATATTAGTCACTCATAGCTGCCATTCTTCCTCTGCTTGTAGAGGATTCATTGCCAGTTATTCACTGGTTACAACAAATCAGCTTTTCAAAGTATCAGGCAAAGTTTTTAAAGGGTTACTTACAGAAATTTGTTGTGTTAGAAGATTTGGCAACCCTGCATTTAAAAATTTATTAATTCACATGAGTGAATATCTTTTTGGGTCGTTTCTCCTCCTTGGACTGATTTGGGTGGACGATGTTTAATTGCCAAAAATTAGGGGATGATGTCCAAATGGCCACTCTACATTGGAGGATGTTTAAGTGATCCAGTATCTGTTAAGTTGGGTAAATACATTAAATATTTATTTCATAAATACTTATGCCCAAAGTAAGATTTTTCAACTGATTTCTGTATAATTGCATGGTAATGCAAATTTGCAGTTCTATAGCTATCTTTAATAAAATTTCCATTTTGCGATTGATGGCCATTCAGTTCTATCTTTGAATTAGGGTTTTTATCTAGCAATGAATAAATATTACTCTTCACCACCTGCTACACTTTATGGGTTAATGTCTGTACCCTGTGTTGTGCTGTAAAGTTACTCCTGAGCTGAAATTCAATACAACCATTTTATGCCTAATTAGGGAACTATTTTATCTCCTGAATCTTTCAAGACAAGTTAACAAGCCTTTATTTTCAATTTTTTTTTTTTTTAATTGATGATTCGTTTTGTGACTTCTGGTTTTTTGTGTGCAAAAAGTATTTTTTATCTATTGTTACTCTCTCCAGGCAGCCCTTTTGATAAAATAAATGATCGCAAGTCTCTCAGTCAATACCTGAGAGAGGAGGAAGAAAAAGAGAACAAGAATCAGTTGAGTAAGTGAATAATATATTTCGTTTTTTTTTTTCTTTTTACATCCAATACATTTGAGAAAACTTTTCTATTCTTCATTCAAATATTTGATACTGAGGAAAGGCACAAATCTATCTCTTCTTTCCATACTGAGTAAAAGTAGATTTTTCTTTTTGTGATAAATATTACTTCAGGATTTTTATTACATTTACAAAATCTTTTGCATAAATTCTTTAGCATAAAATCAATTTTTAATCCAATCAACAAATTAAAATAAAGTCTGTGCCTTTCTTTATTTTCCCCTATGTTGAAAGTAAAATTAAGTAAACTTTTTTTTTTTTTTTTTTTAACCCATATTGAAACAGTTACTGTGATTGACTTTTTCCAGGTTCTCCAGAAAATCTTTCAAATAGCAGCACATCATTTTGGAACTATGGCCGAACTATGAGTGACCACACCCATGTCTTACGTAAATACCAATATCAGATTGCCACTCGAACCCCCCAGTCATCAACAACAACACGGGACACGAGCCAGGAGAGTTGCTCTTACAGTGCAAATGAGGTTCAGTGGGGGTTTTTTTGTCTTTGGGGGAGGGTTCAAAGTCAGTGAAATCTTTTAAATTTCACTCACTCTTTCTTATGCATGGTAAGGTGCATAAGTCTTTAGTCACTTTAAACTATAGCAAATTTCTGAAAATTGCCAACTTATGTATGAAGATATTCAACATTATACCTCATCTCTCTCCCTATCATTCAGAAAGCTTGCTGCAAACTAATAATAATGGAAATGGCTCTAAAAGGACCAATACTTTCTGTAAAAGATACAATATCAAACATATATATATATATATATATATGAGACAACCGTCTGTTCGTCACTCTGTAGAGACCAACTAAACATGCACTGCCTAACCATATTTGGTTTGAAAGTAAAGTTTTTGAATTTTCAGGGGAAATTTACATAATTCTTTTACCCCTGCAGATATTTTGAATTGAATGTGATCCAAGAATTTGATAGTGATATTTCAAATAAGGTATGATTCAATAAATACATAGTTCAAATCTATGATCTCTCTTGGATAAGAACAAGCCAGATAGATTCTTGTCAAAAAAATCAGGCTTTCCACAATTACTACCTGAAAACCCTGGCGTACAAGCAGGTTTTCAGCTTGTCTACTTATAAGCAGGTTATTACTTGAAATTTGCAATGGTTTAAAGTTGCTGAAGACTTCTGCACCACATTGTATCTACATATGCACCCACAGATTTTGGAAGGTCTATTGAAAATATTGGTTGTTCAAAATTATCTCATCCTGTAATTTTAAATGTCAGCAATTCTACTGATCTAATAAATTAGATATCTATGCTACATGGATTTTACAAGAATTGTATTTATCAGGTTTTAGATATATTCTTGTATCCTTGGGACTACAATTTGATTTCTGACTTGAAGAAATGTTTATATCAAAATTAAGTTAACCCTTTCAATAGATACTTAAACCTATTGTGTATCTAAAACAGATTTCAGCTTTATCATTCTTTAAATTTTTTTCCAGGTTTGGAGTCGTCTACATGTCACTGAATCTAATCTTTACACATGGACTGAACGCATACGAAAGGTGTTTATTTTTTTTCTTCATACTTTTAGTCCAAATTTTGACAAAGAAAATTGCAAAACTTTAGTGTCTCTATCACTAATAGTTAATATAGTTTTGGTTACTTTAAAGTAGCTATGAAATAACCTCATGCCTATGAAGTGTTTTTTTTTCCATTGATAGCCTGAGTACAGTTGCAATTAAAAACTAAAAAAAGTTATGAAAATACTTGTCAAATTGATAATTATTAATTTGCTATTCAAATATGACATTGTATATGTCAATGATTTGCCAATTAAATTTCTAAGAAACCCCAAACTATACTCTCATACTGATGCATGAATATCTTTTCTGCCTCAAGATTGATCTAACTTCTCAATGAGTAGCATAAAAAGACTGAATCATTAAATCTAAGATTCATTCTGATGAAATTAAACTTTTGAATTGTCAAATCATTTTATCCAAATCTTTTTATATCTTGTTCCAGTGGCTGGCATTAACAATTCTGGCTAAATTGGCTGAGGAAATTCCGAGCATCAATAAAACTTTGAAAAGCATAGGCAGTGAAGATAGTTTAATTGGAGGTAAGCAAAAACACTAATCATTTTGTTTCTTTGTTTTGACCTTTTTATGCATGGTTAATATTAGAAACAGTCAACCAAAACTGTAAACATAAGTCTATTCAGTTTCAAGTGGTTCTCTATGCAACCATGTGATACAGGCTGTAGCAATGGAGCTAGAGGTCTAAAAATATAAACTTTACAACAGAATTATTCCTTGACAATTTTTTTTTTCTTCAATTCTTTTATCAATCACCCCAACAAGGCAAGCTGCTAAAAAACGATGGTCACTTTACTTTCCATTGAGTGATTAACCAGACCTATATATTTTCATTTTTGCAGAAGTCAGTATAGCCACTTTGAAGCAAGTTGTACTTACAAAAGGATCCAGAGTTCCCACATTGAATTCAGTTATTCCATACTTAGACCTGACATCAAATCAAGAATACTTGATAAAGAGAATATCTGGTAAGTTTTAATTTGTCCAATAATTGCACCATAAACCTGCCCCCCCCCCATTATGTGCATAGTAGTTTAGTGGTTACTGGCATGGAAAACAGCAGTTTTGCCCTTGGGAGGTGGGTGGATATGAATCCACTCCTCCCCTCCAGTTACGGGTAAATAGCAGGGCAGTAGGGGCCTGATAATGTAGTCCATCTCCAAGTTTTACTCTGATGGATAAAGGCTTGGGCATGAGGCTAGCAACTCTACCTCATAAATCCTGCTGCTTCTGAAACTGCACACGCTAACATTAATGTTGATTCAATTTTTAAAACTTTGAAATAGACCTGCTTATTTTTATTTATTTATTTTTATTTTGAAATAAATAAACATTCATGAAAAATCATGTATTATCTAAGATCCCTTTGTTTTTTGCCGTTTCTTTAGAATTGGGTAAAGATGGCTGCATGAGTGAGTTTTCTTGGAAAGGAGGTGGATGTCATGGCAAGGAATGGGGTGAACACCTTCCAAATGATGCTTCAGTGAGTATATTTTAACCAAGTTATTTTCTTTGTACAGTTGCATGAAAATCCACTTTCATTCTCAGTATTATGGAACCAAATTGATCCCAACCATCAGAAACTTTCTTGATGGTATAAAACATTGTTGCTTTATTCATTAAATTCTACACTTTTCATAGTTGAACATCCTTGGACTGTTATTTCTTTCATTTCAGCTTGTGATGCATTTATTCAGTACTTACATGGATTCCAGATTACCTGTGCATCCCAAATATCCTGACCAGAGAACATTTACAAGTCAGTACGTAATGCAGACTCCGAACAAGCCAGGTGAGAATTGTTTCATTAGACTGGTTGAGTGATGTCTAGATTTTTTTTTTTTCTTTTTTCACTTTTGTTTTTTTGGGTTTGTTTTTGTTTTTTTCCACTTTTGTTTTGGGTTTTTTTTTTTTTTTTTTCACTTTTGTTTTGGGGGGGTTTTTTTTGTTTTTTGTTCACTTTTGTTTTGGTTTTTTTTTTTTTTTTTTTTTTTTTTTTGTTTTTTCCACTTTTGTTTTTTGTCTCCTCTCCTCATGAAATTTTTTACTTAAAAACTCTTATTTTTCCCCAAAGTTATTACTTGTCTATAATTTCTCTAATTGTCATTACAAATGCCAGTTTCGAAACATTTTCAAATCCTACTTGATATAAAATTTAGGCGTGTGTGAATTTGTCTCCACCCCACTTCACATCTTTGCTATTTGGGGGATTGATCCCTTGGGTGCAATTCGTTACAGTACAGCAGCCATTAAGATTATTGAGACTATTCGGAATTCTATGAATGGTATCCAGTCATATCAAACCTGGGGTGGGGAAGAGAAAAGAATGTAATGTGTGTATCTTTTTTAGCTTCACAAAGTGGTGGTACCAAAAATGACTCCTCACTCGTTGGCATTTTTCTGAAAATTTACCATAGACTTTGGATATCCAAAAAAGTAAGGTTGCAACTAGCTTAAAAACTTTTCATGATTTGAACCTTGCATGGACAGCTGAATGGCCTGAAGTGGAAGTACTAGTATTAGATGAGTAACTCCTTATTTTCACTTTTCAGAGTAAACTGTTTGTACATACACCTTTTAGAATAGCAGACAAAACCTAATTTGTGATTAAATACTAATTTATGAAGCTGCATTGAGATTTAATTTTTTCTTTCAGATTTGAACAAAAAGGATAATTTATATATTTACCAGACTAGTATAAATCCTCCTCACTTCCAGGTGATTATTGGGGAACATGTCTGGAATTTACCAAAGGTAAGGGAACTTCATTGGCTTCTCAAAGTAGATACCCTTCCAAGGGTAGTGTAAAGACTATAGATTGCAGAATTTTTTTTCTTTTTCCTTTTCAATCATACTACAAAAATGTAGTTAATGGCTCAATGATATTCACTAATTTGAAAAGTTATTTGTTACATTCTTTCTTTTCCATTGTAAACAGCATAAACTATCACTGTATAAATTTATTTGTGTAGCATTGACTTATTTTCCTAACAAACTTGATATAACAGGAAAATTCCATTGACTTCATTCAGTCATCTACAAATACTTTTACTCTAGATTTTCAATAAGATATAACCAATAATTGTTTTTAGTTAGTGTTTTTTTTTTTTTTTTTTCTTAAATCTTTTTCTCTTTTCTCTTTTCTCTAGGGAAGAAACAATATGTTCCAGGCTTTATTAATGTTTCTATATCACATAAAAACAAAAGAGCATGGAATGCTAGGGTAAGTATAAAGCTATTGATCTACTTTTATAATGAACAATTCCCCCACCTCCTTTGTCCATAACTAAGGACCACTTCCACTTAAAGGTAACAATATTGCTGAAAAAATATCCACCATTCAAAATAATTGAATTTGGTAGTTCCTTTCTTGAAAAAATCATCTCGTGGAAATTCAAATCTATTCATGAATTTTATCATGGGATTAATTTGTTGCAAAATATCTAACTTGTTTAAAAACAGTATTTGAGAGAAAGAGGTAAATACTTGGCTGATTGAACATTCTCTATTACTAAGGATAATTAAGGTACAGCTTTTTCTATTGCCCAGTAGTTTCTTGCTAAATGCTTCGAATTTTGGAAATACTGACTGCTATGAGAATCCTGTGTTGTTAGTTTTGGAAAATAATACTTTTGCTATTCTTGTCATTTTAACACTCTCAATGCTACCTGTTTATTGCATTTACTCTCTATAGTACTACCCTGTTTTCTTAAGACAAAGAAACTGGGTCATGGTTGTATTGGAAGTCTAGTACTGCTAGAAAAACAAATCTTTGTAGAAATTTCTGAAAATGTTAAGAATTTTGATACATTTTTTTTTTTTTTTTCTTGGCCAAATTTCTGAAACTTGGTTAAACACAGCATATTAGTATCTTTAATTTTGAGAATTAAATTATCTCGAAATTACAAAATGGCTGTAGTTGAAGTTGCAAGCTATATATTCAATAGTGTTTGAGAAATATCTGTCGCTAACATTAATTTAAGATGATCAATTGCTTAATTTCTCTTTTCTTTCTTCTTTCAGTCGCGTCAACTTGGGATTGTCTGGTGTCAACATCCTATGGATCCTGAATTGAATTCAACTTACCTCCCCTTGATTCTTTCTGGGTTTTACTTCACAAAATGTATGAAAAACGGTTGAACTGTGTTCAACTATTTTTTCTCTTTACCTATTATGTAACTATCAGGGAGAAAAAATGCCCATGTTGAAAAAGAAAAATATTGAAGAGCAAGAAAAAAATATGCACAGACCAAATTTGGAATGAATTAGCTGCTAAAACTTCCAATCAAATTCTCCGGACATCTACGATCCAATCTGGGGTTGCCGGATTGGGTTATTTCCCCTTGAAGTCTGAATTTGATCTCAGATTTGCCCAACACAGGCATTGGAATAGCCTGGAGAGGCTGGTATTGAATCTTTGACTTGCTCAAAAACTGGCATCAAATTCAGTAATCGAGTGTTTCCAAGATTAAGTTCGAATTATCTCCCTTTGGCAATTATGTATATATTGGTCGTCTTGTCTTCCCTGACTTGTCAACAATGATGCTGTATTATAAGTGAACAATTCGTTCAAAAAACATTCCCCGCCTCATCTTTAAGAATATCAGGGAAAAATAAAAATAAAAACTTTCTCAGTGAAAGCAAAACATGTTTAAATGTTGGCTTTACATGGTCAGGCTGTGAAGAAAAAAAAATCACTCCATTACATTTTCAATTCATATAGAAATCCATCAACAAATCTCACATTTTTAAAATTTTAAAGTAATGTATATTTTGTAAAGAAAAGATATTCATATGTAGTATTTTTAATTTTTCAAAGAAATATATGTATACGAAAAATATTTAGAAATTTAATTCTAATTATTACTAAAAATATCTTCAAATAAGTAGATAGGAGAGGGATGAATAGCTGAAGTTGGATTTAAAGTGTAGGTCACTGCAAAACTTTATAGATGGATCTTATGTATATAGATATGCTTACTTGCACCAAATCCAATAATGTGATTGTATTAATTTTGTGTAATGATGAGGGTGTTTTTGTTTGTTTTTTTTTGGGGGGGGGGGTTCCTTTACATCTAGGTACATTCAAAGAATTATAGATCTAATCCTTTTTGCTATACTTATAGGTAATTTGGGCACAGAGCAATTATTATAAAGAATATTAGATCTCTATAGATATCTACCCAATGCTCATAAGTTTAACTTAGTATTGAAGAAAATGGTTTCTCTGGATTATAAAAAAATAAAAAAACTGTTCTCTACTGCTTCCCTATCCTACCCACAATTACCCAACCACCAATGCTAATTTTTATACTAGCCATGTCCACCAGCGGACCCTTGACGAAAGTGATGTTTGATGGAAACTGTTCTAAATTTATAAAATCATGTCAATTGAAAGTGTTCATCTTGTTCATAAGAATGAGTGGAGGATTTTTTTAATTTTTTTTTTTTTTCCTCCAAGACAAAAAATCTGATTCTTCGAAGTTAGATTAGGTCATATCTGACTCCTTTAATTACCTCGACTTGATTATTTGTTTCATTTACTTTGAAACTGTAATAATGCTGGCTGATAGCATTGCTGAGAAATAGCAATAATTTGTGTGTTGCAGATTTCAGAGATATAGACTAATACTTCACGTTCTCTTGTCATGTATCACTTTTTGTGTCAAGGGTTCACTGGTGGAAGTGGGTGGTATAAAAACCACAGGGACAATCATTCTCTGGGAACAATTTTTAGCTACAGAATTCTGTAGTTTGACTTGCCTATTTAAAAGAAAATGTACATAGATTGAAATAAATCCAACTCTTGTCAAGGAATCGTTTGTTGTTTTGTTTTTTTTTTTTTCCTCCTAACAATTTTGATGCATTTGAAACTTTTGTGATACATTGTCAATAGGTAATGACTTTTCCATTGGAGAGTACCTAGGTGTGCTAATTGTTGCTTCAGGTAAAACTTTTTTGAAATACTCTTCCATAAATCACAACTGTCAAAACAGTTTAAACATTGTCATATCAACCTAATTTTACTTACACTGCCATAAAGCCAGAAGATTTATAGTATTATCAATTAAGTTGAAACTTTCATTACCTGATCCATTTTAAATATGGATCTGTTCTGCTATATTAAGACTTAAAATCTTCATCAGGCACAATAACACAATATATAATTATAAAAGGCTTGTGTGTAGAAAAACAAGGACCAAAGGTTCAATGTGTCCACCATCTGTTGTAGGAGGAAGACTTTCTTTGAGTTAATTGATTCTCATACTTGTAAAATACTATATGGAAATATTCTGCAAGCATTGTTAAAAAAAATTTTTTAAAAATGCAGACCAATTATGATATAGCAGCTGGTAAGAAAGAAAAATTGGATTAGATGTTCATTCAATAACACATCCCCTCTTCAACATGAGAGGAATCAACTGATAAGCATCTTATTGTGATGTGGACACATTTTTGAGAGAGGAATAAAAATGCAATGACAGGCAGTGTTTAATGCAGCTTCCATGCCTACAATCATGCTGAAGAGACTACAAATCTAAAATTCAAAACACAGCAAAGCAAACAAATGAAAAGATTTTTTTTTTAAATCATGAATTACCCACAGATCTCTTACCCATGTATAAAGAGGGAGAAAAAGATCAAAGTGTCCTTTGGGGATCACTCATCATAAAATTTCCTTTATTGTATAATTAAGACAAAATGAGACCAAATAAAATGGTCAATAACTCATGGACACACAAGTCAGAAGGTTTGCAATCACGATATTAAAAAAAACAGTGAAATAAAATTTGCTCCTTGTTTGGCAATCAAATATTGATTATTTTATTTTAATTTCCTGATGGGAACAGTAAAACATACTATCACCACCACCAAATGTCCATAGGTAACAAGTTGAAAAGTAGCTAAATTCTTGAATGTACAAAGTTCTAATTATATTCAACCAGTCAAAAAGGTTACTATATTTAAAGCCTTTCTACAGGGAGCTTCAAGAGAAGGGGCAAAATCTTTAGACAAATGATACAGCCAGCTACAAAGCTAAATTAAGAAATTCAGAAAAAATGGTTGAGTAAGCCACTTGACATAGGCACAGTTCAATAGCCAGGAAATATTGAATTAATTCATCCAGCCTAACAAATCATTAGTCAATGAGAACTTAGAAGTGATGGGTATGACCCACATTAATATTTATAAGCATGTTATACACAGATTTATTTGAAAAGGTTCAAGGCAGATATCAAGCAGTTCTTCACACCTTAGCCGAGTACTGATAGGTATGTAACTATCTGATAATATACAGGTATGCCTTGATTAGTTCAGTCAATTCATTTCAAAATTTTTTGCACTTTTCAAGGACATTAAATTCAATGTGCTTTGTTAGCTTATGCTTAATAACATTAATTTTATATAGCAATACCTTAACCATACATCAAAACCACACTATTCAAGGTAATGCTGTACTTCCATAATAACTTGCTAATTAATTGATAATCCTTTCAAGACACCTGGGACATTTTAGTTCAGGTGTTGAGCAATTCAATAGATCAGTCTTGAAAGAGTTGAATAATTTTTTTTTCAGGTAATCATAGCATGATAAAAACTTCAGTTTCTGAAACTTTGGCAAGTCAGTTGCAAACTTTGTTCAGTGCAAATATATTTATATACAAGTATGGGAAGCAGGTATCAAATATTTTTTAGAGAAAGAATCTTTTATTGACTAGTTTTTAACCTTCATTTTGATTTTTCATAAAACTTTCGATCTGGGTCATTGTTTCTATGGCAACAAATAACAGTGCAATCAAAAATGAAGAGTAAGCCTCCAATGAGAATCAAGACTCACACCCTCAGTACCAGAAGGAGTACAGTTTACATCTGACTGCCATTACCAATCAGCCACAAAAACTTCATGGTTTGGCAGAAGCCGATTCATACATAAAACTCAACTCCCCATGCCATGTTTTTAGTTTCTCTTTGAGATCTAGTCTTATTAAAGCAATTTTTACCGAATTGAAAGTTGTATAAAAACAATTAAAATAGGTAAAAACTAGACCAGTTTAATACAATACTTCATTCAATAATAATGATCCTTTTTGTTTTAAAAACATTCAAAAAAGTTAGGATGAATTTTTCATCCAAACCAAAAAAAGCATGTTGCATGCAAGTTTATTAATCTGATGAATCCAAACCTGAATTCATTCAATACAGTTAGAGTATTTAAAACAAAATGTTTGGATTAAAAAGGGACATCATTATTATATCTAAGTAAAAATAGGCAAGAATTTTGTGTGGAAAAATTTTGGCTCCAGTTGACAATGGGGGGGGGGCAATTTTTAAATTTTTAAAGACATTTGCGTGGACTGTCCAGTAGTTTTTATGCTTAGTTTTTTTTTAAGTGAGCAAATTTCTCCAGAGAATTATCTTCAAAAGATGTGAAGATTAATATTCACAATGGAGTAATTAACTAGTTATTTCATCAAATTAATTCATAGGAGGGTGGAGATATTTACATGAAAGCAAAAAAGAAATTGTGCCTAAATTATTCTAGGAAGGAATGTTTTGATAAATAAATTTCATAATTAAGTCAAAGTGTTATTGAAATCCAATAATAAAAAATTTTAAATTAGTTGTATGGAATTTCCATTGTTGAACTTTAGTTTCCACACAGAAAAATTTTGTATGGGAATGTTTTCCTATCGTTTTTCTTGCCAATGTCTCAAAGATTATGACAATCTAATGAACTTTTGCACGACCACTCATATATAAGTGCCCAACACATGCTGAAAGCTTGAACTTCCATTTGCGATATTGTTATTTTTTGAGCTAAAAATGCTCAGGCTTTTTTTTTTTTGTTTTATTTTGGAGCATGAACGATCTGCATTAGGATACTGATGCATGAATTTTAAATAATTATAAAATCACAATACTTGAAGTGAGGTTTTTTGTTTTTTTTTCAACAAACAAAAAACTAAAGATTCCAGTTTTGCTAATTCACTTCCAAAACATTGATAGTTATGCATATTAAAATTGGAGGCTAAGTACCGAAACAAGACAATCATTGATTTTATTTATGTTCAAATAACATATTTAAGCTTGCTTGTAATTAGCATCAGAATCATGATAAAGAGTGTTCAAGCTTCAAAATAAAATCAAAACAGAGCATTACAACACTAAAAATAAAAATATTGCAAGCAAAAGATTCTCAACTTTGAAAAATAGCTTGTTGGGCACTTGTCATGCGCTGATACTCGTATACAATTTGGATTTTTTTCACGTGTAATATTAGGCCCCATTTTCCTTTATTCATTCCCAGCATAAGTGATACCTTTAACATTTCATAATTGAATCTATTCAAGTAATATCATGATATATTTTTATTAGATGAAGCAATGCTAACCATTATCAATTTTTGACTAGTATTTCTTTCATCTTAATTTTAGTTGTTTTTCCTTTCAACATCTCAGATTGTCAATCTACAACAGATGAGTAAACAACACTGAACAGAAATATAGGATAAGCTTGTGGGGTGACTCCTTTTTACCTAAGGAAGCCTGCCTTTGGTAAAAGTAATGAGAGATAAGGAATAAGCTCTAGACAAGACTTTATTTCCAATCTGTGTTGTTTACTTACTGCAATGAAAAGCAACTGAAATTAAGATGAAAGAAATAACAGAAAATTAATGGAACTAAGTAATCTGATAGAAATAAAAAATAAGCTATCCAATTCGCACTGTAGACATACAATCCAAGTAGTTGCAATCTATTAGAATTTGCTCAAACTTCCTAGATTTAATTTTCATTGAAAACCTAATTTTGATTATTTGATGTTTGTATTCTACACAGTAGAAAAACCTTAAAAATACTCCACCAAAAAGGTTTAAACGGAAGAAAAAAAAAAATAGGAAAGAAAAAGAAAAAAAGTTTGATATAAAATAGGAAAGTAGACCTTTTCTTTCAATTTGAAAAAATTTGAATGAGCTTTTGTAACGCATTGAATTATAACATTCATTTACCTCCATCTTGATTTTTCAGTTGTTTTAATCACAACTTCAAATCAAGATGAAAGTAAACGGTCGTCAAAGTTAATTCAATGAATTACAATCCTTCATCTAAATAATAAAAATAATGAACTATCATATTTGGTTGAAGGAAAAAAAGAATTTATTTTATGGTTTTGCATTTTTTGTTTTACAACAATGATTTTTTTTTTTTTTACACTATGATAAAAAAAAAATTAAAATACAATACTGTTAACAAGATTGGTTTTTGCTTTTTTTTTAATGTGGAAATTAAATGACTTAGAAAAAAAAATTAGTTTTAAAAAATTTAATAAATAATAATGAGAATTAGGCTGCGTAGTCACTTCCTCCTGAATGGAAGTGACCTCCCCATCCCCCCAACCCACATCATTCACTCCACACCAGGGTTGCCAGATGTCTTTTGCCGCCCAGGACCAAATTAAGTAGCTCCAGTACCAAAATAATAAAATAACTCAAAATCCATTGTCAGACTAAGCTTGCAGGAAAAATGGATTAAAATAGATATTTTCTTTTATCTATTCATGTATATTTGTTATATATTATCATTTGTATGTATGGGATTGTTATCTTTTGTAAATTTTTCATTAGTACCAAATCCTTATTTTTTTGGAACTGAATAGCTTTGTTCAGTATCAAATTTGCTCAATTTTGGCCTTGAAAAATACCAAATGGCAACCCTGCCATATACACACTAACCCTTGGATGGTTTTTAAGAGATTCAGACCAGTTTGTGCTAAAGATATGTTTGTGTGTGTGTATATTTGAATGTATCAATCTTGTTCAATAAGCTAGAATGTTCTTTTTGTTAATCTCGGCCTCAGTTAAGAAAGGTCTTCATCCATTGCATTTTCATCACTGTCTCCTAAAGTAGCGGCTTCATCAGTTGTAAACGATTTGAGGCTTTGTGATGACCGAGATTTTAAGCATGCTTGTGCGTTCCCACGCCGTAGTCTGGGGAGAGAAAGAAAAAAAAACTATCATGAAGTCTGACAAAGTTTTCTACAAATATGCAAATGGAAAGAATAACATCAGAAAACCAACATGTAAAATTTGAAAAAAAAAAAAAAACAAAAAAAAACCCCAAGGACTAGAACGTGAAAAAATAAAATAAAACAAAAATATAAAGAATATGCTGATGAAATGAATAATCACTTTACGACACTATTTTTTTTAAAAATGAAGACCTTATGCAAAATGAATCTTTACCACAATTATATGGAGAGGGACCTTAAACGCGAACATTCGGATTACACTAAAAAATTGATGAAATATACACAAGAACCAAGAAACATTAACCTATATAAAGCAATAGGACCAGATAACTTATATCCTAAAATACTACAAACAGCAGCAATTAAATTATACAATCCAATCACAATATTTAACAAAACTATATCTTAAAGAAAATTACCCAAGGATTGGAAAAATACTATAGTCACACAAATAAACAAAAATAAAGACAAAAAATTAGCATCTCGCTACAGACCAAATTCACTTATATCAAATAGTAAAAAAATTGGGAAAATTAATTTAAAAAAAAAAAAAAAAAACACGAATTTTGAAACATAAAAAGCACAACATTATTTCTGATACACAACAATGACTTAAGCCTGGTAAATCCTGTTTAACTAAGCTATTGGCAACACTGGAGGAATGGATAAAAATAGACAACAAAGGAAACTAGATTTGTATATATTATATCTTGACTTCAGTAAAACTTTTGACTCAGAACCTCATAAAAGACTATTATACCAACTAAAATCTTACAAGATCCAAGGAATTATTTTGACATGGACAGAAGATTTCTCAAAAGGAGGGAAAGAATGCATAATGACAAAGTCAGAATGGAAAGAAAGAAATCAAGATATGCCACAAGGTTCAGTATTAGACAGAATACTTTTTATACTATACATGAATGATTTGCCAAAAACATTACAGTCTAAATGTAGTACATTTATAGATGTCACAGAAATTCATAATATAGTAAAAGATCAAATCACACAGCAAAACTAGATAAAGGCATGAAATAATTAGAAAATTGGTCTAAAACATGGCAACTATATTTCAATATAGACAAATGTAAAGTAATGCATATAGGAAAAAAAAAGTTAACAAAAAAAACTATTGCACGAGTAATAAAAAAAAACCCCCAAAAACTAGAGAATCCTGAACAAAAAAAGAGCTCAGCATAATCATAACATAAAACCTCCAAATCCATACCGATGTATATAAAAAAAATTAAGAAAAAGCTCAAAAAATAACTGGAAAGCAGATTCAAGTTCTTTGATAAAAAAACATTCAAAATATTATACACAATGTAAATAAAACCCTAATTAGACTATGCAGTGCAAGCGTGGTTCCCTCATTGCAAAATCAATAGAAAAGAATTGGAAAATATCCAGAGAAGAGCAACATACTTGCTAGATCTGAAAATCCCTCCCCTATGGAGGAAGACTTGAAAAATTGAAACTAGTAGCATAAGAAAGGAGAACAAGTACACATAATACAAACTTTAAAAATAATTCGCCATCAGTCAATTGAATGACCATAGTGTCAAAATATGAAATCATGTAAAAAAATTCCATTAAAGAATAACCATGGGCATATAATTTTTATTTATGATATCACTGGTATTTTCCACTGGAAAACATCTAAAATAATAGTTTAAAATAATAAACACCTAGATTCAGGAGAATCTAGTTATTGATGAACCTGTCAAAATAAGGCCACAAAAAGTACAAAAAAGCTTTTTTTTCCGAAAAATCAGAAAAATATTTTTTTGGAATAGGTCGAGTGGAGTACTGATGCCAATTTTTTCAGTCTGTAGACAAAACTGTATGGCCAGAAACACTGGAACACACAAACAGAAATACACACATAAAAAAAGGATAGAACACACCATTTAAACCTTCTACAGGAATTAGCTGAATATCCAACACGTAGAGCAGGTTTCAGCTTTTTTCAACATGGGAAACCATATATCCACCTGATACAGCACACAACCAAATCAAATTTTGTAGTGGATCATCCCCAAATTCCCCATGCCCTTACTCCTCTTAGCACAATGGGAAGGTGTAAGGAAGATATCGCCAATCACTAGGCTTTAATTATTGGTGTCACGCCATGAATGGCTGGAAACCGGAGAATGTTAAATTGAATGATTAAGAATCTAAGAATAATTCATATATTCTTTTGTATGACATACCGAACATTTTTAAGGCAGTTATTGTTAAATTTAATTCAATTCATTGCTTGTTGATAATTAAATGACCATAGCATCAAAATATGAAACCATGTGATTTATAGCTTGCTTTATGAATTTTTATTCCAAGTCACAGAATGGCGACTATGATATTATCCTTCCATATAACATTCACTCAAAAAGAAACAGATACAACACTTCTAAACTGAAAAATGCAAATTACACAGAATAACCAATTAATTTCATGAGTAAGATTACAAAGGCAAGCAAGAATGTAAAAGCAAATTTGCTATTAGGATGAACATATCATGAGCGAGTGCCATTATGAGAGTTTACTGTATTTAAAAAGAAAGTACTGATTTCAGTAAGATTGGCAGCTAGATAATCCACCATGATGTCTTCTTTACCTGCTTTGAAGGTGTTCTACTTGAACCTGCAAGTTACCCACTTGTTCTTCGTACTCCTCATTGGTACGTTGTAATTTTCTTACGTTGTTAGCTTGTAGGTCAGCCTACAAAAAGGAAAAATATTCAATTTTTAAAAACGATTTCAACATGAAAGCGAAAATAAAATAGTTTTAATAATCAATGCATTTAGGAGACTATCCTCATTTATGTAACAATGTTTTTAGAAGATTCATTCTCTCACCCACATCAGGTGTACTTTGAGGTACAACATCATTATCTGTATGTATACCACTCATTACGTCTTCTGTCCATTTAATCGATTCTCACATCCTTTCAATTTTTGGGATCTTTTCTTTTCAACTAAATTATACGATAGGTTCACCATAAAAAATGATGAAAAACTAATGCATTGAACTCCAATAATATGAATAGACAGTGAATTCTTCAGAGACATACTCCTGAATATCAAAGAATCATTAGATATTTCTGCTGTTCAATAGAAACAAAAAGCAGCCATGACACACAAAAAGTACCAAATTTTGCTTCATGTAGAGTCTCTTGGATTTATCAACTGCATTGCATCGATCAAATGTTGTAGATGATTCGCATAGTTTTCCAAGGATTATATTCAGGTTCCTTTTTCTTTTCCTTTCTTTAAGAAAGATTCAAAACAAAGCAACCAAACATTGCAGAAAAAATAAACATCATAAGACAAAAACGTCAAAGATTGTACCAAGAATTCAAAGAATATAAAACCTTTCTCAAAATCTCAGATAATCACTACCATTATTAACTTTTGACTACTTTTTACCATAACATAGTTTATAATACTTCATCTAATAAAAAAAATAAAAAATAAAATGATTGCTTTACTGATACTACTATTACAGAGACCAAAATGAATATGGCGTAGAAGATATCAGGATAGATGGTAGGTTTGAAGGATGGATTTGGACCTCTGCAAGCCAGCAAAGCTCCCATGGCTTAGTTGGTATAATAGCTAGTGTGTTAAACCAGCCTTTCCTCTGGCAAAAGGAACATGAATTTGAGTCTCTCTGGGAGATCATTTTTTATTTCCAATCCCTGCTGTTAACTCATGGCTGTAGACTGACGGCCTTAGTTTGATCAAAGAAATAATTGAAAAATCAAGATGAAAGTAAATGGTTGGCAAAAATAAAAAAATAATGGTTTGAATTTTAGTGTTTAAACAAAATACAATGTCGATGAAATAACTTTTAGGAGATACTACCCAGGACATTAATCGGCTTAGTTTGTGGTAGAGGTCTAATGCCTACTTGATCATTGAAAAGAAAAAAAAACAAGATGTCAAGCCAGAAAATATACCTCATCTTCAGCAGAGGCCAGGTCGCGTTTTAATTCCTCAATTCGAGATCGTAGTTTCTTGACTTCTAACTCATATTGTTCTGCTCGGCGTCGTGTGTGATCAAGTTCCGTATGCTTCTCAAGGTGGATCTTTTTCAATTTGGCGTGGGCATGCCGCAGTTCACTGAGTTCCTAAATAGACAGGAAAAAAATAGATTAGAGTAAAAAGAAAAAAATTTTTTTTTAAATTTGAAAAAAAAAAAAAAAAAATCTTTTTTTTAATCCAAAAAGAAAAAAATTTTTTTTTTTTTTTAATTTTTTTATACTTATCTATTTTTCAAATTTGTAAAAAAATCAAACAATAGTTTGCTATCAAGTGAAATGAATATGTAAGAAGCCAAAGTATTGGAAACTATTTTTACCAAGCGAATGCCAAAGAATATTGATCTTCCATATTAACGAATGTGGCCTAATCATTTATGTCCACAAACTTACTTTATTTTTCTCGGACAGATCAAATTGCATCGTTCTCATGTCTGAATCAATCAGTGTAGCAGCTTGTTGGTTCTTTTGTTCTAACTGCTCCTCCAGGTCCTCTATTTTTGTTCGTAGCTTCTTGCTTTCTCTTTCCAAGGCCAACTTGTCCGTCTCCAGACGTTCACGCTTTGCCCATTCCGAGGCATTTTCTGACTGCAATATTTCCAACTGGAAGTGGAAAATCAAAACAAAAATAAAATAGATGAATAGATAGATGAAAATTATAAAAAAATACCCTGAACTGGGCATTAACAAAATCAAAAGCAACAACAATATAGGCAAGTCCTTGCTGAAAGAGTTTTCAAAATTCAAAATTACCCCACCCACCCCGACCCAAATCATCTTCTTGCTCTTTACTTACAAAATAAGCCACCAACAAAAAAAAGTATTTATGATCTAAGCTGTGATTATCTATTTGATAAATTTTCATCAATATCTAAGACATGTCAAGTAAGACAACCAACTGATTGCCAAGAGGCTATGTGTTCAAATCATAGAGAGGAAATGTGAATTTTATATAAGAGTTTACACGGAAAATTTTGGAGAGAATTGTTCTTATTTTCCTACTGTAACAAGGAAAACAAGTCATATCCAGTTTGGGAATTTAACACACACAGGGGAAAAAAAAAATTCAAAAAATTCAAAAATCAAAATACATCAAATCCTTTGAGCCTTTCAAGACTCTTACGACAAATATATTTAAAAGTTTCTGAGACTTATATGTTGTTATACATTATATCATATTATAAGTTATTATATTATAAGATATTACAAGTTATTATATTAGTCCTGTAGATCTCTTTTAGAAGTTTGAAACATTTTGATTTCGGTATTAGGTTAAACACTGAATGATTAACTTACCTCTTTCCTCAGATCAGCCATTTTTTTATCTACACCCAGACGGTTCTCTTGTTCATCTTCAAGTTCCAACAAGAGTCGAGATACTTCATCTTTGTGCTCTGCCTTTACACGGTCAAGCTATCCAGGATTATGAAGAAAAACGAAAATCCATTTTAATATTTATTATCAAAAATGAGTAAGACATTGAGTTAATTGTGGGGGAAAAAAAATCCATGTAAATATTACACTGCATCCAATGAACTGGTATTATGACTAGGGGACTATCTACCGAAGCTAGATACAGACAGTTATCAATCTTGGATGATTTGCAGTGAACAGTAGTCCTTCAAGTACCCAAGTGAATCATTTGTCATATGATTAGAAACACATGGTAGCCATTTTATTCACAACAAGAATACATCAGTAATGGTTTATTAGTGGAGTAATCAGTATATTACAACAGAACTAGATTCAAATTCTTCACTGAGAAACAAAATCTATAATTCTTTTACAATAATCTTTTATTGCTACCAAAATCCGTAAGTTAATGGTACAGAATAAGTGTGAACCACCTACTTAGGATCAAACTTCCTTCAATAGTAATGTAAGACTAACTTGCTAACCATTGTGCAAAGATTACAGTACTGATGATCGTAGAAATGAAAAAAAAATTTTTTTATTAATGAGTTCGAGAGAAACTCGCATATTCCCCTGACTATGAGTTATTTCCCTTCAAAACATTAGAAATCTATGCATCCATTTTTATACTTTAACCTAGTTGATACCAATGATAAAATTCATGGATATTTTTGAATATCTATCAAACGATCCTTTAAGATGAAAAAAAAAAAAATGAATTTGTTTCAGTTGAAGAGTCCATCATTTCAAACGGTGGATAGGAGGTATTTTCATCAGCAAAATTTCAACCCCTCCCCCGGGAAAGAGTCAAGAGTTACAAACAGCAAACCAAGAAAATCACCCTGTTCATTATTAGAGATTTACAAATGACTCCATAGAAATTTTTTGTATTAATATTAAGCAACCATCAACCCACAGAACCTATAGAGTTCTTATTGATTCAATTATATCAATTTTCAGGGTCTGTAAGAAACAAGAAAGACCCGAAGAAATGCAATCTAACTTACTTCACTCGGATAATTTTTATTTTTTATTTATTTATATTGAGTCTCCAAAGAATCAGTTAATTAGTTTTACAAAAAAAAAAAAATCAAAATTTAAGAAAAAAAAAAAAAAAAAATGTTGAAAATAAATAAAATATATATTACTTACCTCTGCTAATAGATCTATTTTGGATTGTTTTATTTCTTCATGTTTTACTTTCAGTTGAGACAATTCTTCTTGTAACTGGTCAACTTGTTTGGTTAATACATTATTTTCTCTAGAAGGTAAAAAAAACAATTGAAATTTAAGAATCAAAATTGTGTATCATGATGTAAATATCAAGAAGATAAGAAAATAACAGGTCTGGTCAGTCATTCTTTAGAAGTGATTATTTCATATTCAAGCTATAGGTTCAAAAGAAGTACATTTAAAAGATTCCATAGGTTTTAAGAGGCCGAAGATGCCATCTTTCTAAAAACTCATTCTCTTATGAACTTATCAAATATCTTTTTAGGAAAAGGATAATTATTGTTTTATTTTGATTGTTCATAAAAGCTATCATTTTATTTTTGATTATCAGAGGAGATATTTGTGAATCCCTTGAGAATGACTTGTTCAGATTTTATCTAAATCTACAATAAAAATTATGGAGGGGGAAAAAAAAAAAAAAAAAGAAAAAAAAAAAACACAATCAATAAAGAGGAAGATTTACATACATTCTTTTTTTAAAGTATTAAAATAAAACCTAATATAGAAATTTGAATTCATATATTAGGTCCTCACACATGGAAAGTAGTTTTTTTATTATCATAGGGAATAATGCTGAAGTGAATGATTTACTAATGTAATTGCATTTTTGCAGATTCTGTGTAAATAAAGATATGATTCTCTATTATTAGAGGTTTTTGAGCCCTTAATAGCAATGGTGTCTACCCATGGTGTTGGACTAGTTTTCAAGCATGATATGCTGCTCAAGCTGCTGATAACATCAACAAAGTATTTAAAGTAAACACTACTACAGAGCAAACTGTTTTGCATTTTTTCAACGGGTTCAGGTCTGGAAATATGAATTCCAATAATAAACCTAGAGGGAGGCCCAAACCAGTCCTTAATGACGGAGAATCATCATCGGCATCAGCCAACAACCAAAAAGCAATGCTCTGAGCACTTTCTAGAGACTTTAGAACTTCAACAGCAACCATATCACATGGTCTCAAGGCAACTGAATGATATGCTCCATGAGAGTGCCAGAATCCACAGCCCTCAGATGACTTATATTAAAGCTAAGATGATTGGAATATGATGTTTTGCGGCATCCACTATATTAATCTAACGTTTTTTTCTTCAGATTATCACCCTTTCAAGCATTTTGAACTTCATATCAATAATAAAAGGTTCGATAATAGGAAAGCGATAATTTGAGCTTTTTACTGAATTTGTGATCTCTCAAACTACAAAATTTCATGGAGATGGCATATTATCATTGGAGGGTAATCAGAAAAAGGCTATCGCTTCGTACAGATCATATTTTGTTTAAATATTTACTTTTTTTCAATATCATTTACCATACAAAGAACGACAATTCATGTTACAAACTAATGGAACATTTTTTCTTCCAAATGATTACTTAATAAATTATTTTGATGAGCATCCTCATCTTTGTTGTTTTTAAATGGTATTGCAACCAATGTATTTTCTGATATTCTTCAGGTGTATGTCACATCCAGTACTCATCGTATCTTCATACCTATTTTTTGCAAATTTCATAAATGTTTAGAAAGAGTCAAAGATTTCCATGGTGCAGCAGACACCCAGAGAAGGGTAGAGAACACATCAGCCAATATAAAGTGTTGAGAACAACAAAGAGTATAGTACTGGACAATATCACCGACTTCGAGAAAACCGAAATTACCAGTAAATCAGATGGTTTTTAATCTGGCAAACTTTATAGTTATTTGCTGTTCGTCCACTCTTTGTTCCAACTTTCTTGGCATGGTTGAATTATCTTCAGATAAAGATTAGTGGTTTGATATTGATTAAACCAATCCGGTTTATGAAGGGGATCAATTAGTATACACAACGTTTCATTCTATATTTTTCCTCACTTACTCTTTATTGTAAGTTTTATACATTCTATATTTTAAGAATTTCAAGCAAAATTATCAATTATTATGTATTAATTTGTATCTGTTGAATACAATTTCATTTCTTTACTTTTCATTGTTTATCTTATATTTTAAATATATATTTAAAGGCTTGGTCAAGAAATCTGGAAATCATGGTTTCAAGCTTGCCAGATATATGGTCAAGTATTATAATCCAAATAATTGGTGGGATGAAAATGCTCAACACATTGAGTGTCGAAGGTGGCAAGTCTAATTAAGAGCTATCCATTGCAATATAAAAGTCCTGACAAAAAAAAGGAGATCAGTCATCAATCACAATAGAACAGAAATTTCATTGAGTTAACCATAGAGCTATAATGACAGAAATTTTTGTTATCTGCGGTTAATGGGTTAATACCAGAACTTGAGAGATCACTAGGGAAAAAAAATATCAGAAATCAACTGGTTCAACTTACTCGTGTTGCATTTGGAGGCTTTTGTGAGATTCTTCTAACTTCAAAGACACTAGGGAAAGGCTCTCTTCAAGTTTTGTGACGTTTGAATCCAGATTTTCCCTGGCACCAGATTTTGGCAATGTTGAGACAGGCGAGTCCACGTGAAGCTCAAGCTTTCCGTAATGGTTCTCGACAGAACCGCTGCCACCATCAGCTGCTGCTGCTGCACCAAGTTCTTCCTGATCTGGATCATACTCAACCCCTTCAGGAAAGTTGTTGTTGTTGTTATTGTTGATATTGTTATTCGCCGTGTTACCAGCAACGTTGGGTGGAATGTCTTCTACACTGTCTGCTTCTTCGCCCTGGGGACTGACGTCACTCTCAGGGTTTTTCTTTGACAGTCTCGATTGGCCATCGAGTTCTTCGATCTTCTGTTTCAGCGTGTCAATCTCGTTGAGCAGCTCTTGCTTCTCGCGTTTGTGCTCTGTGGCCTCTTTAACGAAAGCGTCCATTTTGTTACGCAGCGTTCGGTTTTCTTCAATGGCCTTGTTACGCTCGTTGCGTACTTTGCTCCATTTCTCCCGCCAGTTGGCCGTGCAGTCTGACCACCAGCGCATTGTCTTCTCCATCTGCGCAGTTCGGGAGCGAGCCTCCTCGAGTTCGCGCAGGTGGATCTCCTCCCTTTCGAGCCACTCATAGTCAGTCATTTGGTTAAATGATATCGGAGTGCTGCTAGCAGAACTCAGGCGTTCTCTTCCAGATGTCGGAGACATTGGTAGGGCAGGGGTGGCCCGGATGTTGGCTACATCTCCAGCTGATGAGTGTGTGGACGACAATGGAACTTTGTGTGCAGAGCTGCTAGACGATCTTTGGCTCATCGGGATGCGGCAGACAGTGGGGAGGGGGGGGAGGTCGGGAGTCAAACAGAAAACAACAAAGAGAAGAAGAGAAAGAGAAAAGAAAAAGGTTTTCTTTTTCTCTCTCTAGTCAGCAGCAGGTGAAGCATCACCTGGGATCAGTAGGAAACATTTCTCTCTTTGGAATGAAAATTGCTGCACAGGACTTGAGTGCCATACACCTGTCAAAGAGAAAAATGGACAGAAATAGAATTCAGTTATAAAGAATGTTTAGTTTACCCACGCCTCAAAAGAAACAAAACAAAAAAAAAAAGAAAAAAATGAATAAATAATAATGGCATATTTGCAGTTGCATTTTACTAAAAAAAAGAAAAAAAAAAGAAAAATCATAAAAATTATTAAAAACATTATTTTGATCTGCATTTTCTTGTTTATGTTCAACCTGTATAAACCCGGAATTTTACACAAAAAATAAATAAAATAAATAAGAGAGACTACGCAATAATTAGCATTCAATAGTTATCTCCCCTGATACATTTTACAGATATAGACACTCACATTGCTTATTATATGAGTAGGTGATTTGGAATCTCAAAAATGAAAAAAATGAAAAAAAAAAAAAAAAAAATTGCATTAAATAAAGCAAAATTATCTAATTAGTAAATCCTTAGCTAGGGGAAAAGAATTTACTTGAACCTAACTGGCATGTTACTTTTTAACAAATTAATAATAAAACCTCTTTTTTCTTTTCGAGACTCCAGGAACATGTATATCCAAAGATTTCTATAGTTGCTCGGATATGTATATACCATAAATGTCTTTTTAGAAGACTACGGAGACATATATGTCATGAAAAATAAAGTAAACAAGATTTTTCTGACTTTTACAACCGCAGATAATGACAATCCAAGCAGAAATTACGATATATTACAAGAAGGAATCAGAAAAGATGTGCAGGCTAGGTGATCTGCTGAGTCAATGTTTTTCATTTGTCCAGAAATAAATTTCTTTTAAAAGAAGGAAAAAAAAAAAAAAAAAAAATGACGTTACTTCAATTCCAGTCACAAGTTTGTGCTCACTTGTTTCTTGAAAATTCAGACCTCTTTTCAGAGATCACAGCTCAACAAAAGACAAGTGAAGTAATTTATTCATTGATCACACCTTTTTCCAATTTAACTGATCACCCCTCAACACAGCGCATATAGGTGGTGGTGGTTATTCATTTCCTTTAAAATGCTAGTTTTGTTTAGTTTTTTTTAGTTCACACAATGTTCTCTTAATGACATCACACATTCTCTTCAGACATCTTAGCAGCTGGGAAATAATTTACATTACCCCCTTTCCTTCCACTGTTATTTAGCATAATGAGGGCCAACCAACCAACAAGTGTCTTGTAGAGATACATCAAAAATCTACAAAAATGTGCAGATGAAAACAGAAACAGTGATTTCAATGAGTAGAGGATGTAATACTTCCCCGAAAATAAATAAGAAAAACCAAACAAATATATAGACAATTATTTTGATTTCTTAGTTTGATTTTTTTTGAGGTAATATATTACCAATTTTATGTATTTATCATCAAAATAGAGGAAGTTTCAGACAAAAAAAAAACAGAAACAGATCTGGTTAGTCACTAAATAGAAACTGTCACATGACCAATACCTTTTGGCAGCATGCCATCTTCAGGGTGATCAATTAAAAGATTTGAAAAGAGGGTTATCGATGGATGAATTACTTCTAGCCTTTTGCGTGTTGATAATTGAAAAAGTCGAAGATTTTTTTTTAAATAAAAAAAAACAAAAATCAGAACAAGTATAAACACAAACTAATGAACCAATTTAGCATAAACTTACACTGTAAATTGATACTGCAAGAAAAACTTAGGTGGGGTTAGAACCGTTCTAAACAAAGGAGTAAATGTTCAAATTTTCAGCCTGTCCATAGCGTATCTGTGATGTGTGCACAAAAGAAATTAAACGAACCAAAAATGTACTTTCCAATCCAAGCCAGGTCTTTACTATTTTTAATACACAAGAAGAAAACAGGATTTTACATGCAAAGAATTTGTTGGCCCATTGCAGCTAAGCCAAGAGCAAAAACTAAATCTGGTTTCTTTTTTTATTATTCATAATCAAAAAGGGAAAAAAAGGGGGTCACAAAAGAAAGAAAAAAATCTCTACAAGAAAACTAAAAAAGATCTAAACAGTTGGCCAACAGTGATAAAGCCTATCACACAAAATTGTAGGGCAACATGCAGTTTAGGCATATTTTCAACAGCTGATTACTTATCATAGTATAGCAGCATAAAATATTTTTCACATATTTTGGTTCAACAGTGGCAGTTAGACGCATCCACAGCTCTCTTCCAGACATAGCTCTAGGAATTTCCGTGGCAAAACTACTGATAATGACAAATTTACCGCTTTCATTTTTTCCATAATTGGCTGGTAGAACCTTACCCAGATATCAACCCTAACTTGTATTCTTTGTAGTTAAATTTAATAAAATCCAGTTTTAGATGGTCAAGTTTTCAGCTTTCATTTGTTTTGTAATCAACTTATATCCTTTGTATAGCCGCCATATGTGCCACAATGACAAAAATAGTTTATCCCACTATACTACAAGATATGTAATCAGATGTTGAAAATATGCCTAGATTGTAGGATTCCCAAATAGTACAAAGATGTTCCACATGTGCAATTATGCTTTCAAGTATTCATACAGAGTTGGATACATAAAGCATATGTATGTGTGTGTGTGTAACCAGAACTGGCCTATTTTAAACTCATTTTCTTGAAAACATTGCCAGTATTCAGTTCACATTACAAATGATTACGACTTTTTATCATATCAAGGCATGTTTTTCTTTATTTGATGATCAAAGATACACTGATATTTATTCAGATTTATTCATAATGAGTAGCTTTTGCTTTTGAAAAAAAAGTTCTAACTTTAAAACAAAAACTAAAGAGATGTTATCAAAACAGACATTCTCCTCATGAAAGAAATGTTTTCTGCTAAGAACATATTGTAACTACATATTTATAAATGAACTAGTATATACCCACCAAGAATGATAGGGTTATTTATACATGGATCTATCCAAAGGAGCATATAGCTCATGCATTCATTTAGGTAAATGATAACTCCAAGGTTTGTTTTGTTTTAAGTCTCAACTTTTAAAGGGTGATCAGATTTCTAAGACAAAATATTATGCAAGAAAAAATGAGTGGAGTCAGGTAATTTTCAAAAATTAATAACATTAAATTCATTTAATGAAAAAAAAAGATATTGCCTGTATTTTTTTTAAGTAAAAAAACAAAAACAAAACACGATTATTCATGTATGGATGAATTATACGAATATATGATATTTTAGTATAAATGTATTTATTTCAAAACAAAATAAGGAGTGTATTTTCTTTTAATGAAAAAAAAAAGTCTAAATTAAAGCCGAGAAAAGTCAGCAAATCCAGAAAGCATGGAAAATGAAATCCTTGAATACAGAGTTCAAATTCCGGCTCAGGTTGTTTGTGAACACTTTATACCGGGGCTCGTTGAGAGGCTTGAATCCACTCCTGCGACTCCAGCTATGAGTGAAATAGAGCAGATGGAGCCCTTTAACCCATTTAAGAGAAAGCTATTCAGACAAAAAAAAAAAAAATTTTTTTTAAATACAACTTGGTCATCTCAGTGTGCCAAGCTACAGAAGAAGGGTAACCAAGCCTAAAATATGGACTGTGTGCACAAGCTTAACTTCACATTAAGCTTAACTTATCTTTAAAGAACAAAAAAAACAAAAAAAAAACGCGCAGTCTTCTGATCCTCACAACAATAATAATCCACAAGCATCTTTTGGGGAGTTACCTTCATGCTTTAAAATTGTTTAGTGGACATCAAGATATATTAACTACTCTATATTTTCAACAAATTAAAGATATTAAAAAAATAAAAAACAATGTAATATATGAAAGAGGCCTAATCATTCACTCAATGCCACTGTCACGTGACTAGCATCTTTTGGGCAGCACAGTGTTGGGGGTGATCAATTAAAAGTGGTGATCACTCAATAAGATATTTCTCTCGCCTTCTGTTGAGCCATGATAAAGTTTGAATCTTCAGAAAATGAGTGTGAATGCTACCAGACACAAACTAAGGGATAAATTCAACAGATTGACTTTGCAAATTGACACCTGCCCTAAAAACGGCGGTGGGGTGGGGTGAGAAAACTTTTCTAGACACGAGGAGTAAAGGTTTTAATTTTCAGCCCTCTAGCTCCATTCATGCAGCTTGTACGTACAATACACAGCCAGACCAGCTTAAAAACCGAAGAAACCCATGTTGACAGTTTTGGTTGACGGTTTTTAATAACCCGATACTCTTAATTGCTTTTTTTGGTCAGTATTTTCTCATGTTGTAGGAGCTAATTATCTGTTCTTAGATGATGAGGAAAAAAAATAAAAAATAAAAAAAAGTAGGTACTCTTTCCTTATCTTTACAACCCTCGTTGTGTCTTGTTCAACCACTCCACCATTTCCCACATCCATTCTGCTCTATGAGTGAACTCCCCAGGCTGTTATAGGTGCAATACCCTAATTATTAATTATCAAAAGTTTATTTGATAATTAGCACCAGCTATTTTGAGTCATAATCCAGGGCTTTAACTTATCTACTATAGACAGCAACACAAATCCCTAATGAAAATAAACAAAATAATAATTATCATAATTACTGTTCCCGCTAAGCTGTGAACGCATGTGTATAGACACACATTTCATAACCAGTGCACGAAAGAAATTGATGTATGCGTAATAGATTCCAAATTTTGTAAATAGCTAACCGAGTATTTTTCATTGAAAAAATATTGATTAACAAAGTTGAATACAAAAGTGTGCACATACTTTCGTCACCAGAAAAAGATCAAAGGGAACATTAATTTTAATATATAAACAGTGGTTGTCATCAAAATAGGGTATCGTGGTAGTGAAATCAAACTATTAAAAGGGGTCGCTATATATTCAAGGGGTTGTCAGTTAGTGTAGATAAAACTGGTGTAAAAACAGAACAAAGACTTGACAAATGCTACATAGCAGGGGGCGGAGATCAGGAAAGAAAGCTATAGCAGAAGTAAAAAAATAAATGTTATTGTCAGTTGGCATAAATCAGACGAGTGTAAAAAAACAGAACAAAAACTTGAAGACAGAATTTAGGTAATGAAAGCTATGAAGCCAGAGGAGAAAATTAGGTAAAGAAAGCATAAATATAGTGGAAGGATGAACAGATTTTTAAAATTGATTTCCAGGTGTATAATGGAGTGCTTACACAATCCACAACTAGAATAGTAGACAGAAACTTGTGATATTTGGAGACCGGGCAGGGAGGGCTGAAGCCATAACCAGCATATGGTCACTAATTGACTAATTAAGTTTAGTATGGTATTGGGAGGAAATGGAAGTTGGAAGATTATGTGACAACAATCTTCTAAATGAGGAAGTGTTTTCTGCCTTGAAAAAGGCTGGTATTTTAAATCCTGGTTCTTACTCGGCGACGAACACCAAACTCTGGCATTGGTTAGAAACAGATGTAACTATTTCAGTAGTCATCACCTACTTATATATAATTCACTTATAATTATATATAATAGACTATATTTGCAGTCCATAACATTTGTCAGAGGAGATAACTATCAGATGCTAATCAAAGAGTAATCTCCTTCATACATGTAATTACCTCAACTTTGAAGCAGTCATTATCTACATAAATAATTCATTACAAGATAGGCAATATTTTCCGTCTGTAAAGTTTGTCAGGGGAGATAACTATGACAAGCTAATTGAAGAGTAATCTCCCTTGCCTTTTTTCCCTGAAAAGTGTTAAAAAATCTGAGTTCATTCTGGCTTAACATGAATAGAATGTAGAGCAGCAGAATGATTGATATTTTTTTGAAGTACAGTGCAATTGCAAAATTATCTAAATAATGGCTCTATTTTTTGACAGCAGAGATAAACTAGTTTTATGGCAATATTAAAAAGTAATTTCCCTAGATAACATAAAAAGAAGGAAAGAAAAACATTCTAAGAAAATATTTTACAAAGCCAGTCCCCCCCTCCACAAACACATTTCCTGCCATCAAGAAAATCTGCACAGGACCACACTTGGCTAAAACTGTCTGCCACTTTAATTTACTTACCTACTTACTACCTCAATGAAGAGGGTCTTACAATACCCCCCCCCCCAATAACCTCTTTCTGACCACTTGTTGAAAGAACAAACAAATAAAAGAAAAAAAAAAACATGCCCTTTGCCAAAATCAACATGTGGAATCTTGGCTTTGCTGAACACTGGGACTATTTATAAGTGAATTCAAAGGATTCAGAAGACATACACAGTAGCTAGCAAAATAGTAAACTAATACGAACTAGCTGGACCCAGTCCACGGATGTTGACAACTACAATATCACCATTACTGAAGCGTATATATTCCTGCAATTGAAGTATACAGGTGTACATTGACAGTGTGGATAATTCGTCCAAACATTTTCCATTCTGTTCAAATAACTAATCATACTATTAGAACTGTAATGGTGACAGATGGTAATTGGGAATGTGCGACACTACTCAAGAGCTTTTATAGCCACTTATAACATTATATATATATATATATATATATATATATATATATATATATATAAAAGACTTCCTAACACTTGGAAATAATCTGTCAAGCAGTATTCTAACTATATTTGGAAGAAATCTCTAGTGCGTGTGTGCGCATATTTCACTTACTTGACAACTAGCCAATGAACAAAGTTGATATTCGCAAGATATATTAGTCAGTACACAAGGTTGTGTAGAGTTGAGTTTGCAGTTGTTTGGATCAGCAGTTTGAGAAATCTAATAAAATAAATTAAAAAATCAATAAAAGATATTCCTTCCCAGTTTCTATTAATAACCTTCCTTGACTTGTCTTTAGAATTATCTAAATCTAGATATAAAATATATAAATAGGCAACACTGAAAGTAACCAAAATAATTCACAGCCATAGTTTCGTATGACGGATGGAAAATTATTTCAGTTGACAAATATAGCAGGCTGCTCCACACGTCAAACATGCACCATTGAAACAGAACTAGTTACCGAAATAATCTAAACTGTAGACATAGAAGGCACAAGGAAAAGAAAAAAAAAAAAAAAAAAGAAGAAGAAGAAAGAAAAAAGCCATTGCGCAATGGTACGTAGATACATTGGTTAATGTGTCTTGTTGGGATTTTGAAAATCAATAAAAAAAATTACTATTTCTCAATAGCGCTACCTTGAAATCTTCATTGAAAAACTGTCTTATGTGAATGAATAAAATTTTTATCAATAACAAATATTAGAGAGATATTTGTCAATAATTTTATTCAAAAGAAGTCTCAGTGCCGTCAAAACTATGCACATACTATATATTCCAAAGTATAAGACGAATGGTTTACAAGGGTATTTGGGGACTACTGCCCACTGCAATTCATCCAAGACCTTTAACTGTCCATATCAATCAAGCTCCACTAGCTGGTCCCCCCAAGCTAGATACCAGCGCATTGGATGCAGAGTAATATCAATATTTGTTTTTTTCCGTTATGAAAAGAATGCTACACAATGAATAAAGTTTAAAAGTTTTTCTATCTGCATTCCCAACATTCTTTGAATTTTTTTGAGGTTTTATATTAGGTTGTCCCACATGAAATGGCCGTTTTTTGCCATTTGACTTTATGATAATGATTTCAACAAATTCTGAAGCAGAAAATGTAGTAATACAAATTTCATTGATTATACAACATGAGATTTATTTTAAATATTCAACTTATGATTCATCACATCAGTTTTGATAAAATAGACCCTCATTCTTACAGATGCAATCCTTGAAGGAGTTCAGATTAGGTAAAAATGCTGTTCAAACTCTCAAGAACATCAATTTCATATTTGGTATGGGAACTTGCTCAGGAAGAACAATGTGACGTCGATTCCACAAATTTTGTTCTGGAGATATGAACCACGCTAATGACCCTAAAGGATAACCTCAATCATTTGTTGATGATGAGAATTTAAATGTTGGAGGGGAGCCCTTACAAGGAGACAAGCCTCCTACCTAGGGCCTCAAATCTTCAACTATAGCATTGCTTTTGAAATAATTCAATAGGCTCACGGCCTCTCCAGGTTCTTGAAAGGTCTGGCCCCAGATTGAGAACCTTCATGTTGAGAGGGAGTTGCTCAAGGATCCAAGCTCCACGGGCCCCCTGATCCCCAGCTACGTCCATGCTGTGGAGCATTGTTCAGTAAGAAATCTCAAGTAACAAAGTCTGCAAACCATTTTTGACATGTCTGATCATCCACAGTACCTTCTCCAAAAACAAAAATGTTTTTTTGTCTTTTTTCCTACGAGGACACCAGTCTGCATACATCAGTGTATAGGAATAAGTCAAGTTAATTTTCTCACTAACTATCTGCTATCAACAGCTTGAATGAGTATTATTTTATTTCCTCTTACATTACAAAGAGACATTTCCTTGACAAGTGAAAACATTACCTTCTTTTTTTTTTATTAATTAAATAATCAATTGCACCATATTAGTCAAATTAAGTGCACAGCAAGCAATTATCTAATTTACTCACTCCTAATGCCACTGTTATCATCAGATAAGTACCATAATCTTGTGTTGTACAAATAACAAAATTTTGTGAGTAGAGAAGAGAAATAAGCAGTTTCATCAGATCAGTGGTTTAGAAACTTTAAAAACTCAAGAACCTCTTCTATAAAGAGAATATTTTGGCAAACCGCTATTTTCACATTTAGTTTTTTAGACGGTCAATTAATGAACTGCAATAATAAGCAACTTTTGACCTTTAGAAATCATTTTTTTTAAAGATGGATTACATTTGTAGGAATCCTAATATATGGTATAGGTTTCGATACAATATTTATGTTTTTCCGTAGCTGTACAATGGACGGTTTTGTTTCAGTGTCACATGATTAGCAATGCAAGATTTGATATTTTACATTATAATTCTCATATCATGTTCAACATCCAGTTTTGTCGTTTATTTTCTTATTTACACACAGAAACATGGAGGAAGCTCATTCCCATAGTTACACAAAAAGGGCTCAATTATTCTAGTTTTAAATTCATGGAATTAAGTTTTTTTTTAACTGCAAACTCCCAACCTGACAGACTACCAAGGCTCCAAAGAACCAGTGTTTCAAAACCACTGCTTTAGATTATGAACAACCGAGCAAATCTTGGAGGCTCTCAGGTGGTGTGTGAGCAGATCCATTACCTGAATTGCCCACCAAAATAATAAAGCTTTAATTTCGAGAAATAATGAACTCTCATAACCTAGATGAAAATGAACAAAATAATTTCAATACACAGATTTAAAGCATTTATTATTTTTTACAGTTTTGGTAGCTCAATAGGTAGAGCAGTTGCAGTTGTATCTAGGTAGGCTTCCCAATGTAAAAGGGATGCAAGTTGGTCTTGTCCAAAGCTCATTCTTTATCTATGATCAGCACTGTTTATACATTGCTTTAGATTGTGATGAAAAGTAACAAAATTTAAGATGAAAGAAATACTAGACAAAGATTATTGATGGATGAACTTCCATTACATCTTTTACATCTAACCACAATTGAAGAAATTTCTTCTGTCTGTCTTTGTGCATGCACTGTGATTACATGACAATTGGCCATTGTACGAGGTTGATATTCACCAGAGACACTAGTCAGTATATAATTCATGAAGTTAGATATTTTATATCTAAATTAGCAACATTGATAAGAAGTAACCAAAATACTTTGAAGCTGTGGTTTCAAACAAGGGATGAACGGAAAATATTTTTATATGAATATAACGGCAGGCTGATCCGCACACCATAAAGTCTGGCCCCTTCCAAACATGCCCCTCCAGAATTGGCACTACCCCAGTTTATGGAATAAGGACAATATCTGCTCCTTATTGTAGCTTATGCCAACGTTAGTCAACCTATAAATTGCTGATGACTGGAATTTCAGTCATTGTAGTTTTATGGTTCAATTGCAAATGGCTGAAATTCCCTTCAGTCAAAACGGACCCTTCTACATAAGTTACACACAGAATAACACGGAAACAAGCAGAAAAAATTGTCTGTCTCCATCGATTACAGGGAAAACAAATTGTTCAAGTTATTTTGCATCCCCATGAGCAGTTACCACCCTATTCAGAATACAGTAGCCAAGCTGCTCCTGCCACAGTTAATGGATTAATACAATTAGAAACCATCAACTAAAACCATCAGAATAGGTTTCTTCAGTTTTCAAGTTGATCTAGCTGTATCAAACGCACAAACCATACCAATGGAGCAAGAGTGCTGGAAGGTTTGTCAAAAGAAAAAAAAAAAAAAAAAAAAAAAGTTTTTTTGAAAATTCCCCTTTCCTGAAAAGTTTTTAGTGGGGAGTTCAATTTGTAATGCAAGTTTATGCCAAATTGATCCCTTAATTTGTGTCCAGCAGCATTCAGACCTTGTTTACCCAAGCAAGTAACTTATCTATTGATCACCCATCTTTTCCATTTCCTTCTTTGATTGATCACCCCAACACACACAGCAAGCTGTTGGTCACGTGACTGATTTTATTGAGTGACTAACCAGAACTGTACCATTTTGTAATGAATTTTTTTTCAAGCGATGACATTTTCAACATTTTTCTTGTTGCTATCGGAAATACTGGGCAATTTGCCACAAAGAGGGTTAACATACCAATTCGATTGAAATCTACTGTAGCAATGGGAAAATGTGAGTCATTGTTTTGGTTGGGGGGGTGAGTCGCTCGAGGACCAAGCATGGGTTAGGGAAAGGCTACCCCCAGGTAAGGGACTTGGATGATTGGTTACAGGGAGAACAAGGAAAGCTTTTCAAACTGGTTCCTACACAAAGGATCATTTACAAAAGATTAGTAAAGAGAAGGAACGCAAATGTTAAAATGTACAAACAATTGGAAATATATATACGCACACACGCACAATACTATCAGTCCTATTATAGTAGTTACATTTGCATATTTCATTTCATAAGATGTAACAATTATGAGACAAAGGTAGTAATATAAATGATGATGTATATGTTACAATGAATCTGCAAAATTCACTTATTTTTTCTGAAAAATTTAATCTTGATCACACACTTTTAATTGTAAAAAGTTGTTGAACAACCTTGATCATCAAAGTTGACAAAGTGTTTTATTTTATTATTTTATTTATTTATTTATTTATTTTTTTTACATGTGCATCTGTTTCAGCACTCCTGGCCATACTGTTTTGTCAACTAACTCAACTATAACCCTTCTAAAAATGAAATAGTTTACTTGATTTTCAAAGAGTGCTGGAAGTTATGTTAAAAAAAAAAGAAAAAAGAAAAAGAAAAAGGCTTTTTTTTTAAGTTCATCAATAAGATCTAGATTGCGGGGGGGGGGGGGGGGTAGTTTTATTTCATTCTATTTGAGATGTTTTGCGATGAAAAACGCCACTGATGTCAAGAATAGAATTTATTCTGATCATATTTATCCTTCAATGAAATTTTTTTTTTGTAGGACTACAAATTTAGACGCTATGGTTGTTCAATTATTGACTGTATGGTGAGTTGTTTTATATCTTTGTTTTGATTGAACAAACTTACGACCAAAACTATTCATTTACTTTTTTTTTTTGTAAAAAAAGTTTGAATTTTGCCAATAGAATAACAGAATCACAAGCATGTACAGAGAGAGGTACACCTTGATAAATGTGGTCAACTTGATCTAAAATTTTCCGTAAAGTTCAAAACAGTTCAAGGTCTTCTTATAATTTATGCCCAGTTACCTCAATGTCACAGGACAAATGAGGCAAAGATTTTGTCTATATTTCTTGAATGGTCCATGGTGATTCAATCATTTATTTCTAGCAATTGTGGGTCTTTACCGGGCTGAGCTGCTAGCCCGAAACACAAGATGGACTGCCTTACAAGGGCAAAGGGCTTCAACTGCCTTGCTATTTACCCATAGAGAGAAAGAAGAGGAAAAGTGGATTCATGCCTTTTCCAAGGGCATTAGTGTGAATCAGAAGCAAACCGTTCCAACCAGAGTTTAAACTCAGTTTGCCTATTCCATCCTACATGAACTTGACCATTAAGCAACCCACCTCTCAAATACACAAAACACAGACACACATCAATAAAAAACAAACCTACAATACACAGGGCTATCTTTGCAAAGACACACCATGCAGCCATTTTTATTTTGGCAATTTTAAGCAAGATTTTTACTTTCTGAATTAAATAAGTTGATGTGTCTTAGAAAATATGGCTGATTTACAGACACATATCATAATTGTTACTCAAAGGGAATATAGCTCTGTCGACAATATTGTTAAGGGAAGTAATTGCGCATGGATCCATCCAAAAATCTGATCACTTCTGTCATTGGTTCCTCAATTATTTACAAAATTTCCTCGAAATTCTTTGAAAACTTCCAGGGATAACATGTGGAAAGCCATGAACCTTTGGTGATATAATGAGGTGTTGACATAACTACAACAGAAGGGAGGTAATTTTGCATGGATCTGCCACAGTACTTTCAGAGATATCATGAGGACAGAGACATGACTGAATGCATATACCTCCAAGTTAGTTGGCAGAGGTAATCTGTGAGGTAATGCTCCAGGATCAGCGTTCCTTAGTTTAGGAGAGGAGATAGCAATCCTTCTCTATACACAACTGAAACCAGCATTCTGTTTATCTATATGCACCATCAAAGTAGCTGAAACAGTGCATTGTAGCTATATATACACTGAATAAAAGGTATCCTTAAAATGCGCCACTCCCCCTGATCAACTCAGCTGTAAAGCCTGGCTTCAATCACCGGATCACTGCGCTCACTATAACAGGTAGCCCTGCATTCCCTCTCATCCTTTTTTTTTTTTTAGCACAAGACCAAAGTATATAAAACACACTTGGAAAGTAGCAATGATGTTCATACAGATTCATTTATCAACACATTATGATTAGCAATGCATAGATATCTTCTGCCACGCTAAAGGCTGTAACTGACATAATAAAATAATTGCATTTCTGTAACTGATGGAGTAAAATATGATTTCATTCATGTTATAATAACAATAAGAATTTGAAGAATAGAAAAATAGAAAAGTAATAAAAAAAAAAAATTCAAAAAGTGGAAGAATCCATTTGTAGTCAACAGAACTATTCTCAAAGCTCACTGCAATGCAAATCTCTAATGTCCATGAATATGAAATACAATGTGTATACACATAAAATTCATACATGCCATATTCGACAGCGTGGGAAAGCAAGTACATAAAATCCAATCATGTGTGTGCGTGTGTGAGTGGTTAACAAAGATAATCTTATTACCCAAAACATCAATTAAAAACCTCAGCATTACAGGCAAACGCTATGGATCCACCTGGCTGGCTGTTTTCAAAAGACGTATCTTTTTATCTATATCAGCAACGAGCAATAGTTTCTTCCTGAGTAAATGATTGGATAGAAATGAAGTCAGTGCTTTTCCAACTGACAGGAGAGTAGAGATTATTGAAAAAGATCAATAGAAAGAAGCTAAACAATAATCAAATCAGAAACATGGCTTGATCATTGGTCACTTCTGGGTCAACACAAAGCATTCATCCCACATATTGAATACATGCAACATCTCTAGTACAATTCATAGTCGATCAAACATCAAGAATAAAAAATTTAGAAAAAGCATTGGGATGCATCCCATCACCACTGGATGATTTGTAAATCCCACTGCACAGTATCTAAGATTAATGAGTAGTTCCTGTTCTTTATAATTCAATTGTAATCTATAAACTTCTGTCTATTTTATTGTAATTGCTTAATAAAAAAGGTACTAGATATCATGGCCGTCCACTTGGCAAATTAATTTCTTTAGATTTGTAATCTTATAAAGTCAATAAAAGATCACATAGCAGGTGAATTGTTTCACGTGACCCCAAATTATTATTCCAATACAAGAAAACTGTACTATCATTCACTGGTGCTCGCTCCATCATGTTATCTGGGGGTCTGGACATGTGTCTCTGTCAAAAGTCCAGTGCAGCATCTGATATCTGGATCAGAGTTGCTTACACTACTAATGGTGAGCGGAATGCCAATTGTATAACCACCAAGATATATTCTGAATATTTGTTTGTGAATGCAAGTGGTACCGACCTAAATGGACTTGGCTTGCTGATAATAAGTATATCACCACTTATAAATATATATTATGTTGTCATCCACAGACAGCTGTTTCGATGTATTACATCTCTTCAATGTGGCTATAGACTTTCTATTATCCCATCCAGTACTGCGAGGCAGAATCGAAACCTTCACTTCAGACCAATATCCTACCTCTTGACTACGAAATCGGACAGTCAGTAAGGCTGAACTTGAGCGATATATTTATTTACACAGAAATCCTTCATCCACCAGAATGCTCTATTCCTATGGAAGAGCATTGCATAAGCTTACAGTGGATGAGTTATATATATATATATATATATATTATATATATATTATATATATATATAGTGTAGATTAAGATTTTCTATTTTAAAAATAGATAAATGAAAAATAATATTCTCATGCAATGTAGGGCTGAATGTAGCTTTTAGTTGAGTCTACTGAAAAGAAACAAATACTTGGTAAAGCATTTTGCTAAAATCATTTAACAACAAAACAATTCTGTCCATACATTGATGGATGGCCCAAGTGCAAGAATAATATTCCGTTTTCCCATCGCATTGCCTAAAGTGAGGTGACAGCAAAAAACAAATCACTTAAATGTAGTAAATGTACCTCTAAAACAAAAGCATATAAGTATGTGGATATAGAATAGCAATACACTCAAAACGGTCTCATACAAACACAAATGTATTTTATAACTGTTCAGTCATATAGTTTAAACACCCAAGTCAAATGAATAAACAGATGATCACCAACACACACACGCATTATAACCATAAATGCGTATAGATAGAAGTTAAACATACATAAACACACACACAAAAATCAAGAGATAGATTTATATACAGGTATATCTCAATATATATCAGTACCTTACATAAATGAATCACCACAGCTTACCATGTATGCATATAAATAGAAGTTAAACACACACACACACACACACACACAAACCGATAGATAGATGTATAGAAAAATACCTGTACCTCTCATAAATGAATCACCACAGCCTATGCTAGAATCAGAACCAATTGTTCATAAAAAATTTTTTTTTAATTAATTTTAAAAAATACCAGCACAAGATTTGGGCATTGGTGCTCCAGAATGACCATAGAGACCCTAAAAAGCACTTTTTTGAAAAAAAAAAAAAAAAATTTGTTAAATGGTGCCTAGTGGTGTGCTCATGCAAATTTCTAAGGTTGTAGACCTAAAAATGTGACCAGGAATGCCAAAAGACGCACAGACAAGCAAAGAGAGAAGAATCTATAGCCCACTTGGCTGATTGGTTGGGAGGGCCATTTGTTGGGCTAACAATGATTAGATACATGTGAATTCAATTTTCTAATGCATGCACTTTTTTCAATAGACATTAGAGATCAAAGTCATCCTGTCTGAAAAAGAACATAAACATTCGATAGCCACAAATACAAAAAGAAAAAAGAAGATAAACTACTGAGATTAACAAATACAAAAGATGTCAAAATAAATAAAACCCTGTGTATCTGACTATCAAACATCGCAAATAGTGGACAATGGAAAATGCATCAAACCATGATTATTTAAGTGCTCCACTTTGATATAATTGTTAAAACTATATCATGGTTAGAGTATCAATAGTAGAGAAGTAGTAGTCCAAACCATAAGTTCATGATGGGTCCATCATCCGTGGTAGTAGTAGCGGGAGGAGGTAGAAAAGGAGGATAAGGATGGCTCAGCCGAAGGTCTGAACCAAGTTTCATATCAATCCAACATGATATGGTTGGGAAAATCCATATTTAGGATTACTGGGAGGAAGAGGAATGAGGAGGAAGAGGAATGAGGAGGAAGAGGAATGAGGAGGAAGAGGAATGAGGAGGAAGAGGAATGAGGAGGAAGAGGAATGAGGAGGAAGAGGAATGAGGAGGAAGAGGAATGAGGAGGAAGAGGAATGAGGAGGAAGAGGAATGAGGAGGAAGAGGAATGAGGAGGAAGAGGAATGAGGAGGAATGAGGAGGAAGAGGAATGAGGAGGAAGAGGAATGAGGAGGAAGAGGAATGAGGAGGAAGAGGAATGAGGAGGAAGAGGAATGAGGAGGAAGAGGAATGAAGAGGAAGAGGAATGAGGAGGAAGAGGAATGAAAGGTCTGAAGCAAGTTTCATATCAATTCAACAAGATATGACAAAGGGAATTGACATTTAACGCATCAGGAACCGACTGAAAAGTATCTCATTGAGATGCTTGGATGCATCTAAAAATAATTGATAACGTAAGTTGTCACAATGACAATAATTATATTAGTACGAATGAGACCTGTAGAAATTCCACGGGTATCAACAACTAAAATATCATCATTCTCACATTTCTGCAACAGAAGAATACACTGCATATTTTGGCACATAGATAAGATAGGATCCCAATTTCAGTCTGAATTCCTTGTTTTAGCTCACTGTTTTCATACCTAGCCTATAGGATGACCACATTTCAGGGGGGGGGGATGCTTCAAGAGTTGTCTTATCTGCTAAAATATATGGTAATTTTGTAAAAGTAATTTATTACCTAGAGAATATACAAGGTCTGCCTAGCAGGAATCTGGCCCTTTTGAATATGTCCTGAACAAGTTGTGCATTCTTGATACAACTAGGTACAAGACCCAACATCCTCCATGCACAACTACTCAGTGCCAACAACTGAATGCCAAGTTTTCCACACATGACCATTCAGCACAGGAACAACTCAGCACATAACTGAGCACATCTTAATTTATTTCTGTGTAATTGAAACAATTGTCAATAGCTTTTTGAGAAAACCAATTATTATTCCAACTTTTGTTGTTTGTTGATGATAGCAACATGAAAATAAACATCCAAACAATAAATAAACAGTTTTATAGTTTGTTCCTATGAACTATGAATTATCAAATTGGAATACACAGATGTAAATTTATATACAAAAATAATACAACTCATAAGATGAATTAAATTTCTGTAACTAAATGAATTATTCTAATAACATAGATTGTTCTTGTCAGTCTTTCTTGCACTGAGATGTACTCAGTTATCATGTGTGGAGTTGTCCCTGTGCCAAGCGATCATGTGCAGAAAAGTCAGTGTTCAGATGTCGGCGCCAAGTATTCAAGTGTGGGGATGCCAGTGAACCAATTAAGTAACCAGTCATAGGGGACCTTACTGGGCATGTATGAACAGACATTCCGTAGGGTTAATTAGTTGACACTGATATGCCTTTAAGTGAGCTTGTGCACTATGTTACTGTTGCATTCACAAAGACCGAGTAAGTAGATCAGCTTGCCAATTCTTGCAGAGCCGTTCAGGGTGTTTTGGCAATAACCAAAAATTGTGCATCCAGCTTTTGTATAAGATATAAATAAAAGGATATATACAAATCTCTTTATTTTAGGACTTTGCTGAAACAACAACTAACAGTTGCAAGCTATTATCTAAAACTTCAGGGAATTCATCCACAAAAAACAAAAACTTGTGCTAGTTTCCACCATCTCCATTAAAGAAATCTCCTTGGGCTTGTACACAGATCTCACAAAAAGTAGTGGCTAAATTCTGCCCTACATTCAGTTTACACATACTAAAATTCATCCAACTTGTCAGACTTTTTTTTGCACCACATACCGATTTAACATTGACAATATTCCTGCAGAACAACCAATTAGGGGAGGTGGAGTGTTAATCACAAAATAGACAAAATTCAATTTCTAAAATGATTAATCTGACAAATTTGATATTAAAACCCACCTGAGTTCCCGAGGGGAAAAGCAGAAATAATTTTTTTTAGAAATGTTTTGTTCAATGACTACAGAAATGTTTTTTTCTAATTCATTTCATTTTTACGGTTGGTTTTCCATATGAATTGAATATATACAATCAACATATAATGCCAACTATGTAGCTCAGGTGCAAAATCTGGAAACTTACAAAATCACAAAAAGAAAAGAAAAAATTCAAAACAACACATTGGGAAGAGCAATAGTAGGAATAACTCTTCTCAGTGATAGAAAAAGATCATAGATCTGAGAGAGGACCATGGTGAAGAATGTTGTATAAATAACTAACCAACAAAAATGGAGATGGACAGGGCACTCAGCAAGAAAAAGGGACAACAAATAGAACAAATGTTTAACCAATTGAGGACCATGGGACAGTAAATGTGGTAGGAAAAAACCAGACACAAGACGGAGAGATAGGATAGAAATATTTGCCAGTAAGACATGGCAGAGTTCAGCGCAATCAAGCTCGTCATGGACGAAGATGGGAAAGGCCTTCATCAAGAAGCAGTGGACTCAATGACTGTTGCCCTTGATCTACTCACATAATGAAGAGTGGTATTTATTTTTTTCAGTTTCTCTGTAACAATGGACTCTCCCACTTAAAAAGTAACTATTTTATTGATAAAAACCTTGTACCCACTATTCAAAACAATTGAAAAGAGTTCAGTAGTTTCTAAGAAAGAAAAAAAACAAATCTCAGAAATTCAAATACATCCATGATTTTTTTGACGGGGCTTAGCTAGAAGCAACTATTTCTTGCTTACCACAGCTGCACTTACTGATATTCAATTGCTAACGTCTTGATTTATATTTTAAAGCAATCCACTTACATAAGTAGGTATGTAAGTATGCCTCCAGGAAGTGGCAACTCACAATGCCAATTGAACTCTCCGATAGAAACCGTATACAATCTTTTTTTTCTAATTTAAAAAGAAAAAGAAAAAGAAACAAAAAAAGTTTTTCTTAGACATAAGGAGTAATTTTTGAGATTTTCATCCCTCTAGCTCCATTGGTGTGGCCTGTACACATGATACATACAGGCAGCCAGAACAACTTGAAAACTGAAGAAATCTTTTTTGATGTTAGTTTTGGTTGAAGCTTTCTAAAAATGATTAAAATTGCTTAGAACTGAAGAAAATTTAATTTTGTTTTCAACAAATAATTGCTAGGATCAGGATATGAAAAAAAATAAACGTGTATATAATATCTATGAATTGGAACAGTGGTAAACTTATTTGGACATAGAAAAAAATTCTAAAAATTGATTTAAAAAAGATAAAAATATGATTGATTTATAAGAGTGACAACACATTGTCTCAGAAATTCGAATTAAAATTGTTCCTGCATACAAAAAAATTTTGAAATTGAAATCCTGATAGTGAACAAAGTTATTCATTTTGTGATAGGTTTCAAAAAGAGAAAAAAAATAGCAGCTTTTCTTCACTTTTTTGACCAAGACAATCTATAACTAGAAAATTTAGTATTCACAGCTTTCATACACACACACAAAAAAAAAAAAAAAAAAATTCTGTCTGTAAATTAGTTTCCATTTTTTTCTAGTTAAGGAGATACAGACTCAGCGGATGATCAGTTTTAGAATTGCACATAAACCATAGAAACCCAAGACTTTGATACCGAGGACACACTTTCTTTTCTCTCCATTGTTTAAAATTCAAAAGATTCACACTTTCTGACATTTTTAACTGATAAACACAATCATCCATGTATGACGCAAAAAGCCTGTTACACTTGAAATGTGGCTTTCTAATTCAATGGCCAATTATTTTTTATTTGCTCTTTTCCTCTTCGTATTATACCAGCATATATAATATAGTGATAGTTGACCTGAGATGCACGCCCCCCCAAGTTGTTTGTAAAGTAATTTTTGGAGGTGCAAGACGAGGTTGCCAAAATACTACGCACTTCTAAGTCAATTGATAAAAGGCAACAGTAGTCAATGCATCGAATGGTTTTATCAGTAATATCTAGGTATAGACTGACGTCTTAGAAATTAAGATTATTCAACTTTTTAATATCGAATTTGTCGATTTTGGTCTTTCTAAATTTGATTTTTTAGCCTCAAATTTTTCATGAGAATTTGTGTGGGGTGCGAGAAAGATTTTGAAATTTCAAAGGAATGTGAGTGTCGAAAAAGGTCAAGAACCGGCATAATACTTGTTATTTCTTAGCTCCACCAACTTTTTTTTTCTCTCTTGTGAACTTCTAGAGTCTTTTCTTTCCCTTCCATTTTATCTGCATACCATAAATGCTTGACTATAACAAATTATGGAATTAAAACAACCAGGGCGGAGCACGTTCGGAAGGGTATAGACTTTATGGTGAGGGGAACAGCTTGCCATAGTCGTCATGTAAAATAATTTTTCATCAGTCGTTCGATATTAGGGCTTCAAATTATTTCAATTACTTTCTCTTGGTGTTGCGAATGGATTATAAAGATATTACAAGGACTACTGCTCAAAAAAAAAAAAATTTATCTAAGCCCCATAACTGTCCATACACAGCTTTGATAAACAACCCCCTAGTCATAATACCAGTACATATGATACAGTGGAACATTGGCATATATGAATATATTTTTTTTCTTTTTCTAATAAAGTCTCCATCCTATATACTGACATGAATAAAAGCCAAAATTGACAGTAACAATAGAAAAAATGAATTGAAAAAAATTGGAAAAAAAAAAAGACATTTTCCTTGCTGGTGTTTACAAGTATCTATACATGTGCCTGAAAATATCACTACCATAACTAACACATAGCAATCTATATAGGGAGATATAAGTACAATGTATACTGGTTCTATTTATTGCCACCATGAAGATGTTAGCCAAAGGCTTGTCTTTTGCTTTTATAGCCTTATTTTAATGATATGCACTCTTCCTCAAACAAGGTGAGCTCCACTGTAAACCTAAGCCGTGTTTGCTCATAAGGTAAAGTAAATTCCAGCCATACAGAATAAATGACACTTGGAGATTAGGGTCACCAGCTCCTCCCCATTGCTAACAATCGAACACCAACTTCTCAGCACACAACTGCAGGGCGCTAGGATAACTCTGCAAACAATAAGTCACCACAAAGACCAACAAAAACAAACTTTGGGAATAAAACGATAAAGGCAGTGTCTGTTCAAAATGTATATGTTCACAAGGTTACGGACTTTATGGGGAGTGGACCAGTCTGCTATAGTGGTCATGTAAGATAATTTCCTGTCAGTCATACAAAACTACAGCTTCAAATTATTTCAATTACTTTTTTACTGTTGTCAATGTATATATTTTTTCAACTAATTTAGATCTATAATCTGTAGTTTTTAAAAAAATTTTGATTTCTTCAGAACCACTGATCAAAACAACTTCAAACTTGACACTGGAATGCTTTGTGTGCTGACAAATATCTGGCAATTTTCAACTTCATACAGTGGCCAGTTGTCGAGTAATTGCATTTCAGATACACGCTAGAGATTTCTTCAATTACAGTTAGATTTATTTCTACAAAAATTTTTAAAAATTTGAGTTGAATTAGTGAATTATTTTAGTTCTGTAGTTCAATGTGATGATATATAGTCAGCAGGAACAAACTACGGAGTTTCACTGATTTATTACAAAAATTGAAATTATCCAAGTCACTGGTATGGCTGAATAAGTTTGTAAATAAACTAAAGAACTATCTATTAAACCATCAAAATTTTCTTCTACTTCTCAGTACTACATTTTATGGCTGAATGAGTTTGTAAACAAACTATAAAACTATTTTTATAAAATATCAGAAGTCTTACTTCACAGTACTACATTTTATAGCAGAATGAGTTTGAAAACCAAGTATAAAAAAAATTTATTCATTAAGTATTGTCTATAGTTTGTTTACAAATTCATTCTGCTTTAACTTCAACCCTTAGCCTTCAACAATTTTAACTAGAAAGTATTCAGAGAACTCTTATCTCTGTCAACACCATACACTACCTAAAAACAGAATGAAAATTAAGAAAAAAAAAAAGAAGAGAGCTTTAGATAAACAAATATTGAGTTACTGCCTTTAAATTTAAATCTACCCTATTTATTAACTGTTCGTTTTTAACCGCTTAAGTATACAACTCAATACAAAACAAATCTCTGGATCCGCCCCGAAATTCAATACAATTCTTCAGTAGCACATGGTCTATCGTTCCACAAAATTTAATTGGAATTCAATGAGAACTTTTGGAGATAGTGAGTGGACAGACAACGAAAGTAAATACATGTACATATTCCAACTTTGTTGGCAGAGGTAAAAAATAGATTCTACAGAGAAATAAAATGGATGCAACATATTTCCAAAGAGACATTGGGTGCCTGCCATGGAGTGACAGGATATTAAGGGAGTTTCGTTCATTGCTGGTAAGTATGATAGGGTACCCATTATTGTGGCTTTGAAAGCTAAAACCCATCAGATATCCAACTTCAATGGCAGACTCCATAACAATCTCAAAAGATATCACTGATCAGTATGGAAATGTTTATCAAAACATACTCCTCTTCAGTTTTCAAGTGATGCTGGCTGGCTGGCTACGTAGGGGGTACACGTAGGGGGCACGTGTACAGGCCACACCAATGGAGCTATTGGGCTGAAAATTTTAACATTTACTTTTCATGTCCACAAAAGATATTTTTTTTTTTGTATTTTGATAATCAACTGCCCCCTACGGTTTGGGGGGGGGGTCAATTTATGAGTTTATGCTAAATTGGTCACTCAGTTTGTATTCGTGAATTTTTTTTTTTAAATTTGGACATTCTGTTGATACTACCCAACAAATGACGAGAGAAGTAATTTTTTAATTGATCATCCCCAATACAGCAAAGCATTTGATGGACTGATGAGGTAGAAAGATTAATTGTTCAAAATCAAATTTCCAGGGGTTTTGATAATAGTTCCTGCCTGAATCCTAAGGAAAGAGCAGTCTGGATTTAAAGAAGAGACTTGTCTGAATTTTTTCCACATAAGGGAGTCCAGAAAAAAGACAAAAAAATCAAAATAGGTAAGACAAGTTCAGGCCAATCAAGTATGCGCTCTGAGTACAGATTCCACCTTCTAGAATCAACATCCAACGAAGGCCAGAGGTTACTCGGCCAAAATGTCATGGATTAATGAACACATAGACAAGAAAAATAGCCCGACCATATCATAAATAATTAAAATTGATCTTAGTTTGTGCTTCAAAAAATATTAAAAAGGAGAAAATGAAATTTTAAAAAATTAAAACAAACTTATTTTAGGGGGGTATTTTTTTCAAAAACGTAAATGTTAAGATTTTCATCTCTCTAGCTCAACAGGTGCAACCTGTAAATGCGATACATGGATATCCAGCCAGACTCATCAAAAAACTGAAGAAACCTATGATGCCAGTTTGGATTGATGATTTCTAAAACGTTATTCATGCAGAGCGTAAGTTGCATATTTATCTGCATAGTAGAACCACTATCTTATTGTTAAAAAAAAAATAAGAATCAATAGTGGCTTCAATAAATAAAACATTTGATAGGAGCCAAAGTTAAGTGTAACAAACCCAAAATAAGAGGAGACATTTGGATTCATTCCCTATTAGAAAGAAATGAACAATCTTCATAAGTAAAGCTTCCCAACAGTACATTAACACAAGCCCAAATTAGACTAATTGCTTGCACCTGTGACTTACATTAATGTTGGTATCCTAATGAATAAATAAATAGGAGAGGGAGAAAAATAAAAGTATAAATACATTTGCTTGTTTTAAAGAATATATTTATATTAGTAAACAAAAAGAAAATTTTTTTAATAACCAAGTATGCGAACTCGAAAAATGTCTACACTAACTTTCTGTTGGATGTACAGTGACGTCATTCTTTCAACGTTTTTTTTTTCTTTTTCTTTTCAACTGATAACCCTTTCCTTTCCCCATTGTCGCTATGGAGAACGTGTTGCCACAGATGATAGCCATTGACACACACTGGAAGATCGCAGTTCGTTGTGACATTGGGTGGCAGTCGGTTGTCTAACAACAAAACTGCTCGTACTTTTTCTTTTTTTTTTTTGATTATCATTAAAGATCAAAAACATCATCTCAGCAGGTCTCTAACCTCAAAATTTTGTGGCCAAATGTTCACATTTTTGCAAAAATTAAACGCATTTTGTTGAGGAAGGAATGGTTGTCAACCGATGGTTAGGAGCGCACCCCTCCCCATCGACGAGGGCTGAGGAGGTTTGAAAGTTTAAACCTTATACACAACGAGATGCTGTATAATTGTTTTATGAAATCGCAACTTGATGCATCCGAATAAAAAGATGGTATTATTCCTTGCTGGTAACAAGGTAGTCGTTAAGATATACTCTGATTATATCATTCCCCTCATTCGCAAATATACATCCCCTCCCAAAAATGAAACAGCAGATACCCAATAACTGCCAAGGATGGCAACTGTAATAGTTATCCATTGCATTTGAAGATAATACATTGTAAGATAAAAGCCCTGTCTCACAATGGAATAGCCATCAATCACAGTAAAATGGATACTCCATCGAGTTAGCCATAGAAATAGGAATATCCGTCATTTGCAGTTAATAGTTTAATCAATATCTACGATGATCATGGCTTCCAGTCTTGTGCAATTAATACTAGTTTCTAAATGGATGTATTCGTCCATACTGACCTTTCCAATAAGAGGTTTTCTGTTAGGCTATAAAGCGCTCAAGAAATTAAAAAAAAAAAAAAAAAAAGTGTGCTACAAGTCTCTTCAGTTTTAGACACAAAGAAAATGTCACACAGAAGGAATATATAAAAAAAATAAAATCACAAAATAAAAACACAATCTCAATAGGCAATCTATCCCTCAGGGCATAACATGAAGCAAGCTGGGTTTTTTTATTATAGAAAAATATAGACACACCTCATAGCTACAATACACACAGAACAACAGTGGAAATAGCGTGTGTTAATAAAACAGCTATATGGTTTATATGGGAACAATAAAACAGTAAGGTAATTTATGGGAACAATGTCAAATTCCTGTGAGAACTTGGCTGTATAGCATTGTATGAATCTTTAAGAACCACAAGATCAGAAGATACTACAGCGCTTGGAGAGAGAGAGAGAGAGAGAGAGAGTAAAGGAGAAGGCAAATTTGAAAGCCTGAAGAGGGGTAAGGTAAATTGCCAAGTAAGATCAACTTACTTTGAAGATAAAGATAAGGTTATACAACAAAGAAAAAGAAAAAGGTAACTGGGATTTTTATAAGGGACAAACAAGTTGCCAAACAGCAAAGCTTTAAGAATATAACGAAAAAATAGATACTACCTCTGTCTCATACTAGTTGCTACATTTATCAATAAATTTATACACCCGAATGTAAAAAAAAAAAAAAAGGTAAGAGCTCACTACTGTTATCAAAAAACATTTAAAATTAGAGAAATAAAAATCTACCAACATCTAAATGAATATAAAATGTCCGCTCCGATGGTGTAATGATTAACATGTCAGCCATACATGCAGAAGATTCCAGGTTCGATTCATGGTACAAGCAAAGAGTGAGGAAAATTCTCCTTGAGGGCAAATTTCACTGAGCTAAGCTGTATGATGATGGAAGAAATTGAGTTGTGCCCTCCCGTATCCAAAAAGATAGTAATCGAACAAAAAAGAAGTCTTTGGTTCACTTCCAACCATTAGCACAATACGGTCTTTGACTTGGACTTGAAAAATATTCCTTTGTTAACAGGTGGTCCTCAAAAACTTCAAAATCATGCTGAAAAAATCTTTGTATTAGACAGCCCACCACAAAAACCACACTACATAACCTCATGAAATTTTTTTGTGTACCAATATGACTAGGGGGAGGTTTTTTTAGCAAGTTAGTTTTTGAGAATGTTCTTTTTAGGGGGTTGAATTAAGTGAGTAAATTCATGTTAAAATGTACACATTTTGTGCCCGCTTTCTCAACTGAATGTCCTCAGTGCTGATGAAATTAAGCTGTAGAGAGTGTAAGAAGGAGAATGACTTTATCAATACTGATTGGAGTAGGGACTGCGTATTGTTCATAATAAAGGAGAGGAGGGAAAGAAAGAGGAAGATATCCTACTAACAGTGGGTACTTTGGTAGAGAAGGGTCGAGAGTAAATGGAAGAATGATTGTTTATTTTCTGTTAAGCACTGTGTTTGTACATTTAACGGTTTTAGGAAATCATTAAAAAAAATTTTTAAAAAGAAAAGGAAAGACTATAAGTCACAAATATTGCTTCTTAAAAACATTGAATTAACCATTATCTGACTTCCATCTATTTATTTCAAAAAATCCTTTCCTTCAACAACAATTTCTCCTGCCTGTTAGGGCAGGGGTTATTCAGTTTAGAATTATATATAATTCTGAAATGGATATAAGATCTAACAAAACAATTATAAATTATGTTATATCATACAGAAATTTGAAATAATATCCCATCATTACACCATTAATGAATCATTTGGCCTAGACAACATGAACAGAATAAACAGTTTGCACTTTTCATTGTCGGTGACTGTTTAGCTCAATGCTGAGAGCATCGCTATGTTGAAGTCACAAGTTCGTTTCCTGCAGCAGCCCTATTATCTCTAATTGTTTATTCTATTTACGCTGTTAAGGCCAAGTGATACATTAACAGTAATGACAGGAGATCAATCCAAATAAGATTTCCTATATAATATAACGCTATATATATATATATATATATATATATATATATATATATATATATATATATATATTATGAAAGAAAAATGTAAGTTCATCAAATCTGCAACTTATTGAAAAAAAGTTTATTCTACACAACAAACATTCATTTTTAACAATCTCATTCCTTCCATGAGCATTCAATTTGACTGGTGAATAATAATGAGACAGATCGAACCTTATACAATTCAAAATTTCCACTTGATAACAGCGCGTCAGGCTGCAGATTTATTGATGCATCCTCATAGGAGGAGAGATCCAGAAATAGAATTTTTGACCTTTCATCCTGGATAAATCAGACAGATCTGTTGCAAATGATCTAAAAATGGAAGATACTGAATTTAAAAATATACAATTAATCTGTTTGCGTTTCCCAGTTATGCAACTTATTTCTTCCTCAAAGTCCTTTAAACCTTCAATTACGAACAAAATTGAATTTTCTCCTCATTTCATCATCACATCTGTTACTCATTACGATGATTCATTAGATGGAGGCTATGAAATTAAGCAGAGCCACATGAACAATTAAATCATTACACCATTCAAAACATTCAAGGAGAAGCAAAAGTTACAATAAGATTGTGAAATTAACGATTTTATGAAATCCCTGAATATTCGGTAATTTCATAAGATTGTAAAACTAGTGATTTTGTGAAATCCCTGAACATTTCAGTGATTTTATAACACTTTTACATTCACAATCAGGGTAGTAAAGCTGACTATTACTACTGTAATTAGTTTGATCTTCACTGTGAGCCTCACAATCGTGGTTTTGTGTCAAACTAAACTCTGTGTATATATATACATATGTGTGTGTGTATATATATATATATATATATATATATATATATATATAACATTAACAGATATTGGGAAATAATTGACTGAAATTTTTGAAAAAGATTTTTTAATGTATAGTGTTTCAATGAATATATAGTGTGGTAAATTTTTTCCAAAATTTTCTGTGCTGTTCAAAACCGCACTTTTCAAGGTCTTATGATTTAATGTAATTTTTCAGCTTAACTTAGTTATATCAATTTGTACAGCGAACCGCTCTACATCAGAAAAAAAATACACTATTCAAGATATTGCTGTACACAGTAAATATTGGAGTAGAATATACTTGATATTTACTGAGTTTGGCTCAGTTTGATACAAGGTCACTGTAGTGGGGCACCCACGGAGTATCAAACTTATCACAGAAGTCATGATCAGCATCACAAGCTTGTTACCCTTTGCTAATACTGATTGTGAAAGTAAGGGTTTCACAAAATTACTGAAATGTTCAGGGATTTCACAAAATCACTAGTTTATCAAACCTACTGTAATACATCTGATATATTTGCACAGCAAAACTGACTAAAGAGCAAACAAAGCTACTCTGTGGATTTACCTAGTATTTTAATTATGGACAAATTGTAGCTAATTAGTAGCCTGCTTTGCGGATGAAATAGGTATGCATTTTCTGCAGGTGCCAAAGGTCGGTGTTAAACACCAAGGTATTAGTTACCAAAAATAACTTGAAGATTAGCTCTATCAAAAATTGAACAGAATCCTCATCAGTACTACATAGTTCCTTCTGGGATACCAGTCTCTCAGTTGAGTTCCAGGTTTCAGCTCCATGGACGGCGGTCAGGAGGATGCAGTATAGAAGCAAATGGAAAGAGTAAAGTTTTTAATGTTCTCCCGAATTGACTCGCTTGGACCTCATCCATTTCAGAGTAAATCTATTGTAATAGATGCTAAATGGCTTCATTGCAAAACGTGGACAACTGGATACATGTTGTCCAGATAGAGGGAACTTTCAAGATAGTTTATTTCACTTAATCCACAATTGAGATTTTGAAATTAAGAATAAGTCTTGCCAAGTTTTAGCAGTATGCTGATATATACAAAAAAAAAAAAAAAATACCATTTATAGATCAGATTAAAAGAATGAATAAGAGCGCCTTCAAATAGAGACTTGAAAAAAAAAAAAATTACCAGCAATTACAGAAGAAAGCATAGTAATAAGATATGAAAACCACTAACAACATTTTTCTTTAAATGAAAAGAAAGGGATTTGTTAAAGCCTAAATAAAAGATTGTATTAAGTAAAGTCAGCATCAGCTTTGTTATTTATAATTCTAATGTTTTGATTTGCCAGGAGTAATGACTAATTGTTTTATTAGTACACCACACTATTTTCCACATCAGGGCTCTTTAAACGTTTTTCATTTGAGATCCCTTTTGATAAAGTAAATTTTTTTCACGGTCCTTTTTGATGAGCATTTTTTTCACAGCCCCTCACTTGTTAAGTTAAATAATTATCCTTTAAGAAAAGGATTTTCAAGTATTTCTGCAACCCCTAAAGGGGTCTCGACCCCTACTTTGAGAAGCCCTATTCTATAATGATTGTACAGTGAGAGTTTGGACAGCAGATTTTATTAGCCACCAGTATAAAGTAAAGGTGAAATTTTCACTACAAGTTCTATTTTGATCTCGATCTCTGACACACGCATTCACTCTCACACACTCTTTTGCCCCCAATAAGAGGTTATCTGGAAAATGGCCAAGAAAGAATTTTAAAAATTCCTTAAAGGGAAACAGTATTAATAAAGCAAGTCCCAAATGCCATTGCTGTTAAAATTGTCTGGAAAGGTGTCAGGATTAGAGTAAATATCAATCAAACAGATACATTAATTGGGTGCACGGATTAGCATTTAGATGATTATTAATTGTAGCCAAGTAGGAAAGCAGTAGACACAGTTATGTTGTAATAAGCCTTTAATCGAGACTGGGGAAAGAACAGACGCACTTTAAAAGCCAGACAACTTGAATCACGATGCAAGAACTTTTGTCAAGCGAACTTCCTTCTTTTTCCAGGTCAGTGCAAGTACACCCATAAAAAAAAAAGAAAGAAAAAAAAATGAATGATAAAAGCTGGTTCCTGTCATATTTGACCCTTTCATAGGGCTATTAACATAGTCCCCCCCTAAGCTGTCCATGTGCGTACACGTTTCACAATCAACGCTCAAAGGAAATGAACGAGTACACAAAATAAAAAATGATGTAGTAATGAAAGAGTAGGAAAAGTTTTGATTTAACCATTTCCAGCAACTTTGATAACAATAATCTACAGATCAATGGGCGTTATTATTATCGATTTATTTAGACATTGCTTCACATAAAAAGAAGAAATACTCATTGTTTTATTTAATGGAATAACGAACTGAACAAAGTATTTCAAAGTATAGAATAAAATCTTAACTAAATTAATCAAACATGTTAAAACATGACAATACAGTCTTATTGGCGATGAGAGATAGTCTGTGCTAAGATTCGAATTTCAAGTTTACATTTCACAAGTATTCAGTGCACACATACTCTCGTCACAGGAAAAAGTTTGCACAATATTTTTGCACGCACTAACTACTAAAAATCAAAGGACACATTAGTAATTATGGGTGTAGAATTTTCAAAGTTATCTATTTCTGATACATAAATTCATTGTAAAGTTCTTTTCCAATAAGTGTTATTAGATGAAGCATTGTCAAATATTAGTTTTAATGACATGAATTCCTTTCATCTTATTTCTGTTGCTTTTTATTGCAACTTTCAGTCAATCATTCTATGACCGTTATTAACAAACACATCAGAAATAAAAGATAAGTCCCCAGCAAGATTCAAACTAACATCTCTTATCTTCTAGAAGTCAACCTGTCCTACGCAGTTGCCGATAGGCTACGAAAACCAACTAATCAAAGAAATTCAAATCTAATCATATAGCTATCAGTTCTCATTTTCCCCAAACAATAGATATCCTGCCATCTTAGTTTTTGTCAAGAACTAACTTGTTTACCAATGCCATCATTTTTTGACAGCAGTATTTAAAGTATATTGCTATTGCACAATTCTCAAAAAAAATTTAAAAAATATCAAACATCATGTTACAGTTAATTTTCTTGTTTATGTTCAACCAGAATGGGGGGGAAAACAAAAAGAAGGGAGACTATTCTATAAACTTTTCCCTCAACATATCTTACAGACAAAAAGATATAGATACACACGTGGCATATTATACAAGCCGATAGCCCTCGTCCCCTCAAAATCTTTAGATTTCTGCAATAGAACCCATGATTTCCAGTCAGAGTTTTAAATGTTAAAAATATCAATAACGCACCGACTTTCAAAAATAATCTAGACAATTTTAGATGTTATGGAAAGATCATGAGCTCACAAGGACATTTTTGGAATCTGTCTGATGCAAGAATCTGATCTGTGAATTGTATTGAATTGTAGATGTTTTTATTTATGTACATCGAATATGTTTTCATGGATTCTATATTTCTTTGGAAGTGGATGAGTAAATATTGTGTATAGATGGAGACGCTTAAAGAGACAATAAAAGAAGTAAATAAATGCTCTACCACTGAAATCAATAAATTCTTGATCTTTGAACATCAACAGCAGAAAAATGGAGAAAACCTTATGAATATGTCTAAGTCTTTAATCCAAGTCTTAAAATGGAAGAATACATTTTTGTCCAAAGTCAAGTGCTATCAATATCAACCCACATGTGCCTATAGGCCTATATTTAGATCATTCCAAAGTATATTTTCTCAGGCAATTTTTCTTATGAAAGAAAATGAACCAAATTACGTATGAAGACTGTCAAGATAAGAAACATGTTATCAGGGTTTTCCCTACAAATAAATTTGCATCACTATGTAAATATACTTTTATTCGCCTCACATTTCTAATTACACCCCGAATCGGTTTGACTTTAGGCATGAAAGAGTTAACAAGTAAAGTGAGTACCAAGAAGACCAAAACAGATTTTATGCAGACGAGATGGATAGAAATACAAGTTTTGGTATGACATCAGTTACTAACAGGGTCCTATGACACTAAGGATTTAAAGCGACAGATTTTCTATCTGCAACCTAGATATGTCCGACCAAAATTTGTTATCCAGCAGAATTCATCTCAGTTCTAGATTAAGGGAGTGCTTTGTAGGCTGAAACCATGTGCCCCCCCCCCAAAAAAAATTAGTTAAGAAAAAAATTGCTATGGAAAAAAGTTCCAAATGTACAAGGTAATAATAAGTACGTGGCTTAAATTCAATATAATTGCAATTCGATAGAATTTCCCATTTACTTACACTAGTAATCATATTGATGGGAGGAGCCCCATGCAACTTTATTCTCTCCCTGGTTTGGAGGCACAGTTTGTATTAGGATTTAAATTTATTTTCAAACACAAAACAAAACGAGAGTAATAGTATTTAAGAGTAAAAAATAAATGCACTCGATTCAGTGGTGAATAGTAATTATAGAGTTCAAACATTAGACGGTGAAAATTTCGGATCAAAATTCAGCTAATAACAGGTCAGGCTATAAACTTGTTGATTCTACCATATATATATATATATATATATAGATAGATAGATAGATAGAGAGATAAATAAGAGAGAGAGAGAGAACTGATAAGTACGAATCTAGCAATAACAATATTTATTTCTTTTCTATGGCCAAACTTAAATCAATTCATAATGCTTGAATGTCAACATATGTAAACATAATTGATAACACATTTCTATTCTAGGTTAGGGTCTTTAATTAACATGGCTCTTTAGACTAATACACTAGAACAGCTGTTAGGATTGAAAAACAAGTCGTAAAACATTTCATGGCTTGCAAAATAAAGTATTTATTTCAAGTGTTGGTAACCTAATAGAAAACATATCTGGTTAGTCACTCATTAGAAACAGTCTTGTGACCACTGCCTCTTGGCAACATGCCATGTTAGGGTGATCAGTTAAAAATTAAAATTGACAGTGTTTTTTTGGGCAGTGATCACTGAAAAAGTAAAAAAAAACAAAACAAGCACATATGCAGCTAGGCAAAAATTAAGGGACCAATTTAGTATTGCAAATTGACACTCCTCCAACTAAAAACCTGGCGGAGGCATTGGTGCGGCCTGTATGCATGATAGATATTGAGCCAGCCAAACTAACTTGAAAACTGAAGAAATCTATGCTGGCAGTTTCGGTTGACAGTTTCTGAAATGAATCCACACTCAGAGTTATCTAATATTTTTTATAGTACTTCTTAAAAAAAAAATAAAAAATAAAAAAATTGATATTATTCATTCAAAAGACTTCACAAGTTATTTTGAAGTACAGTGGAAATATTAGAAGACAAAATTTGACCTGGCAGTAAGCCAGGAGCCAGCCTCTTGGTCGAATTTCTAAGCCCATGCCCAAGATGGACTGCCTTACAAGGTTTCAATTGACCTGCTATCCATCCATAGCTGAGAAGAGAAGTGCATTTGTGACTTTCCTCAAGAGCATTAGCGCAAAGTGAATATAAGTAGCCTAGACTGAAACTCAAACCGTTTGAAGATTCAGGTTTCTGTGTCGGTAACCAATACATCATTCCACACCTCAAGAGGTAAATTTATAAACTAACAAAGAAGAGGAGATACAGTAGCTAAAGTATAAGCCTAAATAACATTTGCAAATCTAATCGCTATGAATTGAATAAACTAAGAAATTTACGTTAAAACTGAGACAAAAGACTCTCCAACTTTATGATTATTCTAGTAGCCATTGCAAAAAAAAAAAAAAAAAGAAGATAACTATTACTACTACAATTGCAGTTTGATTAGTATAATAAAGCTGAAGGTGAAACTCTATAACACAAACGACCCCAGAACATCAAAAGTCGCAAGATAAACCAAAGAGCCTTTGCTCCTTATTGGTCACTATTGCAAGTGACAGACAAAGTTCAATGACAAATCTTGGCTACAGGAATTTGATGAGTTTTTAGTCCAGCTAAAAATGTTGAAAATTAAAATCAAAATAAGATTGCTTAAACAGGACGCCACCTTTTATAATCAAAGGTTATGTTATCAATTGGTTAGTGTTATCAAAAATCAGTGTATCTAAAACACTTTATTTTAAGTGATCACAATAAGTGGCTCGTCTCTCTCTCTCTCTCATTATATATATATATATATATTATGTATACACACACACACTTCACTTAATTTAATGTTATCTGCTGATTGCTATCAAAAAGACCTTGTTCTAAAGTGGTCACGATGAGTGACTTCCTCCATGTAAACATTTTTCAAGAGCCCTGAATACCTAAAGAGTTATTGTTGTTCGCCTCCCTCTGTCTCGGAAGACAATGGAGCATACGCCAAGGATTAGTCTATGATTGAGCTGCAGTGCCTGCTGTGACTGCGCAGCCAGATTTTTGAGCAACAAACTTTGTAGGTGCTGTCAGTACCTTCTACACTCTCTCCACAAGTCCTTTCTCCTCCAATCGCTTATGTAGAAACCTGCTTTCATGACAAGACTCCATTAGCTGACCCCTGCGGCCACAGCCACACAGGTTAATGTTGCCAGCCTTCAGGTTTACAAATGTCTATGTAATGAAGAACGGGACTTCCTGCAGGTTTGGAACCAGTGAAAAGTTCTCCGTACAACACATTCTTTGGTATTTGTCTGTCCTGAATGTGGTTGACATGACCGAGCCAACACAAACACCTTCAGGTGAGCAAGGCATACAAGTTTGGTAGTCCTGCCAGAAACAGAAAGTGTTGGTAAGGGGAACCAAGTACACAAGTGGCCCTTTGATGTTACCAATGTGCCATCCGGGGTTATTCTTCAAGATCTTAAAACTCATCTAGGATTGGGTAGAGTTGAGTCCCTGGATTAAATTGATGGTAAGCAAGATAAATTGCCAGACCATTAGCTAATGTAAATGAGTTTGATCCTTGAATGTACTTCTCCATTGAGACTTTGCTTTATCATGTGATTGTTATTAGCCATTTAGCATCCATCTCTGGACATAGACCTTCAACAAGATTTGCCAGCCCTCATCATGGGCATCGCAGGGCCCGTATTTTCTGAACTTGTGTAGTTCATCATACTATCTCATCTTCAGCCAACCACAATTTTGCGTATGATCCCTGGGGATCCACATTGCGAGTCATGAAGTCTAGAGGTTATCTTCCATTCTTGCAACAGGACCAGCCCATTGCCATTTGAGTTTTCTAATGGATTCTATAATATATCTGACTTCTATTTTTCTCTAATATCATGTGCTTGTGATCTTTCCATTCAAAATTGAATGCGATTCTTTCCTGTGCATGTTACATGGTTCTTAATTTGAGGGTCAATCTTTTAGCTAGGTGCCAGGTTTCAACTACATAGGTGTCTATTGGGAGGGTCCATTGGTTGTATGCCCTCCTTTTCAGGACCAATGGAATTTTCACGTTTTTGAAAGTCAAGCTTGCTCTACTGAAAGCTTGCAAACCTAGAGTGATTCTCCAATTGATTTCTCCTTTCGAGGATTCCATGAAGATTCATTGTCCCAGGTAGATGTAGAGGTCTATATTCTTCAGCTCTGTGTTTCAAACAAATTTCATGTACAAAAAACAGGTTGGAGACAAAGACACAACGATCACAATCGAAAAACAGAGATTGAGCGGATAAAACTATTCAATATGTAAAAATCTAGCAAAATAGACAAAATTCTACTTCAGTCAAAAACCACATTGCTTAAGCAGTCAGTCAATACAGTACTTGTAAAATCAATAACATGTACAGAATAGAAAATACAGAGTGCCACAGATTCAGTCATAAAATTCAAGGAAGATGAGACTGGTTGTGAAGTCATCCTAGGAAATAAGATTTGAAAAAGAAAAAAGAAAAAAAAAAAGATTACTTTAACAGCCCCCTTCCCAGCGAAGTTTTGTCAATTGAACACCATCCTCCCTAAAGCAGTCTCAGGAGAAAGTTAAGGAAACTAGAAGGCAAGAACTAATTCATTTCATTAATAAAGCTCGAGATATTATTCATTCATACAAATGCATTTTTAATGTTTTATCTAATTGATAAAGTTGAAGGTATAGTTCAATCGTATGAATTCAGATTAGAGGGATAGTTAAAGTGATAAAAAAATTTTAAAAAACAGACGGGGTGTCTGAGTAATTTTTAAAGTCATTTTCTCTTATCAAAATCTTCAACTTGAAATAAATATATGTTGAAAGTTCTTTAAAAAAAGGCAAGTTTACACGTATGTAGTAATGCTTTTACCATTGAGCTAAAAAGCAGCTGGTGATGCAAAGGTCCGAATAACCGCTTTCCCACCAAATTCCCATCTCGATTTTCTTGGTCTATTTGTCTCTTTCAACGCGACAGTTACGTATTAAGAAATGGACATATTTTGTCCGACAGAATGATAATAAATTGCGTTGTATTATATAAAAACTTATTGGGGATGATATCCTATCATTATACAAGAAAAATCTTAAAAAGATGAAAATTAGAGGTTTAAAAACTGAAGCCTTTTCTGGTGTGGGTCACCAATGAATGAGAGATCAGCTCTTTTGCAGTTTATTCAGAATGAAAACTGGGTTAAACCAAAGAAACAAAATGCAATTGACTCTCTTTCTCTCTGTCTCGCATAATAAAGGAGATGATATGCACATCCTTTCTTTTACAAGAATAATTTGGTTGATTTATACAAATGGAGGGGATAAAAAAAAACAGTAGACGGCAGAGAGAAATTTGTTTCATTAAAGAAAAATTATTCAGAAAAAAAGAAAAGAGGACGGTCTCCTATAACAGAAAAAATAATAGGACGGTTTCCTATGACATAAGAGGGAAGACGACAGTGAAGGGGGTGAGACCCAGAAACAAAAGACTGAATAAAATGGGAAGGGTCGGGAAAGACGGGGTTCGAATGAGGGAAGGATGTGAAAGGGGTAGAAGGGGTTGGAGTGGGGAATAAAGGACATGAAAGGAAATTAGAGAAGGCCGGGGCAAAGGAAGGAAATTACTCCAGTGACAGACAGATGCGTGCAAGGACTTGAGAGGCAAGCTGACGGACGATCTAAAAATAAGTAGCCCAGTCCACTTGTTTTTCTTCTGAGGCCAATCAGTTCTCAGAAACGTCTCAAGTTCGAGCAAGTTGAGTGGAAGTCAACACAGTAACTGCGGATGATGGAAATTCCCGTCATGACAGTCAAGCTTACTCAGTAAAATTTCTGTTTTACACTGATAGATGACAACATTCTGTGAGTCAGATATTTTACCTTGCAATGGACATCTTGCAGCAGTCGTGGGGGGGCGATATCATGCAGCGGTCACAGGGGGTGTGAACTAATATCATGCAATGGTCATCAGGGGGGGGGTCTTAACTGATATCATGCAACGGTCATCGGAGGGGGGGGGTCTTAACTGATATCATGCAACGGTCATCGGAGGGGGGGTCTTAACTGATATCATGCAACGGTCATCGGAGGGGGGGTCTTAACTGATATCATGCAACGGTCATCGGAGGGGGGGTCTTAACTGATATCATGCAACGGTCATCGGAGGGGGGGTCTTAACTGATATCATGCAACGGTCATCGGAGGGGGGGTCTTAACTGATATCATGCAACGGTCATCGGAGGGGGGGGTCTTAACTGATATCATGCAACGGTCATCGGAGGGGGGGTCTTAACTGATATCATGCAACGGTCATCGGAGGGGGGGTCTTAACTGATATCATGCAACGGTTAACGGGGAGGGGGTGTTAACTGATATAATGCAACTGACAACTGTTTTGCTACAGGTCTTTCTGAATGCAATTATTATTTTAAACATATCTGATTCTACAAACGATGTTTCCTCTAACCATTAGAAGTCAGCATGTGTAAAAAAAAACCCATGTTGTATAATGTTATTTTTCCTGTGAAAAAAGTAAGTGTGCAAATTCTCAAGATACAAACATGCAAGCATATATACTTGCATGTATGTATGTAAGTATGAAAGTATGTTCAATTTCTAGAATGCAGTAATTCCACCCATACATACATACACACCATGCTGTATATTCATTCTTTCTGAGCTTATGGCAATGCATATATAAAAACATGCATACAAAAAATAGTTTTATTTAGAACTTGATTAAATTCTTACTAACTTTACTTATCTTGGATAACAAATGAAAGATGAAGTTTCTGAAATGAGGCGTATTATTTTACAGTGACTCATTTTACAGTGACCCTCCCTAACTTAGTTATCTTTCTTTCGAAACTGAGATGTATGAAGCTAGTACCATACTTAAGGCAGCACAGTGCAGCTGCACAGTCCCCACCCCAAAATATATATCTTTGAAAAAATATTTTAGTATCAGCTATCTTTGCAAAGACATAATGCAGCCATCTTGATATGGGCCATTTTTATGGCTGAAAGGGGCTATTTATTTTTTAAAACGGCTATTGGGTAGATTTAATTGCAAGGTAACTACATTCCATTTCCACTGTATTTACCTTAATTTTGTATTTTAAAAAGGGACCAATAAAATCATCCAACGACCACATAATGTGATTTTTTTTAAAAACTTAATTTAAACATTGGTAAAAATGTAGCCCTTTTTAGCTATTTAAAATTGTCAAAATGTAGCCCTTTTTAGCTATTTAAAATTGCCAATATGCAAATGACCCATATCAAAGATATCCTTAATATCTATTTTTGAGGGTTAAAAAAAAGGTAAAATGTCTCGAGAAATATATTGTTTATTCATATTGTTACATAGAGATAGATTATTAGTACCCCATTTTATGAATATTTCATTTGTTTTGATTGGTTTACAAATAGATGAATACGAATATAGAGGGGTCTGCAAGAAATATTCTACGCAGGCTGGGTCCCATCAATAATAGATTCGACCCTGCCCAATATGCAGTCAGAGTTTATATGATAAAAAAACCGACTTTGTAAGTGGAAACAATCAATTACCACAACGGATGAAAAATACTTGAGCATTCCCAGACCCCCAAAGATGTCGATCATGGTATGTTGATGTTAGAGTGAGCCATCGAAGGTTGGGGTGGTGTGACGGTGAGACTGGGGTATAGGAGAGAGATGAAGAAGGTCACGCTGCCTCTATAACAGCTCACTCGCTGCAAGCTATTATGTTCGCCTTTTTCATGAAAGAGGGGAAAAAGGGGGCGTAAAGCGAACTTCCGAAAAGTGGGGGACACGTGTATTAAATAATTCTACAATGCAGAAATTTTAGCGGGAACCGACCGGATCAGCTTGTCGCGTAGATACAGTTTTGGGCTTCTTTTTTTGGATTAACTACCACTGACAGTGTTCAGTTCATGTTCTCGGGGGAAAAGTAAAAGTCGCATAAAACTTAGCTATAATAGATAGACGACTAAAGCGAACTATTAATTCATTAAACAGTGCGTCAGTTGAAATCCCCTTCACATCTGAAAGTCCAACTTTCATTTCTTACTCCCTTAATAAAAGCAATAGAGAAAAAAGTCCGAATTGAAAAAGACATCAGGATTGTTAAGTCACTTTAATGGTAAAATTTGGAAATAAAAATTTTTTAATATCATAAATTTAGATCGGTCAGAATTTCAATTAACATATCTTTCCCCCAGCAATAGTGAACATTAACAATGGTGAAAAAGAATCGAATGTAAGTGAAGTTTAAAAAGCAAAACAAATGATCAAAATTACTTTCTTTCAATTTTCTCTGTACATTATTTTGGTTTTACATTTATCCAATATTCATTTCTCTCATCAAAACCAAAACATAACGGACATTATGATGAAGATTGGACGTTATCGATCGAAACGTCATAAAAACGTTCACTCGGGATGAGGGTAACGGTTACCCTGGGTAACCGATCGAACACTTGCCAATTGCCATTCAAATCAACAAATTTCTTATTATCCACTTTTATTGGATAGGGCAGTGGTTCTCAAACTTTTTTGTAATACGGCACACTAAAGAAATATATTCAACTTACGTGACGCACCGACTATTTTTCTCCATTATTGAAAAAATATGAATATCGGTATAGGCCAAAGCTGTACATTTTTAAATGATAATGAAGGAGTTCACTAGTCTGTAAATATACGTACTGTAAAAATGAAATAATTAGACGAGAACATTTCAGTAATTAAACTTCAACTGGTGAGATATGTACTCCATCAATTCTTCCTTTCGTCAGTTGCTAAAAAGGTTGAGATCTCACGAAGACAGATAATATCCGTACTGGTTATGTACAAAGCTCGAAATACATGTTAGCATATTTGGAAAAGGATTTCGCGGCACACCATTGTGCCGCAGCTTACAGTTTGAGAATAATATCTACAGGGCAATTTTTTTTTTTTCTTAAATTTAAATAAAAAATAGAGTTTTGACTTTTGGTGCAGCACTTCACAAGTATTTTACAGAGATTCGATCATTTTTTTTTCTGCAAAAATATCAATAGAGAAGGAAAAGTACAAGAAAAAAGGGAATCTCCTTTCATAATTTCCAGGGGAAATATTTAATTTATGGCTGTACGGACGGCCATAGATGCAGAAATAAATAACAACAATCATGTTTTATTGTTTTAGTTTATTTTGCAAGTTACATTATTCGCTTTAAAGAATTAGGCATAAAAGTATTTTATTTTGGGCGCTAATGAAAGATCTGTGGCAGTAAAAGTCGAGAAAAAATAAGTTGGACAGCTAAATTGATATTTATTTTCATATGTTATTTTGATCAAGAAAACTCCTAGCCATTCGTCTGTATCAAAATGAAGAAAAAGCAAAAACGAATAACCTGATCGTAGGCAATTTTTTCAAGGATCCCAATTTTTAGGGCTTTTAATTGTTTATGGGCCCCAAAACGACTGAAAGTTCAAGAGGGGAAATACAATTATGCCTTAGATAAAAATCTTATTAAAATAAATAAATAAATAAATAAAAATTGATGCGAGAATATGTATTTCCGAGCTCAACAGTGCCACGGGAGAGGGAATAAATTGTTGAATGTGAAGAGGAGAAAAAAGAAATTTGCGAACAAACTAAAGAGATTATTATCTTCATATTTTAAGGGGGGAAATTATTTTTTTTAAGTGATAAAACTGAAAGTCCTATAATGAAATCAACCAAACATATTTTTCAGATTTATGGTTTTTTTAAAAAGTGAAGTAAGCGTGCCAACAGGCAGTCACAGTGATAATGACGCACGAACAGGCTGAAATAATGAATATCACTGGTCTTGTGGTTTCTAGGGATCAATACAGAAAATGATATAATCAGCATAGTTGAATGTGAAATCGGAATGTTCTAACCTCTTCTAGTGAGGATAAATGAAATGAAAGGCAAAAATACGGAATAGAATTCAAATGAGGTGGGAAATACTGTAAGACCGGATTAAATTTCAATTTTATGCGCGAGAAATGACACTACTCCACTCAACAGTGTGTACGCGACAAAGGGAAAAAGGAAAAAAACTGCCAGTTCACAAATAAAACGATCAGTTAATTCTTTTGATTATAACTACGAATTAATATAAAATACAGGATTATCTAGTTTATGTGGGAGATTTTAAATATATATATTAGAAGTAAATCAAAAGAGAATTAGGATAATTCTGTGAGGATGGACCAAACAGAAGTTCATTCCGTTCGGTTACGTAGAGGGGTAAAAAAAAAAAGGGGCCGTCTGTCCATGTCCACAATTAAATAAAAGGCGGTCAGTTCATTCTTCTGATTAGGAATTAAAATAAGATATAGAATTGTACAGTTTATTTAGGAAAATTTCATTTTTCTTATTTTACAAGAGAAAAACCTGGATAATTTTGTGATGAATATGAAACAAGTTCACTTCATTTTCGGTTACTTCAATGAATTTTGACTCGAGAACGTAATTAGATTTAGGCCTGATTAAAGAAAGGAAGAAAACAGTAGGGAAATATTATGTGACCAAGAGAAATTTAGAGCAGTGAAAATTAACACTTCACTAGTAAATTTGATGGACGTAACGAGGAATGAGGGGAAAGGGAAGTTTAATTCATTTACATTTACTTAGCAGACAGGCGCCGTGTGTAGCACTTACAAGTAGTCAATAAATAGATTAGCGCCACTGAGCGGATAAAGGAATGGGGTGCACAGAAAGAGCAAATCTAAATTATTGAAGCCAAATTCATTTGCATAATAAAGCATTCGTAAAGTTAAGGAAGAATTCAGTGTTTTTACGGTGTTTTTTTTTTTTACATACTTAAAGATTGCCATGTGTATCTGTGTCAGGACGGTATCTGTTGAACAAACGAACCAGGAAGAGATGCGTATATTCGGCTCCAGATAAAAGAAAAGGAGACAATACAAAAAAGAAGAAGAAAAACAAATCTACTTATGACAATTGAAGAAAAATAAAAAGAAGAATCGTTCAAAATAAAACAACAACTGAGCAATAGTGTTGAACATGAGTTAAAAAAGATTTGTCAGTCAGTGTCACGTGATGACAGGTGCTCTTGCCCCAACAACACCCTCATTATTGTGTTTTAAAAAAAGGAACAGTTAGCAAAGGTAATGAATCGAAACAATGAAAAGAAAATGCAACAACTGATCGGGAAAGGTATGATGTTTACGTACCTCGTATGTCCTGACACCGAGTACTGGTTGATATTCCCCCAGGAGGAAAGAGAAGCCGCTACTAAATGGTAAAACTACCCCCGCACGAGTCAAGTGATGGAAGCCTTCCTTCTTCCACTGCGGCTTTTTGTTGTCATAGCTGTTGAGTCAGAATTTCTTAGTTATCTGCCCTTTACTCTGCTTACTGTTGCGCTACAGAGGGCGCCCTCCACCCAAATTTTATATTCGAAAAAAAAAAAAATACATTTACAAAACAAATACACACACATGTATGTGTATGTATACACACGCACACACACATATATATATATATATATATATATATATATATATATGTGTGTGTATATATATATATATATATGTGTGTGTGTGTGTGTGTATATATATTTATGCGCTGTATATATATTCATATATGTGTGTGTATGTATATATTTATATATGTATGTATATATATGTATGTGTGTGTGTATATATATATATATATATATATATATATATATATATATATATATATATATATATATATTTATATATATATATTTATGTATATATATATATATGCATGTATAAATATGTATATGAATACACATCCTAAAAAAAAAAATTATTAAATTACACACATGACATGAACAATAATATAAAAATCATAGCTAAAAGAGAGGATCAACACTGCTGTGGTGCCATGTTGATATAACTGTTTTGTTTTTCAATCCCCAAAACGGTTACATGTTAAACAACTGATGATCCCAACAAGAGAAAATTTACACCTAGTACCATAATATCAATGTATAAAACATTTTTTTTGAAGAAGATTACATAAATTGCTTTAACAGATATTGAGAAATAAGTGACTGAAGTGATACAAAAATATTTTTGTACAAATTTTTCAAGATGTTTAGTGTTTAAAGCTGCAAAGCTTTCTAATATATATATATATATATATATATATATATATATATATATATATATATATATATATATGGCTGACTGCTATATCTATCTATATATCTATGAAATTTACAAAAGGCTTTGTTCTTAATAATGCAGCTGGAGTAACAGCCAGGCTTAAATCCAACATGTAGAGAATGTTTCATCAACCAAATTACATTAGTGTATTGTAATATATTTATGTATCTGTCTGTGAACAAGTAAATTCAAGACAAAATAGGAATATATCTGTCAAATAATTCATTATTTTTCATTCTTTCCTTTTATTATTGTGTATTCATTTGCCGATTATAATCCCAATCATTTGCCTTTTTCAGCATATGGTTAGAGTGGAAGAGAAAAGAAAGAGAGTTTGTGTTAGATTCAATTTTACGGTGGCCTGCTGGTATGTGGATATTGTTAGACCTATTATTTTTTCAATTTCCCCTGTCTGTGAAGAATTGACATCTCTCACTGATGAGACTAACCTTTCCACAGAGTTCAGATAAGATGTTCATGCTGTTTTTATCAATACAATGATAAGTGATTAGACCGTATGTGTGTGTGCATGTATGAGCACAAGTGTGTGCACTTGCAAGTGTGTGTGTGTGTGTGTGTGTGTGTGTGTGTGTGTGTGTGCAAATGTGTGAAGAGTACTTTTTGTGTGTTAATACTTTTCTCGGGTCATTTCTGATTGTATCAATGTTTTGATGATTTTTTTTATCAATGGTATAAATAGAATAGTTTATGCAGTTGGTAGCCATTGGATTATCAGTTATTTTTACTGTTTTTTAAATTTTTATTACTCTTCTCATTAATATTATTTCATCTATAAATTATGAAATCAAATGTTTCCTAGTCCAGCACACATGTCTTGTGGTGTCACTTGCGCTTCTTGAATCAAATAGATCCCTTTTGACCTCAATTATCCATCATTCAATTTTAAGTAACTTACACAGGTAGTCATCAATATCTCAAAATGTCACTTGCAACCAACTTATCTGCAGGATATGAATTCTTTATGACCTCCCACACCAGAATGTAGATATCTCCCTAGGGTCTTGATACATATCACTGCCCAGCCATCCAATTAATCAATTATTATCCCTACCTACCATAAGTCACAGACCACCTATAAATACACCATTTTCTTGTATACTTACACATTTCTTGATAAAGCCAGCTTGGGCAAAACATCAAAATAAAAGAAATCATTTCACAGTTGGCCTTCTGATATTGCCATTTCACTCTCATATTGTGAGATAAACCATGATCCATACCAATACACCAAAAAACTTACATCAATTGCATTAACAGATATTTGGAAATTTTGAGATTTTTTTCATGTATCTAGTGCTTAAAGCTATAGAACATTCTAGACTATACATATGCACACATACACGCACACATACACACACACACACACACACACACATATATATGTATATGAATGAATATGTTGTATTATTTGAAACTCTATTTGAAATGAGCTCAAATAATGCAGGACTAATTTCAATAATATAATGCAATCAGAAATATTCTGTTGGATTGTATATCCATTTCTTGATATTATTGTCCACGTTAGAAACAACAAGTGCAAACATGGACAGTGAACGAACAAAATGAGCAGAATGGCGACAGGAGTTATTTGGGCCTTTGCCTTTCCGTCAGGTTGTTTAGCTCAATGGTTTAGTGTTACTCTACATTGAAGCAGCTATCTCATCGATCACAGGTTCAATTCCTGCAGCAGACCCATTTTTCCTTGATTGTTTATTCTATTTACGCTGTCTATGCCAAGTGACTCATTCTCTGTGTAATAACTGGAGGCCATTTCAAAAAGTATTTCAAATGATATAACGCATTCATAGATATTTTGTTTACTTCACACTAATGGAAAAGACATGAATCTATCTTTTCTATCCCCCTGCTATGGATGAATAACAGGGCAGTCTTGGCTCCCTAGTCATGGTTGGTTGCCCTACTGTGCTCACTGATAAAAGGGTGAGGCAATGCTTGAACAGTCTGTGACAAGCGTGCTGTGAATGGATACCAACAGCATTGACTGCTTCTGAAGTGACTTCTCATACCAAACTGTCGTTTTTTTTTTTCACCAACTCCTTATGGTTGCAACAACTGTTTTGGCTGCTTTTGAAGTGATTTTTTGTACCGAAATGCATCAGTTTTATCCCCAACCACTTCAGGTTGGAACTGAGATGGACAACTCTCATTCAAAATGATATACCCATGTTGAAATCATCTGTGGTACCCCAACAACTTGAGATGTAAAAAAATGGTTAAAATCTTGATTCTTTGACCAATTCTATTTTGAACCTAAGAACAAGTAATGAGACTGAGGACTGGCTTTTCTCACAATTTAATCAGGGTATCCAAGCTCACTTACAAACAGATATTTGTTCACCTAAACCAACTTTAACAAATATTTAGTTTTGTGAGGCACCTCGTGAAGAATACAAGTAATTGCCAGCAACACTTCATCGAAGCGTTCGGTAAACGTTTGGCAAGGTGGGCCTGATTAGAAATTAGAAATTCTATGTCTGGCGAGCCAAGTCAAATGATTAAGTAAACAATGATAATAGAAGACTATGGAAATTAATAATGTAATGAATGAGTTATATGTGGGAACAGCACTATAGAGGAAGAAGAAGAAGAAGAAGAAGAAGAAGAAGAAGAAGAAGAAGGATGAGAAGAAGAAGAATGAGAAGAAGAAGAAGAAGAATGAGAAGAAGAAGGAGAAGAAGAAGGAGAAGAAGAAGAAGAAGAAGAAGAAGAAGAAGAAGAAGAAGAAGAAGAAGAAGAAGTAGAAGATGAAGAAGAAAAAGAAGAAGTAGAAGTAGCAGGGGAGGAAGAGGAGAAAAAGAAAACATTTTTATTTAAGAGAAATCACATACAATAAAAAACATATGCATATCAAGGTGAACGTAGTCTTACATTGAATGTATTCCTCTGCCTAACATCCTCCAAAATATGACAAATGAAAACAAACTTTTTCTCTTTAATACTTACTACATACAGGTGAAAAAAGCAAATAAAAACAGTCAGTCAGTAGAAACCCTCAAGTGACCAACATCTTTTGACTGCAAACCATGTTAAGACTAATCACTCAAATTGGAATAGGGAATGATCAATGGATAAGTTACTTCTTTCACCTTTTGTTGGACAGGGATCACTAAAAAAGTCCAAATTTTCAACAAAAAAAAAACAAATGGACAGAAACCAAGGGATCAATTTAGTATGAATTTATGTTGCAAATTGAACCCCCACCAAAAACTTATTCAGACGAGAATTGAAAAAAAAACAAAGCTTTTTTCTAGGCAAAATAAGGAATAAATGTTGAAAGTTTCAGCCCCCTAGCTCCATCAGTGTGATGTTTACGTACGTAGCCTGCCAGACCAACTTCAAATCAGATGTTGACCATTTTAGTAACAGTTTTAGTCAACGATTCCCAACATTCAGAAAGAAATACTTTAAAAGAAAAAATTGAATGTACGTATATGGTTTTTACTGAGTGAAAAAAAATTTCATCGTTTGCCAACCAAAGAAAGATAAGGAAAATAAGCTTGGCCGTGCTAACATTAAACTCCCTTGCTTCATTAAAATCTAAAAGGTAAATAAAACAGAATTCAGTTCTACATACAATATTATTCCAAAACTATGTGTCTCATTCCAACTCCTTTATTGATAGTTCCTGTAATAAAACAAGTCGACCTGAGTAGAGAGAGTGAACTCTTATTTGTGTATGACGCCATTAGTTTTTAGTGAGGTCATTGTCATTGTTGTGACATGAAAAAATTAAGTCAAAACTCAATAATACTAAGAGTTTGACAACAGAGAATTATTGTATACGTCACGTATACAATAAGTGAACAGGTCAGATGAAATGAGGCTTCGGGCCAGATTTGGACAGCGGGACATAATTTTCTGACCCCTGTTTTATTGCTAACCTTCACTCTACAGTAGGTATATACTATACAAACGCTGTACACACCCATTAATCTTAGTTCAATAGGTACTTCAGAAATATGCAACTAGTATGAATATCAAATTATTAGAAACTGTCAACCAAAACTGTCTCCAAAACTTTCAACATAGGTTTTTTTATTCAGTTTTCTAGTTGGTCTGGCTGACTATTTAAGCGTATATGTCCGTATCATTCACACAGGCTACACCAATGGATCTAGAGGGATGGAAATTCCAACATTTACTCCTTGCTATATCAAGAAGAAAGGTTCTCTCGTTTTCTGAAAATTCCTCTCTTGAATAGGTTTTTAGTGAGGTGGTTCAATTTGCAATGCATGTTTATGCTAAATTGGTCCCTAGTTTGCATCCAACAACATTCAAGCTTGATTTCCAAAAGATTCAGACTTTTTTTAGTGACCTCTACCCATTAAAGGACAGGAGAAATAATTCATTCATTGATCACTCTTTTTCCCAATTTTTTAATTGATCATCCCCAACATGCTGCCAAAAGATATTGATAGCATGACAGTTTTAATTGCATGATTAACCAGACCTATTGCTTTGTTGTTGATTTTTTTTTGGTCCCCTTAACTAGCAGAAGTTCACCAAAAATGACAAGCAGCTGAAGAAGTTTGATGGGTACAATGGCTGAAATGTTGTGACTAAACAATCAAGATGAGGATGCTAGTAAATCAGTGCATAACTCTCCTTCACAGACAGTAATTGAACACCCATAGTGTCAAAATTTGGAAAACATTTCAAATAGAGTGAAAAAAACATCTTGATTTTCAAGTCTGTAGACAAAATGGTATGACCAGGTGCACTGGAACATGGAAACAAACAAACATATGCACATATGGAAGAGGGTAGAACCCTTAACTATCTTTGATGGCTACGGCCGTTCAATAATGATAATTCCTCACCTTTGAAATTTAGACCAAAATATCCAGTCACATTATTTATACATCAACTGGCAACACCGGCCACTATAACTGTCCACAAAAAGTAGTCATGGTGATATCACACGATTGAACAAAATTCGTACTACTGATACACACAGCGCAATCCTAATATTCATTTGCTATACCTTTTCCAAAGATAATTATAAAGTATCCCCGGCAAATAAAAATTAGGGCAAGCAAATCAAAAAAAAAAAGGTCACTCAATAGAAACTTGGTCTGGTGACCAACGTTTTCTGGCAAAATTGGTACACGGGGTGTATAAGTCACTTTTCATGCCTTTTGTTGACTCACTAAAAAAGTTGAATTTTCAAAAAATGAGTGGGCACAAACTATTGATCAATTTAGCATAAACTTACATTGCAGATTGACCCCCCCCAAAAAAAAACCTATTAGGGAGACTTGCATTCAAAGAAAATTTTTTTCAATTTTTTTTATAGACATAATAAAGATTGAAGATTTGAATTTTCAGCCCTCTAATTCCATTGGTGCAACCTGTACATGTGATACATAAATACATACATACATACATACATTGCCAGCTGGCCCAACTTGAAAACTGATGAAACTTATTTAACAGTTTGGGTGACAGTTTTGATTTACAGTTTCTAATATGCCATGCTACTTGAAAAATATGGCATGCAAATTCAAGCATACGACAAGCAAATTCAAAAACGCAGTGAGCAAGTGAGAAAATATAACCAGCAAGTTGAGAAATATGGTGAGCAAATTGAAAAATACAGCATGCAATTTTAAAAACTCTTGCAACCAAATTAAAAAGATGAGTGAACTGAATCTATGAACATGAGTAATCATAGACATTCAGTTACTGCTACAGTTGATTTAAATGCAAAATTTTTCAAGTAAAATTAGTTGAAACTTGTCTCTCAATAAAATTCATAAATTTTTTCATTAGTCCCGACCAAAAGCTAATGTCCTTAATTTTAAAGTATGAAATGTCGACGTCTGATACGGACTTAGGAAAAAGCCCCAAAATACTATGCCCTGTTTTGCTAATTTTTTGTCAAAGTCCTGCTGTTTTTTTACTTTATTCCCCTCAACTGACAACAATGATAATTTCAGACTTCCGGTTAAGACTAAAAAGTGAAAAGTTTGAAATGATGGATACAGTGAGAAGGGAAAAGAGAGAGACATATTCTGTTCCTACATCATCGATCAACCAACAAAAGGAAGGAAGAAAAAGAGAAGGAAAGAGAGAGAAGAGGCTTTTTTGACGTTTGCTTGCCATATTTATAAATTCGAATGCCTTATTTTTTTAATTTGCTTGGCGTATTCTTTTATTTGCTTACCTTACTTTTTAATTTCCTTTATTATTAGATGAACTATCATAACCTATTGTATTAATAGTAACTGCTATTTACCTTCATCTTAATTTTTTAGTTATTTTTATGAAAACTCAACAAAGGCAATAAGTATTCAAATAATTTTGTTGCATTGTAACACCCATCTTGCAAATAAGAAAAAGCAAATGATCTTCCATATGTGATGTAATTTCCACACCTGTCACATTCAGGTTATTGGATCATCATAGCCGCAATCACCAACCCAACCAAACAATAAAAACATAGGCTAGAGGTATTCTTCTTTTTTTACTTAACTGTCCATCCATCTCTGTGTTTATTCCGATGCTCCTGGTCATATTATCTGGCATAGTGCCTTTAAAATTCCCAAGTGCAGTCCAGCAGCTACCTTCTAAAAATGGCTTCTTTCGTGATTTGTCTTTTTTCTCTTGTTTTTAGAGGTTGTTCAGTTTACAATGATGATACATTGTAAAATGAACACTTTTATCTTACTACAGTCATGACATAGCATTCATGATGTTTAGACATTTGTAGAAAAGCTTGGTTGGAATGTTAGAGATGTAGAGAAAGAGAGACATATAGAGTATGAGAGAGAGAGAGAGAGAGAGAGGAAGTGAATGAGAGAGAAAGTATTTGAGAGTATATTGTTAAATTTCAACTTTTTTAAAATAAAAATTTCATCCTTTCTTGTCCTACTGGTTGTGTTACACTATCCCCTTGAAACTGGCAACTCCAGTCAGTCAGTGCCTCTTTATCATGTATTGCTCTATGTAATTTTGTATCACTGCCCCAAAAGTCAGGATGGGGTAGGTGGATTAGTAAAGTCTTGGATGACTGTCAGATAAGAACTTACAGAGAGAGGGTATTGTGAGAGAAATTGAGCAACTTGATGGGTGATTCATTTTTTGGCAAAGATCAAAATATCACTTGTTTCACCTAATGTAACACTTCTGGTCTATTAAGTGGTTCCAAGTTTAAAGTATTGAAAAATTTCCTAAATTCATCAAATCAAAACTGTAATTGTTCTTTTTTGATGCATTACACAATTTACCTTCAAAGGTGGCCAATAGAAAACCAGGGAAAAATATTTTGATGACTGAATAATGATGCCACAAATTTATATGAATAAAAGATTTTTTTTCTTTAGATTCACCAAATAGATAGATGATATGCTAATAGTGATGACTGCACAAAAGTGGTGTATGGTGCTTCATATCTTGGGTGCGTTCTGTGCTACAGATGCACAAAAATGTAAAAATATTTCAGTGTCAGTAAAAAGCAATGGACTGCTGAAGCCTTTTTGACTTTTCGATTTTAGAAATTAGAGAAATAATGGAAAACAGAATTTGGATTTGGCAATATCATCAACAGATGATATTGCCCGAGCCAAAAAGAAAAATGTAAAAAGAAGTAAAAAAAAAAAAAGAAAATATATTTATATCAAAATGTTGGAAGCATCATAAACACTTTGGAATGGAAAATAGTTGAGAATAATAAAGCGTCTCCAAATATGGGGTGGTCTTAAATCCCTTGACCTGTTTAAAAATGTATTACTCACCATGTACAAAATGAGATAACAATATTGTAAGCATTAGTTGGAGGTCATGTAGGTCCTCTGTTAAACGGACGATGTCGTCTTCAAGTCTCAAGTTGCTTAGATATTTGCCATCTATTTTGATTCCTCTATTTTCACATTTGAGGTTCCAGAAAATCATCTTTAGGCAGGCTGTGAAGAGTTTGGATGAGCTGGTATCACCTTGTCTTACTCCTTTTCAGAGCTGGAAGGGTTCAGAGTCTTTATGTAGCAGCATATAAAAACTTGCCATCATTTGTGATACAGTGATCAAGCTGATTTTCAAACCCCATCACACCCTGTTGCTCTGTGATTGTTCGAATTACATTTGTGAACTGGCTTTGGATTCATCCAAAGTATTTGGGTTTTATGACTAGACAGGTGTTTTGGCATGACCCCATAAGAAGAAATCCACTGGGGTAAGATCAGGCAAATGGGTTGGCCAATCAATTTGTCCATTTCTACTGATCCACTTGTCAGGGAAGACATCATTTAACCATTGTCGCACATTCAAACTAAGGACCAATTTAGTAGAAATTTAGATTTCAAATTGAACTCACCATTAAAGAAATAATTTTGGGGGGTTAGAAAAAACAAAAAAAGTTTTTTTCTAGACATAATAATGAAAAAATGTTTTAATTTTCAGCCCTCTATCTCCACTGGTACAGCCTATATGCAAGATGCATACATACCATTATACATACATAGCAAGCCAGCCAGCTGGACTAGCTTGGAAACTGATACAAAATGATGTTGACAGTTTTGGTTGACGGTTTCTTATTCTGATATTATTTTTTTGCCTTTTGGGTCATCAGGCCAAGAAAATTCCATGTTTTAGGTCGCAGCTGAAAAAATTTGTGAAACACTTAGAGGCAGAGAAGGAGAGAGAAAAAAAGAAACATAGTTTATATTTTTCAGAAACCATCAACCAAAACTGTCAACATAGGTTTCTGCAGTTTTTAAGTTGGTGCAGCTAGCTATGTATGCATCATACGAAGAGACCACACCAAAAGAGCTAGAGGGCTGAAAATGTAAACATTTGCTCTTTATCATTTTTTATGATTATTGGAGGAGGCCAGTTGGCAATGTAAGTTTATGCTAAATTAGTTTCTAGTTTGTGCCCAATCTTTTTTTGGAAATTTAGACTTTTCAGTGATTACTGTCGAGAAATAAGTTACTAATTGATGATCCCTTTTCCAATTTTTCTAATTGATTACCCCTAACATAGCACGCTGCCAAAAGACGTTGGTTGTTTGATGGTTTTCTCTTGAGTGACCAACCAGACCTGTTTCCTTATTTCTTTTTGTTTTGCTATACATTTCCTACACACATATTTCAATATAAAGCAGTCAGTGTTTCCATTGAGTTGATTGTCCATTCATAAGAATGGGCCGGCTTCAATGCTTTTTTCTTTTATTCATGAGCGTGGGAATATTCAGCAGTTGCTATTGGAATCATAATAGACTATGAATCATCGGAAGTGCGAAAGAATTGAGTTCTTATTGCCATAACTCAAAATTTCTTTTTCCAGGCTGGGGCAGAAGGTTTTCCAGAAAAGAAACCTTTGAATCATAAAGCCAGGCAACCTCAATTCCTACAAAAATGGAATGAAAATACTCCAGGGTATGCATATGTGGGATTTAATGTCCATGTAAATGTTAATATGTCCATTGATATACTTGAATACTTTTGCACGCTTGAATATACATATATATATATATATAGAGATTTATACATGTCTAGTGGGATATGATTGACGACGAACATTTTGTTAATTCTTTATTAAATTTTTCTTTTTGTCTGAATTTTATAGATGAGGAAATATAATTTTTTGAACACAATGTTTCAGCCGTTGTACCATCCAGGTGATAAATGGGTGTATTCGTTTATCATTGTCGGTCACATATAGCAGTTAGTACTACTGACCCTGTCCAATGGAGATGCTTTTTGCCCCCTAAAAAGCCCTCTCAAAGCATCCACTTCAGACAACCACGGATTTTTGACACCAGTTATAGCTAACAACTGTAGAAATAAAAAATCAACCACACCCGATATTTGAAAATGGAATACGAATCTTTCCATGTGACTGATGAGATGGGCGTTTTGAACCAAGATGAGGACAAAAGTCTGCACAAAGATTTATATAATGAATTTCTTTTGTTTCTGCAGCTGAGACACACTAGTGACCAAGTCAAATACAACGTGGTGAAAATGATTGTAGAATAGTCAAAGACCTTTAAAATGGCCAGTTGTTTAGTCAAACCATTAGGTACGATAACATTCTCTTGTGCGGAAACAAGAAAAATTTAACAGAAAACTAACAAAATGTCCCTTGTCAGTCACACGTAATCAGACATATATAAAAGAAAGATTGCTGCCCAGATATATATATATATATATATATATATATATATATATATATATATACACACACACACACACATATATATATATATATATATATATATATATATATATCTTAGCCTCTCAGTCAGCTACATAGGGCAAAAAGAAAAAGAAGACAGGTCTGGTTAGTCACTCAAGAGAAACTGTCCCATGATCAATGTCTTTTGGCTGCATGTGATGTTAGGGGCAATCAATCGAAAGATTGAAAAAAAGGTCGATCAATAAATAAGATACTTCTCTCACATTTCGTTGGGTGGTGATCAATGAATATGTTTGAATTTTTTAAAAGATCAACTGTGAAAACCCCCAGGCACAAACTAAGAGACCAATTTAGCACAAACTTACCTCATGAATTGAACCCCCTTTCTAAAAATCTACTCAGGGGGAGAATTAAAAATGAAAAAAACAAAAACATTTTCCCGAAATAATGAGGAATAAATGTTGAAAATTTCATCCCTTTGGCTCCATTGGTGCAGCCTGTATACATAATACATACATAGCCAGAGCAATTTGAAAACTGAAGAAACCTATTCTGATAATTTTGGTGACAGTTTTGATAGACGGTTTTCAATAAGGAAATTGGATCTTGTAAGACAGAATCGAACAAATTAATTTGATGGGTCCCAGAATCAATACCAAGACACAGTAATGTGTACAAGCTATGTTGAACACCCTTAGCCACCAAAGGTGGTGAAATGTTCTATCCTTTTTTTATATGTTTGCGTGTTTGTGTGTTCATGTGTTTGTATGCTTATATGTTTGTGTGTTCGTTTATGTGTTTGTGCATTCCTGGCCATATCCTTTGGTTACTGACTTGAAAATTGGCATCAGTACTCCTCTAGACCCTTTCTAAAAACGCTTTTTCTATTTTTGGAAAAAAAGATTTTTCAACCTTTTTGGGGGCCTTATTTCAACATGTTTATCTATAATGTCTAGATTCTCCTGAATCTAGAAGTTTCTAAATGTTTCTTCATTATTCAAATCAAGGTCTGGCTGGTTGGCCGGCAACATATATGTGTATGTATCACATGTGCAGACTGCACCAATTGAGCTAGAGGACTGAAAATTTGAACATTCACTCATTATTGAGCCTCCCCAAAACTTTTTTGTGTTTTTGAAAATCTCCCCCCACACAAGCAAATGGGTTTTTTGTGGGAGGAAGGCCTATTTGATATATATATAAGTTTATGCTAAATTGGACCCTTAGTTTGTGTCTGTCTGGCAACATTTTTTTTTAAATTTGGACTTTTTTATTTACCATCTCCTAACAAAAGGCGAGAAAATAACTTATTCATTGATCAAACTTTTTCCGACATTTTTATTGATCACCCCCAACACAGTAAATTTTAGATATTTTCCTGTGGAAAACAATGATGTCATAGATAGAATTTATTATGAGCATATTTATTCTTCGATGGAATTTTTTTTCATATGACTTTAAAATTTGGCACTATGTTTGTTCAATTATTGACTGTGGTGGTGAGTTAAATTCATTAATATTTGTACTTGAGGTATTCCCCACCAATGGTGACTGGTGGCTTTCACTGAAGATGTGACAGCAAGTCTCATCAATACTTCAGAACTCTCCTCAGTATTCTAGCTGACTTCAGTAGTGTGTTATTATTAATTTTAAGTAGATCTTACCTTCATTCTAACTTTCAGCGTCTTTTTATAACAAAAAATTTATTAAAAAAGAAATATTGTTGTATTAAAAAGAAAGTGTGGAATATTGGAAGCAAGGAAGTAGGTTCAAGGTGTAAAATCACCTTCTGCTTAACTATAAAGTCCCCACGGCTGAATGGTTAAAAACAACCAGGTGTATACTGGACCCTCTCTGGCTGGAAGGTGTGAACTCAATTCTCCCTGTGGGCTTGCACTTTATTTTCCGATTGCACTCTTCAATCATTGCCATAGGGTTATGGTCCGTTTCAAAGTTGTAATGAAAAGCGACTGAAAGTTAGGATGAAGGTAAAAGCTAGTCTATGATAATGTTGCAATACTTCATACATGAATAAATTTGGAAAAAAAAATCGTTCATTAGTGCTATCAACTGGGTGGCCTCAACTCTTCCATGGATTCTTAGTTTTTCCAACCTCTTAGCTAGGTTCTTGGGGACTGTTCCCAGGGCTCCAACATCTATTGGCATTGCTACCACGTGTTTCATGACTTCTTTAGCTCCCTGGAAAGATCAAGATACTTATCCAACTTATTACTTTCTTCCTCCAGTTGTTCCAAATGAAAAATGGTAGCAAACAGGATCTCTCTCTTTACATCCAGATAGTATACCTGAAGAAGCCTATAGAATGGATTGGCTGAAACTTTATGGGAACAACAAAAATAATAAAAAGGAAGAAATACTAACTGGTCTGGTTAGTAAATCAATACAAACCGTGATGTAACCAATGACTTTTGGCAGCAAGCTATGTTGAGGGTGATCAATAAAAACAATTGGAGTAAGGGGTGATCAAGAAATAAGTCACTTCTCTCCCCTTTAGATGGTTCATTAAAAGATCAAATTCTCCAAAATCAAGCAGGCAGTAAGTAGTGACTGATTTAGCATGACTGACATTGTAAATTGAACACCCACCCACCCATTTTAAACCTATTTTAGTGAGGTGAATTTTAAAAATCAAAAAAGCATTTTTTGTAGACATAGTAAGGAGTAAACACTTAAATTTTCAACCCTTCAGATCCATTGGTTCAGCCAGCAAGCATGATATATATATATAAATACACACACGCACACACACACACACACACACATATATATATATATATATATATATATATATATATATATATACATATACACACACACTCACACACACATATATGTATACATGTACACATATATATATATATATATATATATATATATATATATGCACACACATATATATACATATATATATATATATATTATACATATATATGTATTATACATATATTATACGTACATATATATATATTATACATATATCATATATACACATATATCATACATATATTAAACATACATATATATATTATACATATACAATACATACATATATATTATACATACATATATATGTATTATACATATATTATACATACATATATATATATTATACACATACATACATATATATATGTATATTTACATGTATATGCATGTATATTATACATACATACATATATATTATACACATACATACATATATATATGTATATTATACATGTATATGCATGTATATTATACATACATACATACATATATATATATATATATATATATATATATATATATATATATATATATATGTATATATATATATATAGCAAGCCAGCCAGACAGACCAGCTTAAAAACTGAAGAAGCCTATTTAGACAGTTTTGGTGATAGTTTTGGTTGATGGCTAAACAGGAAATGTATTCGATATTTCCCAAAACATAAAAAGATTAAGATGTTGCCCAGTTTTATATATCAAAACTGTCAAACTAGTTTTCTTCATTATTCAAATTGAGGTCTGGCTGGTTGGCTGGCTTCATATATGTATATGTATTACATGTGCAGGCTGCACCAATTGAGCTAGAGGGCTGAAAATTTGAACATTTACTTATTATTGAGCCTACAAAAAAACTTTTTTATTTTTTTGAAAATTCCCCCCACATATGCAAATGGTTTTTTTGTGGCAGGAAGGCCTATTTGATATATATATATATATATATATATATATATATATATATATATATATATATATATATATATATATATATATATATATATATTTATATATATATATATATATAGTTTATGCTAAATTGGACCCTTAGTTTGTGTCTGGCAGTATTTTTTTGAAAATTTGGACTTTTTTATTATCTATCTCCTAACAAAAGGCAAGAGAAGTAACTTATTCATTGATCAAACTTTTTCCGATTTTTTTATTGATCACCTCCAACACAGTATAACGCCAAAAAATTTGGTCGCATGATGGTTTCTGTTGAGAGACTAACTGGACCTGCTCAAATAGGGGTTGTTTTCCCTTGTCTACATGTACATAGACACGTCAATAAATCCACAGCCTCATGATAAAATTTATTTTACGCAAAAAATATATATTTTTCTACATGATCTCCTTCCTTGTAAATACACTTAATTCAGTGGTGAATATTAAACACATAGATCAAACATTAAACATTCGGTCGACTATCCAAGTGATTACAATTGTGAAAGTGCAATTGTTTTGAACCACAGATTCTTCTGTCGCTCGATAAGCTATAGGCACGTTATGTAGACCAGAAGTCACCAATCTTTTTATACCTGGCACTATCTTTTGGGACTTCTGTGTGAATAATTTCTGTACTGCCCACTAATATTTTAAATCCAGTTAGCCACTTAACAGCCATTTCTGACTTTTGGGGGGGCTAGATTTGTCAAGAATGGTGAAATTTGCACAGACTTAATCTTCAGATAAGTGGACATTGGGCAACTTTACACCCTCCAAAAAACTCATTCAAAGTCTCCAAAAAGTAAATATACAACACATTTGTCATTTATTAGAACTATAATGAACATTAAAGCCACTGTTTTGGGTCATAAATTATAATTTGAAAATCATGTGCACTGACCTTTGGTGTTGTCTGTGCGGCAGAAGTTTGACAGACATAATACCGAACCTAGCAACCAAATAATGGGTCTATCAGCAACTTAAAAGCTTACATCAACCAATAGTGAGCAGTATCACCCAGATTGGTCACCACTGATGAAAACTTGGAGTCCTCTGTGATCTCAGGTTCCCTTCATTCCTCTCCTATTTTGAATTGTCATCTCATAAATATTTTTCACTGTTATTCACTAGCGATCCAGACTGTTCAGCTGAAGATCTTCCAAAATTTGAAAATGCAAAAATTCTGAGGAACTCTCATTCAAATTCTGGGAGAAAATTGTTTTTTCCTTTGTGATTATACCACCTGTTTTTTTATTCATTTGATGATTTATTTTGCTCATAATTTTTGCACCGTCATGAATTTTACTCATATGAAAGATAAGTCCATAGAAATACAATTCTATCACCTCCCTACGAAATATTTGCCCGAGCAATGATTAGTAGAATTCATTTTTTATGGGTCTCTGGATGCCTAAAGGGAAACAGAAGGTTGTCACGTGTTGAACCAAAGAGAAAACTAAATGAATAAAAATTTGCAGAAAATTCTGAGGGTCTTCTGGAAGATTCTGGAAAAAACCCTGGATCCACCTCTGTTCATTCTGTCTATTTTACATTCCTTCCTTTGCTAAAATTCCTCCCTATTGGAACTTCCTTCCATGCGAGCCAAGTGTCTCCCATTTAAGAATCATTGACGTAGACCAAATTTATTGCATGTAGAGGTGTGTTATTGTTTATAATTAGTTGATTCATTGATATTTTTAGCACATCTTGAGTATATATGTAATTAGCTATACATGAACAAGTGTTTTGTATTAATTGATCTCAAATAGGGAGGGTTTTTTTTTTTCATTATTTGTATAGATCTAAGCCCAGGTGTGCTTGGAGACTCAATTGTTCAGTTACCAAGGTACAGGTAAGTTCAAAAATCTCTGCAATTGATCGTACATGGGAAGATTCATTGTTCAATCAATTTGAAGGGGTTTTATTGTTCAAGTGGCTTTGTCAAAGCAGATTTCAAAATCTGTCCAGGAAGCTTCTCATACTTATATAAAGCCAATATAAAAGCTTTGTTCATATGGGATGGAAAATGTTATTTTTCATTTAATTAGACCATGGTAAATTAAAGAGTCAGCCAAGTTTGTCCTATATTAGAAGTATTTATTCAGTTTATTCCAACTGAAGGTATTTTGTTCACTTGATCATTAGTAAATAGATTCAAGAATCTTCAAAGTAAACTCTGTACTCGGAGTATTTACTTAAGCAAGGAAGTCTACTGCAGTGAATAAACAGTGCAAGTCAAAAATAAAGAATAAGCTCTTGGTGAGACTTGATCGGATTTGCATTGTTCACTCACTGCAATAGATTAACGATCTGAGTAGTTTCAATGAATAGCAGGTAAAATTAAGATGAAAGAAATGCTGGTCAAAAATTAATAAAGTTTGACAATGCTTCGTCAAATGTTTTAAAAAATAAATCCCAGTAATATTACTTCTACTAATACAATAACAACTATGGTACCAAATGACCAGGGGTGAAATGAAGGATGAGCTTGTATGTTAGATTTGATCTTCAGCCAGCCACAAGAGCTCTGGTAGCTTAATTGATAGAGCAGTTGCCATACAGAGGCAACCTTCCTGGGGTTGAAGGGATGCAAGTTCTTAAGTAGAACTTTTCCTTCATTTCTCATCTATACTGATTACTTACTGCTATAGTCTGAGTTGTTGCGATGAAAAACAACTAAAATTAAGACAAAAGAAATACTAGTAAACAAATAAATAATGCTTGACGATACTTCATCTGATAAAAAGAAGTTAATCAATAAGCAATGGCAATATTACAACTTTATATTCAAGTTTGTCAGATACAGGAACATAGAAACATTCAACCAATGATCTTCATAAAATTACAGGACTGTCTCCAAGACATATAATCAGAGACAGGGAATATAGGTCAACTATAAGTAACTTATAAATGGCTGGTACTCTCTATATCGTTTCTAAAGGCGTCTATCTAAGGAATTTAATATCAAGATCCAAAGAAATGAATTTGTTTTTATTTTACAAAGAAAAAAAAAATATTGATATCAATCATATTATTTCCTTGAGGCCGAGTAGCATACGTACTGTGGCTCCAGTATCAGTCTGAGGCTCTGGTTGTTGGAAACCACTGATCTAAGACTTAGATACCTTGGCAACCAAATCTTTATCTCCTTATGAATTCAATGAAAAAACAAAACAACAATTAAGAACAAAGCTTATAGAGATTCAAGAACTAATCCTCGTTACATTTAGATTGGATTTTAAGCTAAAACATCCTTGTAAGAAAATGAACGCAAATTCTTATAATGTCCAGTGAATGGTAAGCCAACTGCTATTGTTATAAAGATTGATGGTTGTTCAGAAGCTGACAGTTCTGGGTTTTGAGTCAAGGGTTAAATCCTTTGCTGACAGCCCAAACTCCTTCATTGCAATTAATTGTTCTTTCCTCCTGACACCTGCTCTCTGGGGCTGACTCTGACATCACTTAGATAATGATACTAACCCTTTCCAGTGCATTCTCCTACATTGTTTTGTTACCAATACATGTAAGAATGGAGTGTTTTCAAGAAAAAATAACAAGTCTGGTTCGTCACTTAATAGAAACCGTCACGCAACTAACGTCTTTTGACAGCATATCGTGTTAGGAGTAATCAATCAGAAAAATTGTAAAAAGGGGTGATCAGTGAATTAGTTACTTCTCTCGTCTTCAGTTGGATAGTGATCACTAAAAAAAATCTGAATTTTCGAAAAAAACTATTGAACACAGATTAAGGGATCAGTTTAGCATAGACTTACATTACAAACTGAACCCTAATCTAATAAAGTATTATGGGAAGGGGTAATTCATGACATAATGAGAAGTAAATGTTCAATTTCCTGCCTTCTAGCTCCATTGGTGTGGCCTTTACATGTGGTACATACATATATACATAGCCAGTCAGACCAATTTGAAAACTGAAAGAACCCTATGTTGACAGTTTTAGTTGACAGTTTCTAATAGATCATAATTATGTGGCAATACTAAAAGAACAAGGACATGTCCCCCCATATTTTCTCACAAGGTATGATTTTCTCTCAAATTCAGAATCTGGTTGATGCCTCACCTAATTGACAAAGGTTATTCAATATCAAAATCAGCTGTGAACTACAGAGTTTGAATGTTTTTGCTTTTTGAAAAAAGTTTTTCATTTTTACAAAAAAGAAATTAGGAATATAGTTTTCCGGGGGGAGTGAATAGAGTTTGGTCAAATTGATCTCCTTTGACCTGTTTGTCACTCCATCGTACCAAAGTGCTTGCAAAGTGACCTATATGAAAGTAAGAGATAAAGGAAGATCACATGATCAGACTGATGTAAAATATTCAGCATTGCAGCTTGACCAAAAAGAATCATGGATGGCATGATCAAAGGATACGACTCATATTCGGCAAAATGACATAATTTATTGAAAACACAACATTTCACTAATTAAATGACTAAGCATATGTAGAGGAATCATGTAAACAACTAAGTACATGTCATGCTGATGTGGTTTTGGCCATAGAATGCATTTATTAAGCCATCAATAAAGCATTAAGGACAGAAAGAAAGTCAGCATTTGCAAAGTATTTGTTTGTCCAAATCTTTCTGTGCATGAAGCAGGAGACCTTTCAACCTGCATTGCTGGAAGTGGTCAATTTTTTAACTAGACAGATGATCACTGGCCATTTTAACAGTTTGTTGAAAATATTACACTACCTTCAGAAAATTACTATAAACTATCAGTAGTCCTACCCTACACTGTCCCTTTTTTAAAAATCTAATATGCTAGAAACATGCTCTTGTTGGCTAATTTCCTCAGAGAATGAATTGAGGTTGACTTGATTTAGTGAGCAGCATACAGTTTGAAGGAACCCTTTTTCAAATTTTTTAATTGCTCGCCTCCAACAGTGTATGCTGCCAAAAGATATTGGGCACGTGATGGTCCCTATTGAGTGACTAAAAACCTACCGATTAGCAGTTGCCATAACTGGTTCTAAGCCCGAGCCGAAGAGGGTTGGTCATAGATCTAGCAACTCCACCCCATAGAACCATAATACCTTGCCACTGATATAGTGTGGTTGTGTCCCTATGCTCCACAAAGAGTATACAGGAATTAATAGAAAATTGTTACCTGAAAGAAATGGTTCTATTGAGATATTAAATCTTATATATAATAAAGATTTGCTTACCCTCTTAGTCTCAATGCTTCTCCCTGACAATTGCGTTTTGATAAAAAAATAATGATTGTAGGCTTTAGATATGATGCTGATAGTACTTCAGGTATTTTAAATGCAAACAGAAAAAGTACTGAGGTTATTGAGTGGAAACACTGAGGTAACTAATGAACAGGAATTGGAATCAAGGTTTACTAATATAGTTGAGAGGTGAAGAGGTGTAGTAATGATGTCGGAGAAGAAGAGTTGGAATACGCTGATCCAATTTGATAATAACAAGGAAAGAGTTTATGGCAGGTTCAAGTATAGATCAAATTAACACAGAGAATCAGTTGAGAGTTCATTGTAGATAGGTCATGTCAGCACAGATGAGTTGGCAAGACATTTGAGTTGAACGAGAAATAAATAAGTGAAGATGTATGATTATTAATTGGTTCTACTACCAATGACTGACAATCTGAGTTCAGAGTCATCTTTATACATCTCTGAGAAGGCTAGGAACAGGAAACTGATTGATTAGAATTTTTCTTCTCTTAGCTGAGATCTAGTTGGCCAAATTGATAGTTCACTAGAATCCTCTAAAAGTAAGTTCATCACTTTGTCTTCACCTACTTTAGTGGAGAGTTCTATGACAAAGGAAGATGTGAAGCAAATTTGGTAAAACAAAATATGGAACAGAATTCATTTGTCTACATATAAATGATTTCATTCCATCTATGTGATATTTTAGTGAGATTTTTCCTTCTCTATGCTCATTAGTAGTTTATCTTTTCTTTTTTTTTTTTTTTCATGGGATCAGTAGTAGGGAGTGACTCAAATTGTTCTGGGATAAACTTATCAATCTTGAGCTCTAAAAAATGACCAGAATATGTGATTTTAACAATTGAAACATTCGATAATGGAGGCATCCTCGCCAGATTTGGTTGCAAGCTGTGTAGAAGAAAAATATGGAACAAGCTGTGTTTGGAAGAAAAATGAAGAGCAAAACTAATTACACAGATAAACTTTGACATTTGTGGATAATTCTGGAAATCGTGTCCCTCAGAGAGACTTAAAAATTTGAGGATAAAATACTCAAAAATATACTAGTTGGTTATAGCAAGAACCCTAAGATAATGAGAAATATCAATAAACCTGTTCACATCTTACTTAATACTGAATAATACTGTGATACAAACATAAAGCATATTATTCTGGATTATTTTCATTCTTTAAATGATTCCGACTCGTATATTAGTATTTACATTCTAATGCATAGATGATAAAAACAATTCAAACTTTGCCAATGAATCTCTCATGCTCAAAATTTACAGAGACGAATTGACCCGCTTAAATACACGCATGACATAAAAAGGTTTCCATCAAGATAATGAACGAGTTATCTGCCCATACCCGGAAGTAATGCATAGTTACTTCTTCATCTCTCCACATTCGTACTGCCCCGAGAAGAGAAGGCTACACGCCGGTCTTGTGTTGTTGAAGAAATAATATTTATTTACGCCACTCAAAATGCTTCTTATGCAATATGCTGACGAAAATGGTGAGCGGGTTTACACCCTCAAGGTAAGGCTTTGTATTGAAATGGTTTTAAAAGACGGGAGCTATCGGTGAATATATTGTTCGAGCTGATGGTGCCTTGTCTCTGAGTCGAATAGACTCTCCTTACAAATTAGACTTGACTTTGTGTTGACTTCTCTGCGTGGCGCAGGTCATTAATTCAAGACTTTTAAACTTGAACTGTTCTATTTAAATTTCATGTAAACATTATTACTTTATTGATTAACTTTCTTATAGTAAAATTGTATCCTAAAATGTTTTCTATCACGATTCAACTGGATGTGTATACGGTGAGGTCATTAATACATCCGCACGTGTTTATCATGAACATCTTTTTTTTTAGCTGATGTATAATTTTTACCAAAATTTCAGAATAATTTTCTAAATTATGGGTATTATTTGGATGGATTGGGTAATTAGTGCTCAAGAATAACCGTAGTTCTGATAATTTAGTTTGAAGGTAAATTATGAGATTCTAAATAATTCAGTTTATCTCAAGCAACACGTTGGCCGATATTCTGTCAAGCTCTTAACGTAAAGAAAAATTATTAGAAAAAACAACTTCGAAAACTGTGTTCCGTTCTTTTGTGTAATTGAAACATTTTGAACGCCTATTAGAAAAAAAAAAGTCCTATTTTTTTTTTCTTTTTTAAGGCTGTTTAACTTTTGAAAAGTTGATTATTTCTGTTCAAGCTAATGGTCGTACCCAGTTTTGTGGGGTTACTAGAGACCCGGCAAAGTGAGTGGGAGCGAAAAAATCAACCTTTTTTTTTTTTTTTTTTCAAATAAGTATGAACTTTTGGTTATCTTTGCAGAGATGCATCATGTGCCCATTCTGATATGGTTAATTTTAAAAAGCTTAAGGTAGCTAAAATGCAACCGTTCGAATTAAATTAGTACAGAAAGGAAAATTCACATGCGCATTATAAACGTGACCTTTGGGTAATTTTATCGGTCACTTCTAAAATTCAAAATTAACGTTGCAGAAAAACGAAAATTTGCAGTTTTGAGTTACCAGTTACCAGGCAATCAAATGTAGCCAATTCTTAGCAATAAAAATGGCTACATGATGCGTCTTCGCAAAGATAGTCTGAACTTAGGATTTTTTTTAGGCGAGTCTGTAACTGTGATTCCCAATAATCTGTAGATATTATCGTTCGATAAGATAGTTGGAGAGTTTTTTTGAGTCGATTAATTCTCTTACTTGTAAAATATTACAATATGGAAACCTTGGACCTAATGACATTATTTACAGCCGGTAAAAGAAAAGAAACAGCCGGTTTGGAATCGATTTCTTCTTATGACATCATTTCCGATTTCTGTTTAACATAACTTACCCTGACTGGCCAACTGAAAAGCAACTTATAGAGATGTGGACTCATTTAAAAACTACTGCTACATAAACTTACCTCAGTGAATCCTATACTTCAAAGTCCAAAAGCAACAGTTCTTCAAACTATCAATCCTTACATGCAATCTCTGTCTTCAACCTAAACTGCAGTGTATCGCAAATGTGCATTTGAGATCTTAGAGCCGCACACTGCTGTGAGTGTTGAATGAGACTCGCTGAGGAGAAAAAACGCAATATCTAGGGTTGGCATCATCAGTATGGGAAAATATGGTCCCCCATATCTGGGAGACTCAAATGAAGTGACGTGGTCCTCCCCCGGGATATTAGTTTCAGACACTTCATTTCCTGCATTCTGGTGAATTTTAAAGCAACAATTGGTGCTTTTTATACGTCAATTTTTCTCACAATACCTAGGATATATTGTCAGAAACGCAAAATAGGATTCTCATTGACTAAAACTAGGTATGCACTTGGAATTTGGGTCTTGCACACCAGGGGTTTATTGGAAAAGGACAGTCAGGTCATTTACCCTCAGGCATATACCAAAATGAGTAGACTTGCAGTTTTGAACAGGGTTTTATTTTCATTTTTTTAAATTGTAAATGGCCGAATGCTTTTCAAGATTTGTCTAAATGAAGAACTGTTGACCAATTATCTAACATGTTGAGTCACATGCCCAACAGTCAATGTTATATATAATCCTTTGTAAACAATTGACTCTTCCACTTAAGAATCCATGGAGTAATTGATGGAAATTTCCATTATTCAGGATTGAGCCATAGAATCTCATTGCCTGAAATTTCAAACAACTGCAGTTAATGGATTAACTTTATCTGATATGCCTTTAACATGTAAATGAATGGGGAAATTGAATTTTTACAAAAAAAATTCAATTTGAGCGTTTTTATTTTTATTGATAAGAGATATAATTGTACAGAAGTATGTGAAAGTTCATGAGGTTGGTTTTTTTTTTTTTGCATCTTCCAATCTTCATATCCGTCTTCCTGTAATACTAACTTCACCCTATCCCCATGTTTCTTTCTTTGTTTCTGCATGAATTATGAGGGTCGGTCTTTAAAAAGTGAGGAGGTTTCTAGACATGGGATTATGGTTTGTAAAATGGAAAGTATCAATCATTGTTTGCATTGTTAACATGATGTTTTGGCCGATCCATTCTTTATCCTTCTTCAGGTGTAGTGAGAGAAGTAGACAGAATTTTTCCAAAGGTAGCAATGCAATAATGTTGGATTCAGGTGACATCCTTTTCTTTCCTTGTTAGGCCTGGATTTCCATACATTGTCCCTGTTGGGTAACAGAAGCTACGTAGTTGAAATCTGCACTTGTCTGACATACTCAGTCAACATCTTGTTGTGTGCTGCTGCTTTGACCCCCCCCCCCGTTTCCAACAGTGTTCCCTGTCTTTAATACAGACTTCTTCCCAGAGAAAGGATAGTGTTCATATCTCTCTCTCTCTCGATTTAGTCAGCCATCCCAGATCTTTTTGATTGATCACCATCACATTTGAATTGTACACTTAAAGAATGGATTGTACAAAACATCTCTTCAACAATACAAATGAGTTCGGTTGTATGAAAAATTCTCCATCTAAACAAGAGTGTTTGCAGGATATCAATACATCACAGTTTTTAATGTGCAAATCACCAAGTTTGCCTCCCCCTTTTTTCTGGTGAATTTGCTTGTCAAATTTTGAGGAAAAAATGTCCAAGTGGCTACTAAAAATCAATACACACAAATACAGTTATGCATCTAGGTTATTTTCTAGTATTATGGATCCAACTCAACGTGGGTGGAAGTTGACCATAAGGTTAAGAGAAGTAGACACTCCACATCATTAGTTAGTGCCTCACAAACATTTACTTGAACCTGTACATTGTATATACATACATCTTCCTGGCCTTTCTTTCACTAAGTCATTAGCTTGACCCAGAAATGTGTCTGTTCTTCTCAATTCTTGCCTCCTATGTCTGGAGAACTTGAAACAAACATGATGGAGATTCGTCATAGAACTGCAAATACTAAATGGGTTTTAAGCTCTTATGGGGACATATCTAGGATCAGATGTAAAACTGTACAAAGATTTATCATCATTCATAACTTTGAAGTCTACTTTCATGTGATAGATTTATCTAAAAACAAACTTTTCTCTTTTCTTCTTAGAAAATTGATCCTTCAAACAAACCTACCCAGAGTGCTCACCCAGCCAGGTTCTCTCCAGATGACCCATACTCACGGCAAAGAGTTACCGTTAAAAAGAGGTTTGGCCTCTTGCTTACTCAGCAACCAAAGGAAAAGTATTGAACATTCAAAATGCTGAGACTTTTTTTATCCTTGCAAAGACATTTTTCATGTACACTATTCATTATTCTTCATTCAACATTAAATCTTTTTTAAAAATTCCACTCAATCTTTCTTCTTGAACCTTTTTTTTTTGAAAATTTCTTTTTCATTTTATGTACTTGGAATATAAGCAACCATATGATTATGTAATGTTGGTTCTTAAAACAAGCTGAAAATCAATCCTACCAATGATGTTTTAAGATTGTACTTGCAGAAGGCCTAAATAGGGCTCATGACACCAATAAGTGATCATTCATTTGAACAGGATTAATACAAGTGTCTCCATTAGTATCCACAGAAAATTTGGTGGAAATAGTTTTAGCTTTCCTTGATTTTTGATGACACAGACTACGGTATGATAGAAATTTCAATAATAAAAAAAAATCTATTCTATCTCTTAGCAAAAGTAAATCCAAAAATGAGATCCCAACAAGAACCATAAGTTCAATGTGTCCATCCTTATCTGGTTGGGAATAAAACAAAGTACAATTTGGCTTCAACATTTTGGCTATTGATAAGTCATCCATCAATCAAAATAGATGTCATTAAAAGAACATCACTCTTTCTTGTTTACATAGATGGAATCAACTGACTAAACAAGCGTAGAACTACAGTTAGTAGCAATGGTGGCACAAGTATACCGTAATACTTTTTGTTTACCATAAAAAATAAGACTTCAAGTGATTTTTTAACATTTCTTTTTTTTTATTAAGATTCAAAAATAAGAATGACTGTACAAAAAATTTTTCCAGGGTTACATAATGGCAAGCATTTGGGCTTTGATTGTGATGTTGATGTTAAAAAGGAGGAAGACTTGATTATTTTTTTTTTCCACAACAGTGGAAACCTATCAGTTGAACATTCAACAGTTGTGCCTTCTTCATATTTGTCACTGCTTTAACTTATTTCTTTGTTCTTATCCATGCAAGATTCATCATTAAAATGCCCAAACCGATTCCAACTAGCCATTGTATATTTTGCCCTAGCTTTACCAACTAAGCAATTTCAAGAGGTAGGGGGGAAAATTGCTCTTTTGTTGGGGATGGCTTCAGTGAGCTTTCCATTGCGAATCCATTACAAAATCTTGCAGAGCTTATTACAGGCTGTAAGACAAATGATATACTATAGTATTAGGAGGACAACTGCTCACTGCAACTCATCCAAGCCCTGTAACTTGTATGGTGTTTTCCAATCTGGTCAGTATACAGATAATATGGAAAGAAAAACCAGAACAAATGTCTTGGTTATAATCAAAGCATCTCAATGAGTGCAGACACATTGTTTAGCAGTGATGCTTCTTTTTTTACAGGTTATAGAGTATTTGAATTCTCCTCTTCCTTACATTTGAGCGCACCAAGTTTTGGATTTTTAAAGCTTTCAATAGGTTGAGATAAAAAAATAGGAAAAGTATTGCACTGAAAATTTGTCATGGTTGAGCAGTGTTCATTATAATTTGATTTATTGCACAAACAATGAATGAGAGTAAATGCAAGTACTGCCATGTGATGAATAAATTAAAAAAAAGCACAGGCTATTCGTAAATGAAAAAATACACAGCAGCCATATTTTGAGACTAGTGAAATATCTTTCTGAAACTCATTAGAATGAAAGTTTTGATCAGAAATGTTCATTTGTTGAGAAAAGCCATTATTTGGACTTGGTATTCCTAAATATAATCGAGAAAAAAAGTGTACAACTAACATACTGGAGGAGACTGAACCAGGAACCAATTGCTGTGCAGAATCTGAGAAGAAGTGTGTGTGGGGTCGATTAGCATCACTTGGGAAGGCAGAGAAACATATAGGTGGACACTCCAGGAGAGGAGTGCCCAGAGCAATACTGATGGCCTATGCTCCTCATGGGTGTCATACAAGACAGTGAAAAGGTTTTTCCTTATATGGTACAAAGTGTGCCAAAATTTTGACAAGTGGAAAAAAAAAATTTTTAATAGCCTTGCTTTACTCCCAATATATATAGATAAATATTTTTTTCTATCTGATGCCTTTTGATAACAAGTCCTGAGAACATTGAATGTATGGTTCAGACATCCAAGAAAGTGAAGCTTATTAATTTGACTATGAACTCTTCAGAGAAGTAAAACTGAACATTAAACCAGGGTAAGTTTGGCTTCTCAGCTTTGAACAGCCTCTATCAATATTATTTAAACTATCATTTTGTAAAATGGAGCATTACTTTTTATACCACACTCGTCTGCCAGCAAACCCTAGACAAAATGGTATTAGTCTTTCTATATTTCTGAAATCAGTGGCTGCACAATTATTCCTATTTCTCAGCAATCCTATTACTACTATGTTTATTACTAAACATTGTTTACATTTACTTCAAAACTAATTAGGTGAACAATAAAAATGATGAGGTAATCAAAGGAGTCAAACATAATTAGACTCAATTAATCAATTCTCACTTCATTTCAAGGCGTTTTTTTTTCAACGACAAGTCTTCAGTTCTAAAAGAAAAAAAATTTTGAATAAATTTTCCATTTTTATGAATGGGATAAATACTTATAAACAATTATATAATTTTCCTTGTCATATTTCGTTCTTTCGTCACGGGTTAGCTGGCAGAAGTAAATGTGGTTGCTATAAAAAGTAGTATTGAGGGAAGTCAAATGAAAAAGTGATTTCATTTTGAAAGCATGTGAAAAGTTCTCATTAATCATGGTTTGAAGAGGTTCAAAGCAAGAACTGAGAATTATCGACTAAGACTAGACTGATGAGGAGTTGACTTAGTACTCCTTGTCCAGACCATACAGAGACCCGAGAACTGTGGAAATTTTAGATGTCCGGCTAAACGCTGGTCGATCAGGAACTGATACATGCAAATTGAGTATTGGTAAAGGGCTGACCCCAAATTAGAAATTGCGCCTCACTTCGCTCATTTTATCCTATTTACCTTACTTCGAATAACCAGGTGACTGAAAATAATTTATGGTAAAACAGCAGCTTAGTCAGGAGATATCAGTTCAAATAGTTTGCTAGCAATTAATGTTTAGTTTTACAAATATCCAACCCACTGTGGTTGATAGTTTCAAGGATATTCAGTGAATTGACCAATTTGTTACATGAATTGGAAAATTTCCATTTCCATCATAATAGTTTCAACAAAACATCAGCGATGAGGATATTTGTCTTAATAAATTGTTTTCATAAAAGATGTCCTAACCTTCCACAAAGGTTACAAAGTATAATTGAAGGAGGAGGGGGGGGGGGTTTAGAAAAAAAAAAGCTTGCTTTTTTTTTTTTTTTTTTAGCTCGAGCAGAGGTTCCCAAGCTTTTTCCCCTCTCTTACCTTGCAGGGAGCTGTGGCACACAATTTGGGAATCACTGAGCTAGAGAATTGAAAGGTTCGGCACTTTTTTTAAAAACACAAAATCAAGGTTGAATGAGTTGCAGAGTTCAGTATTTCTCGTGTCTTAAATTTGCACTTGGTCAGTATTTTAATGAATGAATATTGCCTGAAAGAAAGAAAGGAATATATTTTAGTTTATGGTTAGTCTTCCAGTCTTTTTTTTTTCTTCCTTAAAGTTAAACATTTCTTTCAAGTGTATTATGTTCAAAATAAAATAAGGAGACAAAACATTCATGTGGGATTGGGCACTGACAGATCATACTCATACAAATATATATTGTCATTATATGCTCTAAAAACTAGATGAGAAAATTATTTTCCTTTTCTTTTTATCCCCTTGTGTGTGTGTGTGTGTGTGTGTGTAAATTATATATATGTACCAGTATTGTGCCTGTCAAAAATAATGGGATTATTTAGGTATGGATAAATTGTATAGATGTATTTATTGAAAATAATTAAAAAAGGCATACTTCAATCAAAATTCATTTTTCTAAAACCCGACATATTTTCAGTATGTCAATAGTCTTGATAGAAAGGGGCAACAGAATTGAGCGGGAAAAAAACCCCAATTCTTTTGTAATATGTGAAAAACAGGAGTTCAAAGATTAAAAAAAAAAAAATTAGAGATATCTATATTTAGCAGAATTGTTTTCCATGTTGACGCTAAGATAGCAGCAGTAGTAGAAGTGATGCAAACTCAAACACACAGAAACTGTAGGGCTTTGTTTTACTCTCTTCCTGTTGGCTTTAATGTGATATGCCAACAGACAAAAAAGTTACATTAGCATTTACTATATGAATATAGCTCAGTACATCATAGCATCTTGTCTCTCTCTCATAAGATAGGACATTGTAACATCCAAAATGATTCTAATCTATACACACTCCTGAGCAAAAAAAAAATGAACCAAGCTTATTTTAAATTACGCTTTTCTAACAATTATAGGTGGAATTTCAACATCTTATACAATGCAGTTTTTGTGCATTGAGTACATTTAAGTATAGGATTGCTTTTCCCCTTGTTTTTCTCCAGAAAACAGAGCCATTTGGTCAAGCTCTCTGATAGTTATTTACAGTGTGCTTCAATGTTTTTCCATTCATCTCTGACTAGCTGTGGGGAACCGTCAAAACAAATTTTCTCCCAACCAGTTCAGCCTTGCTATGAGCCAATATGGTGTTAAGATATATATATATTAGAATGTGGATTCGCTACGCAAACTAGCTCATGTTTCTGCCCTCTCCCGGCCTCATCTTTTCCACCTCTACTCTAAAACAACTTGACTTCTATAGTAAAAAGTTGTATGTATCAAGCACTCTATGAAATAAATCCATTACATATCAGAAGTGGCTTTATATAATTAATATATTATGTTATAGTGCTAGCTTGATCTGTACCACATGTACTATATATACACACACACACACATATATACGCGAAAATGATTAACTTATTTTTTTCTGCACAAGAGCAGGAAGGAGCAAAAAGAATTATAGCTATTTCACCTGTTAATGATAACAAAACAAAATGAATTCTGTTGATTTAAAATCAGACATATAAACACAAACTAACCTGTTTCTGACATATTACGAGCCTTCTGAAAAGATGCTAGGGTCTCGTGAAATTGCTGACGTTCTCGACCCTGCAGTTAAAAAGAAAAAAGTGAAACTTATGTTGCAAAATTATAAAATCGCATTTAAAAGTTAGTATAAAAAAAAATTAGAGGAAAAGCAAGAACCATAAGTTCAATGGTGCATCCACTATCTATAGAAGTGGTATTAGTAGTAGAAGGAAGAGCAAATAATCTTTCTTGGAGATTGTGAAATATTGCGATATGGAAATAGTCAGTGAGTATTAATTATTTTCATTGAAAATCATTGAAGGGCATTTGACTTTTTTTCAATTACATTCTAACACAACAATGGCAGCGAATGAAAAATTGATCGGAATAGTTGTTCTTCTAATGACATCACACCTCTTCCTTCCTTCCTGTTGTTAAATGTGGACGAACTGATCAGAAAATGTCTTATTGAGATGTGTGGAGTTGCCTAGAAAGCATTTAAAAGTTGGAAAAATAGTAATTGTCCATATTTCCAATCACAACAATTAACTTGGGATTGAAATCTCAACTGACGTTCATTTGCAAAAATACACTGATTCTTTAATTATTTCTTCACTACTTTACACTTGAATAATTTTACAATTTCATTGTACTTGAAAAATATCGAACATTATGTTGCTCTTGTTAATGTTCCACCAGAATGAATTTGGACTTATGCATTTGTGGGAGAAAAAAAAAAAAGGAGAGGCTACTCTATAATTATCAATTGTTATCTCCCTTGAATATATTGGACAAGACAAGATTTATACCATCACATGGCGTATCATATATATATATATATATATATATATATATATATATATATATATATATATAGAGAGAGAGAGAGAGAGAGAGAGAGAGATCAATTTGTTGGTAGAGGAGTTCAGTGTTCCACTACTCTGGCCTCATGTCAGACTAAGCTAATCACAGTAAAGAACAATTTATGAACAATTTTCTCTCTTCAATTTATGGTGAGCATATTGAACCACCAATGCCATCAAAGATGGCGTAGGGTTCAATCCTTTTTTTTATGTGTGTGTGCGTTTGTTTGTTTGTTCCAGTGCTCCTGGCCATACTGATTTGTCTACAAACTTGCAAAATTGGCATCAGTACTCCACTCTTATGAGTTGTGAAATCTTTCTTTTTTACAATTTTGGTCACCCTCAATGAGGCCTTTTCGACACTTTTCACATCAAAGGGTTAGTAAGAAGGAAGTTATTCATGCCACAGAATCAAGAATAGTAAAAAAAAAAAAATAAATAAATGAATTGAATAAAGATTTTTTTTTTTTTTTAAATTTCTTTTGAAAAAAGGTTATTTGTGGGGGTTCAAAATGCAGTAAGGGCTTGGGCTAAATTGCTCACTAGTTTGTGCCCAATAGAAAATTCAGACCTTTCTTAGTGATCACAGCCCAACAAAAGACAAGAGAAGTAAGTTATTCATTGATCACTCCCTTTTTCCAATTTTTCATTTGATCACCCCCAACACATCATATATAAGTGGTGGTGATTCATAATTTCCTTTGGAATGCTAGTTTTTCAAATTTTTTTTCAATAAATAATTCAGTAATCCTGGACAATCAGTATTAATGGATACTGACTTCACCCTATTAGTCTGTTAATAAGAAGGTTTACAGTATATTCATTCAAGAAATATTGTTGAGTAGATATGAATTGATCAAGAATACTAAAAAGAATCACTGCCTCATTTTAAAGATACATTAAAAAATAAGGTAAAATTGAACCATAGTTAATCTAGAGGTAATGTTAGATGCAATAAAGTCATTGGAAATTTGTAGACACTTTAAGGTTTTCAAGTATTTATAGGGACACAAGAAAAGAGTTCAGAAGGTCACAATGATCAAAAAAAAAAAACTCACCTTCCCCGTTTCTAGTTCTGTAATTGCCGCCAAAATCTGTCGCCTGGATTCATTGTGAGATATTCCTAACTCTTTTAGGTCCCGATCAGTCAGAGTAAGAAATGCCTCCATGTCAACCTGCAAAAGGACCGAAAAGAAGTGTGCAAGAGTCAAGATTAAATTATCAATTTCGCAGGCCCAATTTGCATTGGATACACCGATTCTCAAAGGATCACCAAAGTTAACCAACATTGAGCCTAATCATTACCTAGATGGGTGACCATCTGGGGATATCAAGCGCCATTTGCAACAAGATTGTTCTGTGGCTGTCTCAGCCAATGCTCTGCTGCTGATTAATAGCACAACTTACCAAGCTGGGATTGAATTGTTCACCCAGTCTTTTTCTAAAGCATATGCTAATAAATGAAGGACACATGACAGTGTGCTCCCCTAGGAGCCACCATATTCATATGATTGAGTGGCAATTATCATCAATTCCACATCACAATCAAACCATTGGGACCAGATACCATTTGGAATATTTTCAGATTTCAGAATGGTAGTATATAAATACCATATACCCTGGTAGTAACCAGTATTAAAACTAAAGTTTTCAAGAGGCCAAATGCTGTACTTACACAGTACAATATTTAGGATTAACGTCAAACGCTGATATTTCTACATTGAATCTTATGAATATACATACTGTGGGATAAATGAAGACTATAAGTAACTAATATATACAACTGACTCAATGGAGTTTGAGCAAGAGTCTTATTGGGTCAAGATTTGAAGCAAAACGAAACCTTTGGTGTACAGACATCATCCATGAATAGATTTGGGGTTTTCAGAACCTGACATAAGAGATAGTGATATTTTATATAGCAAATCAGTTGCATCAAGTGAGGATCAGCTCCATTTTTCCTCTTGGTGTTCTAATCTTTACTTTGTTTGATGTAGGCTATCACAAGAAAGAAATCTTGGGTACTCTCCCAGGCAGACCCACACTGCCCCCCCCCCGTTTGAAATGGTGTAGGCCCTATGATGATAAAAAAAAAATAAATGGAGTTTAATAAATAGTAGAAAAATTTTTTTTGCTGATATTTACCTATAATACTTAACCTAGTCTCATTGAATGCTATTTTACTTAGTTATATTGAGTGGTATTTATCTTTATGAGGAGACCTTAGTAATGGTAATCTACACTTCGTCCAATCAATCTTTTTGTCACTACTACACACTGGCTGACATGATAGATAGATAGATAGATGCATTCTTACCGGTATGTATTTCTTTGAGGTTTTGCAGATAAATGTATAAGATGAAATAAAACTTACCTCTTGTTCTTCAAAAATGGGATGGTATTGTTCTAAAGAAAGTTTCCGTAGAATTCCAGAAATTTCATCTGAAAAATAAAATGAGAAAGGTCAAAACTTACTTTGTTTTATTAAAGTACAACTTGGTCTTCACTAATTCGTTAAAACAAATTTTGATACATTCTGAGAAAATGGATCTGTAGCAAGGCTTTCCTCACTCCCCAACTGATCATTCTTGTCTCCAGTCAAAGGAAGACTCAGCAGAGTTTCCAGGCTTTTCCTGTTGTGAAAAGCCTTGAACTGAAGAGATTTATAAGAGAGTTATTTCCCTTGCAAAGGTCATTTAAAGAACAGCAAATATAGATAAGTCTCACAAAATTTTATTGTTTTGTTCCAACAATGACTTTTTCACAGACAATTGAGAAACAAGACAGTGAATGAATGGAAGAGTGGATTTTCTTTCATTGATTTCTTGGATAAAGCATTATAAATTTGGGAAAGAAAGAAAGGAAGGAAATAAAATAATCCAAGAGAAATAAATGAGGTAAACAAAAATGGCAGGGGCAAGTGATAATAACAGAAGACAAAAAGAAGTGAGAAAGAAAGAGGAACATATATAGAGAAAACAGAGAAAAGATGGCATAAACACATGAAGGGAATGTTTAGAGAAAATGGGAAGAGGAAGTGAGCTGGTTTCATTGAAGATTAAATTCCGAAGGGACGTAATATTCACGATTTTCATCTGACTAAATTTTTTCAGTAAACGAACCCCCCAAAAGTGAATAAAACTGCAGATCAAGTTTCGCGAAGACCCACGCCATAGTTGTTTGGAATAATTTGTGCAAGGGAGATAACTTTTTATTGAATTTTTACTCAATCCATTTTCTCAGAAATTACTCAAATTATTCCACACAGGGTTTTGCTTATTATTATTATTTTTTTTCAATTCATGAAAGTCAACATTATTACATTCCAGAAATGATGTATTGAAAATTAGGTCCATTGGAAAATCAAGTATTGTAATCTCTTGACTGGTTTTCCAGCTGAATTCCAAATTCGGAGGTGCAGGTGGCCTAATGGTGGACTGCATTTGGCAAACCAAGTTCATACGCTGACTGGAGCAGTTTGTGTTCACTTAGTGCTAACACCTTTGGGAAAAGCATGAATTCATTACTCCCCCTATCTATGGGTGAAATAGCATGGCAGAGTTGAAAGGTATGAAAGATAGTCCCATCTTAGACACTCTGGTATCATAATATCTCACAATTGCTTCAAACAATAATAGTTCTAGAAATACAGATATAATCAATGCCTTGTGTTGTTAATAGAGATCTAAAATCAGAATTTTTTTTTCTTACACAAACAACAAATTTCTCTTGTGAGAAAAATTGTCAGGGCAATGCCAGTCAATAAATTCATCCAGCACCAAAGAATTAAATAGTTCATATAAGTTATAAGAATAAAAGCTGACCAACAAGCGTCCAGAGCCTCCAATCTTACACATTCAGGCAGCCAAGCTAGAGTACAATTTCACGTGCATTGGATTGAGGGTGAGGTAGAAACACTCATGTCCCACAATTAAAAGCAACCCATCAACAACCATCTCTACCACCTCCTTCACAGTAACTCACAGTACGTATGGACAATAAAGTAAAATTAAAACAAATAAAAAAAAAAAAAACAAACAAAGAAAGATACATGAAAAAAATATACTTGAACAAAACTGACCTTCTGATCCAACATTCTTCTTATCATAATCAGTTAATGCTTCCTCCTCAGTCTAAAACAATAAAATTGAGAATCATATTTCATTTAACTGTTTAAATTTTTGCACACAGTTTAAAGCAGAGTTTCCAAACCTTTTCTCCTCCCATCATCCCCTTTTGGTTATTTTTTTTTTTTAAATTCTGTCACCCCCACTCAGCTCAAATATCATCCCCCACAGAGAATGATTGTTCCACATCATCTAATGCCTTTATGCAAATAAATACCCAAGTCATGTAGCCTGACAATTTATCTTCCAGAAGGAACATTGCTTCTTATTATGTAATGCCTTATCTTGGTTAAACCAAGAAAATTCAATAATAAAGTATAAATTACAGATATTTGAAGCTTGAGGACGACCTATAAATGCTTGCATAATGAAATAATACAATGGAAACAGTTAAAACTATCTTTTTAAAGAGGTACTTAGTAATTCACCAAATGCAGGGGTCTCCTCATTTCCTTACTTTACCATCAAAAGATAACCCATTTTTTGTAAAGACAATTTTGTTTGTATGAGAAAATCAATTGCCCTCCTCAGCTCAACTTTTGCACACCCCCCAGGGGGCGATTTGCTCCCATTGCAAATGTCTGGTTCAGAAAATAAAGACCTGTTCTGCATAAGATATGTTCAGAGTTCACTTGGATTGAATTTTAAAAGAAAAATAATGTGATTATACTAGCAGTACCGAAGGATCAATATTCCAATAATTACCCCCCAGAAATCCTAAAATTTGCCCCAGGGGAAGAGTTCCTCCCCAGTTGAACATCTGTTTGATGAGTCACTTGATACAAGTAAGATTCATATAACAATGTGATGTGCCAGCATTCAGGTTGGGAAAAAAAAAAAAAAAAAAAAAAGTATGATTCACCTTTCCAGGTGTTGGGGATGCAGACGGAGTCAGCGTTGAAGTGCTCCGCCCATGGGATGATCGTTGTGGTGTCATGGAGGAACTACCACTGGTGGAGCTGTCAGGTGATGTGGTGTTGGAGGCATTGCGTAATGCTGATAAACCCACAGGTAGTTTATTGCTAGAAAAGACAGTGACAGGGTTGAAAAAAATAATACATTTTTTTTTTTTTTTAAATAAAAAAAAATAAATTTAGAAAAATAAATTTAAAAAAAATAAAAATAAAAATGCTGAAACATACCACAGTTTAAAATAACATCATCAGTAGAGAAATGGAAATATAATATCGCAGGGCTCCAAGATTGTGAAGATGCATTCCCACACTGTGATGGAGAATTGACAAAACCCACTGGTATCATGAAGTACTGCAGTGGTGTCTAGGGGTCAGTTGTAATGATTCTTCTCCCCAGAAACCATGCCTGTTTCCAGAGTCTCTCTAATGAAGGCTTCGTAAGGGCACTACTGCTGTTTTTGCAGTAGTAGTTGTATAAATTTATTATAATCACTTCTTATATTTCATTTCATTATTGGTTTACCCATGCCTCAGAATATGACTACAATATCTAAATAATTTTACTATTACATTGAGCTTTTTCAATGAATTGATCCAATTTTTTAGAACTCATTAGCATCTAGACACAAAATGTATTCTTAAAAGTGACCAATAAATATTTTTGTATTTAAAAAAGGCCAAGCCAATAACTAAATGGAAAACCAGTGGCTGTTGCCAAAAAAGTGAATTGTGGTAATGGTTTACTGTAACACTAGAAATCTATTTTTTTTTTCTTTGTTGTTTTCTAATAGGGTTGTTGGATTGAAGAGGTTGCTATATTACTGAGAGTTAAAGCCTATGGGACCATGATTGTCAGTCAACGTAAACCAAACAGGTATAAGAACAGAACGAAAACTTAAAGACAGAATTTAAATAATGAAAGCAATACGGAGGGAAGAAAAAAATTGATTTCCAGGTATATAGTGAACTGCTAACGCAATTCACAATTTAAAACATGAAAGAAAATGGTTGATTAAATTGTAGAAAATTGACAAGGGAGGTCACTCACCTATAGAGACGTGTAGTCGGCGTGTAGGTGGGACGGTTTGAAACATACTTGGACCAGATGAGATTTAAATCCAGCTGGTGATAATCCACTGCAGAGTAAAGGAATTCTTTAGAGGTTTTCAGAAAGGAACATTTTAATATGAGAGAGTTCTAAAGATAAAACACACATGTAGGTGCAAATGTATGAAAGAATTATGTTTTCATTGGGGTTAATGTTTGAAAAAAATTGCTCAGTGAAAAAGATACATTTCCTTAAAAATATGTGACTTTCAAAGGTTATTACAATGAAAAGGACATTTTCTTTCTTTGTACAATATAGATCTTTGTAAACCAATGCATTCAACAGGAATTATATTTTAGTAGGCAACACTCACAAGATACAGGAAAAGAGTTAAACAAAAATACAACAACAAAATCAGATAGGGAAGAATATAGCTATATGGTTATATTTCAAAGACGTCTACTGGTTAACCTTCATAGCTTAATTGATAAGGCACAGAGTTGAAGTGGTGTGTAAACTGTCATCAACAGAGTAGGTAGGTACGTATAATAAGGAGAGGATGATTTTTTTCCTGAAATTCTAAGGGAAACATTTTGGGAGTAAACTGTTCTTGACAATACATGCAGCCTAAGGTGCGTATCTTGGGTTCACAATATCAGCACACTGGTTTTCAGATAAATTCCTAATTAACTGCTACCAAAGAATTCAGAAATAGAAATAGAAAAGAGTACATCTTTTGCCCCCTGGTTCATAGCCAAGGTCTGTAGAATCTTCGAGAGATTTTTCGTTATAAATGCTTCCTCTGCTATGTTGCCATAATCTTCCATGTTAGCCAGACATCTTGAAAGATGGGTAGAGGCATGTTTGCTTTTTGTCCTGGGAGGGACATGACTATAAGACGGTTGCTATATGCTTGCCATCCCAATTACACGGCTCGGAGTGTACTCATTTAGCTGCAGAGTGCACAGGGAGGATCTGTCCTCTGAAGTGCTTGCCATGATCTTCAGTCATACCGGGAATCAAAATCATGACTTTTGGCATGTGAGGTAAACTTGCTAACCATCCGAGTGGACATCTTAGAGATATAATTAATGTTTAATGTCGACTTAATATCACTGTACTAAAAATTTCAGTGAAATACATTTTTACATTGTTCTGTGATTGATTAACATATGATTTGATTAAAGTATGTTAAAAAAAAAATTACAAATATAGACAATTCAAACACTGCTGAAGTTTTAAGAATTCAGAAAATCAAAATCAATGATATTCTCTGTAAAACCTGCAACGTGGTGTTTGGTGTATGTTGCAATGTGCTCTGTGGTGCACAGTTGATGCGGCTAGGGTAGATAACCCTAGCGTAGGGCCCTACAGGGAGCAATTGGTCCGACTGGCCTAGAGCTGGCCCAGTACACACACACTTACACTCCTTTACCAGGGGTTTACCAGGAGTTTAACTTTAAACTGTGTTATCTAACTTTTGACAATTGGATGAATGCAATGGCAGCTAAACATTAATCACATACCTGTTCCTAATAAATTGACTCCAGTTCCTGCAACGTGTTCTGAAGTCCCAACACCTCCTCCTACGGTAGCTCCTGTCCCGGTACGACTGGAAGAGGGTGCTACTAAACCTCCTCCACTGCCTAAGACAACGTTTCCTCCTGATCCTATCCCCAATCTGGTTCCTACAACATAGGAGGGGGCTACAGTGGTTCCAGGAGTGTCCACCACTGGGGATGTCACTGAGGTAATGTTGCTGTAACTAGTTGAAGGTTGAGAGGGTTGAAAACATTTCTTGTAACCAGAGATCGAAGGATTTGAGGAAGAGGCGGTTCCAGAGACACCCAGGGAAGATCCTGGGGGAAGGTAGGCAGGCAGCGCAGCTGGGGTCGGGCTGTTCACTTGGTGGACACTCAAGTTACCCATTGACCGGTTGTGGACAAATTTTGATGGACCTGCCACCCACCGTCCGGATGACTACAAAAAGAAAAGAGAAAAAAAAAACTATTAACCCTCATGATTCCTGATATATTCAAACAAAATGGTGGTCTGAAAATTTTTTTGTATCTTATACTTCTAAAATGCCTGATTTAACTCTTTTGACATCATTATTAAACTTTTTAGAAAGAAAAAAAAAAGATAATGCATAGAGTAACTTAATTTCCAGATATTTTCTTCAATTATTACAGAATTATACACAAGTTACACACACACAATCGTACAATGAATACGAAAAATATTCAATTCATTTTTAAAAAGTTCATTTTAGGATCCTTTCAGTTTCCAAATTGACAGAATTTGGATCAAAGACTAAAAATCACAAAATCAAAAAATTGCTGAAACAAGAGAACATTGAAGAGTTACGTACAAAAATCGAATCTTCATTCTGATTTCTGTCAATTCTTAAGCTGTATATGCATGTTAAAATAAACTTTTGGAAATGTATCAGATACTTTTTGCACACACTGTATATGCAAAATTACCGTAACTATACTTTCTTGATTTATTATCAAATTATACATGGGTATTATTGTGAAAATATTAACAGGATTGGCTGAATCAGGGGTTGCCAACTTTTTCAAGGTCATTCTCCTATTTTGTCAATAAGATTACTAGTTTTCCTCTGTTCCATTTAAGTAAGTTGCAACAAAGGATGATACAAAATTATTTTATTTGAACAATAGTCAGATCGCTTTATAATGAAAAATTAGTTTGATTTTATAGATGTACAGCAACTCACCTAAAAATCAATTCTGGAGTGTGATATTACTATCATTCATGAAAATTGAAAATTTTATTGAAGTTGATTAAACCAATTATACAATGACAAAAAGCTCACAGTATAACTAAATTTCAAGTAATTTTGATAAACAATGCTGGTAAGAAAAATCCAGACCCTTGATTGTACTCCATTTTGCATCACCCATCACCTTAAGCAAAAAACATTCACCATGTCTTATTTTTATCTGATAGCCTTATTTTCCAGTGGCGAAGCATTGGTCAAAATAGCATGAATTAACTAAAGAAACTTCATTATCCTAATCTTGATCGATATATTTGCAACAAAATACCACTAAATTTAATTGAACTGAACAGAAACTGAATAAATGGTCATACGAAATTGAGTCACCTATTTTCTTTTTTCCATTTCTAATAAATTTGTTTTATGAACTTGCAAAAAACACCAAAGTATTTTAGTTGGAATATTAAGATTTCTTAGACAAAGCATTGTCAATTGAATTTTCACTTGTTTTTCTCGCACCTTATTTCTGTAGCTTCTTATCGCATGATAAGTACCTTGAGAAAAAAGTGGGTATGAGACTCACCAGAGCAGAATTAGTGAGGACTGGAGAAACAGGGGCAGTTCTACGTCCACTGCTTGGTCTACGATGACTGGCATCTGACGTATCCAGACCAAATGTTGGAGGAGGTAAAAACGGAGGAACAACGGGCTTTAGTGTTTCACATGTATTGGAATGTACTGGGCTTGAATCCTGTAAAAGACAACGAGTAAATCCAAAAACATTATTAGTTAATCCTTGTGAAAAAATTCACGTATCTATGAGGTGAGTTTTTTTTTTAGAAAAAGGAACTACCGAGTTCATTCTAGTAAAACAGTCCAGATATTTTTATCTGCAAAATTGTTACCCTTAAGTTGAAGAGTCTGTTGTTAGGAAAAGAGAAACAGATAATTAAAAGAAACTGTTTAGCAATACCAGATAATTTAATCTAGCATCCATAGCTTTCAATTTTTTCTGTCTCTCTTTTGTTGATTGATGACATAGGAATAGAATTTGTGTCTCTCTCTAGGCATCGTTTTGAACTTTTAATTTTCAAGTCTCAACCGGAAATCCGAACTTGTCATTGTTGTTAGGTCAGGAAAAACAAACTCAACTCCAACTTTGACTGGAGCTGGACAATTAATAACGGTTGAAAATCCAGCAATGATGTCTAAATTTAAAAGAATTAATCTAATTATAGGTGAGCCTGCATTTCTGCTTCGTTATGCCCGAATTGATTTCAAATGAACATTCTGTATAATTTAATAACTGTAGCCATCAAAAATGGCGAAAGGTTCTTTCCTTTTTTTATATGTGCAGATGTCTTGTCAGTTTGTTCCAGTACTCCTGACCATACTGTCTTGTCAATAGACTTGAAAATTGGCATCAGTACTCCATTAGTCCCCTCCTAAAAAATTTTATTCTTATTTTTCGGAAAAAAAAAGGCTTTGAAGACCTTTTTTGGGCCTTGACAGTTTTATCAATTTTATTGATAACAACTACATTCTCCATAATCTATAGGTTTCTTTTCTCTATTTTAGAGTGTTTTCCAGTGGAAAACATCAATGGAATCAAGAATAGAATTCATTCTCACCATATTTATTTTTCAATGGAATTTTCTTTATATAACTCCAAATTTTGATGAAACAATTGTTCAATTATTGACTGTGATGGCGGGTTCATTGTCTCCAAATATGAAAATTAGTGACTTCTGCGAATCATTTTATAGAAATGTTTGTATATATATATATATACATACATACACACACGCACACATTTTTTTTCAACTCTTAGTGTGATGTTAAGTAAGAAAATCAAAGATAATGTTAGAACTCATGAATAGCATAAACTTGGGTCTATGAAATGCTGAGATTTTGAAAGACAAAAAGAAAATAGTAACTTCAATGCCAGGAAATATGGTAAATGAAATCATGTGACATACCTGAGTACACATAGTGGCACTTCTCTTGGTTTCTTGAAGCATTGTCTCATAACTATTAAAGTCAATTATTTGCTGGCTTTGAATCGGAGTAGCTGGTAGTCTTTGGTCAACTATTGGTATCTAAAATGGAGAAAAAAGGAATGATTAACTGACCATTATAAAATAAGTCTGGTTATTCAGTCAATAGAAACAGTCATGTTGTCTTCTGGTAGCATGCTGTGTTGGGGGTGATCACTAAAAAGTAAAAATTTTCAAGAAAAAAAACAAAAACAAAACAAAATGTTTTTTTTGGACATAAAGAGTAAATGTTGGCTTGACCTATTTACATGACACATAGATTGCCAGCCAGAGAACCACTTGAAAACTGAAGAAACCTATGTTGACCAGAGGACAATTTTGGTCGGCGGTTGACGAATCTCTTAGATGATGCATTCCCATCGACTAGTCCATGACCTGTCACTTCGCCAACAGTTATCATAAGTTTACAAAAACAGGATCTGCTAGTGGCTGCTACTGATACTATAAGTGTGACAAACACGGTCGGAATGGAGAGAGGAAGAGAGTTCAATAAGAGAACAGCAAGGGAGAGGGGAAGACAAAAAGTAGCTTAATAAGAGACTAGGAGGGGAAAACAAAGGTAGCTTAAGAAGAAGAGGGTAGGAGGGGAGAGGGTTTGATGGCTGCTACTGACAATATGAGTGTGACAGCTATAACTCTTATTACGTATAAATTAATTTTGACTAGTTTCCTTTTGATCCTTTTTTCTATGGATTTTGATTGCAACAGTCAGATTGTTACCTTATTGAGATAAAAAGCAACTGTATTGGGTGAAAAAAGGATTTCAGCTTCAAACAGTAAGAACATTTATAGAATTAGTAAACAAAGATAGAGTGAACAAGACTGTTTTTTTTGTCAAATGTTACAATGAAATTAATACTTACATCAGGTAATTTTTGGTGTTCCTGTTCCGAATCGTAAGTGAAATGAACAGTGGTAAAATGCGGAGAGCTGTTAGTTCGTCCAAGTTTGAGGTTACGGAATCGGTTTGACATTCGACTCCACCATGCCTGAGAAAAAGAGGGAACAGAGAAGTATTTTTTAAGGCAGTGCAAAGTTGTTTTCAGGCCCTCTTCCACACATACACGTCACAAACACTTTTGTCCTTTAGCCATCCAGTTTTCATCTGCTATAACCCTTTTATCATGTCATACCATATTCGCTCTCTGGTAAATGATAGTATCCAGCTCGCTATAAAAAAGACGTTCTATTGGTTAAATGCGATGAAGTTATTTTTAAGTTGGAACTTGTGACATGGACATGCTTCTTGTCACAGATATTTCTACCCGTAGAAGATAAGAATTCTTCTGGTAGACAAACAGACTTCTTCTGTAAGACAATCAGGTCATTACATCAACCTATTTCATTGATGGACAAATCATATCAACTTGAAATTTTTTGCACATGTCTCGATTTATGTATCACATTTACAGCTTTGAAAAATATAGTAATTTGGTTATCTGTGAAATTTGCTTAAAAATTGAAGGATTTTTCAGAATTATTGATAGGCTTACTATTAACATTGATACTTTTTGTTCAATGTATTTTAGAAATAGTCTTCTTTATGTTTGTAAAAACTATACACTGTTAATATCAGTGAATGCAGCTTGAAAAGTACATACAATATGAGAAAAATCTTTTTCAACTTACCTTTAAACCATTTCGGGAAAGATCATCATCACTGTTATAAAAATAGAAATAACAATTCATCTGAATTAATATGAATACATCCAGGCAATGTAAATTTGATTTATCATTTTCTGATGACCTATTTATCTATCATTATTGCTTAGTTTATTAAGTTGAAATAACAGACAACTCGCCATACTAGTCTATAATTGAAAAACCGCATTGTCAAAATTTGAAGTATCGTAAGTATATTCCATTGAAGAATGAATAGAGTCAGAATAAATTCTATCTATGACGTCACTGGTATTTTCCACTGGGAAACATGTAGATTCTCCAGGATATAGATGATATTAATAAACTTTTAGAATAAAGGTCAAAAAAACTTTTTTTCCAAAAATGAAAAAAAGAATTTTTAGAAGAGATTTAGTGGAGTACTGATGCTAATTTTCCACTCTACAAAGGATATGGCCAGGAGTGCTAAACGCACCAACACATGCTCATATATAAGAAGGATAAAAACCTTTGCCACCTCTGGTGTCACATGGTTCAAATTTCTTTTTTTTTTTTAACAACATATTTACGATTGTGTTCCAATATCTTTTGCCATCTTTCAAACAATTTTATAATTCCAATTCCAGCCTCCAAAAAGTGTTACTTCTAAGTTAGTTCCTGATAGGTGCTTTATATCACATTATTTCAATTGGTCTAATTGGGGGCAGTACTTGTTCAAATCAATCGTTTGTTCCTCCAGAAGGTTGTCATATTCCAAAGCCACTAGATACAAAGCATCACCTTCTTTGGTACGATTAGAAGTAGTTCATTTTGCTCGCCTTGGTATCTCTTGCATTCAACATTCTTCTAAAGTATGAACTTTTCATTGCATATCACTATTTGTTTTAAAAACAAACATTCAAGTATGGTCTCGGAGTTTTTTTTCAATTAACGCACGTGGAAGTCACACATGAAAGCGATTAACTTAATCGAGCAGGAGTGAAAGCTTTTCAAGAGTTGGGAGGGTTAGAATGGAAGAGGGTGCTTAATCTTGGGAGAAAAAGAGATTCAATCTCCACTGTAACTGTTATTCATTGCTACTGCCATGCAAGTCTGAAGCCTATAAAATAAGTTATATCAATAGTAGACCACAGTAATACAAACAAATAGTAAAAGTAATCAATAATGATAGATATAATAGTTACATATGACTTTGCATGTTATGATAGTTAATATAGATGCATTCCTTCAGTAATAAATTACTTCTATAAAATGATGTACTTTAATTGCAGAAATACAGATTCAGAAGTAATGATGATGTCTTGTTAACACATGTAGAAATTCCAAAGGTCCAGCTAATGTTCATTAAAGTTCAATACTTTTTTGTTTTTCTTTCTTTCATTCATTCAAAAGCATATTCAATTTGTTATCCTAATACTTCTTGTTACTTTTGACACTAGAGTCTGATTAGTTTATTTCACAATCATTATTAAGTCATGTGGCAATAAGTATTCAAATCTATTTCAATATATCTCTTCTCCCAGAGAGCCTACATCTACTTGAGCTAAAATATTTGGCAAATTGAAAATTCTACCTGTAGTCTGGAGTGGAACCATTTTGTTTAACCAATGGCCGTTTGCCTTTTCCCTGGCGTTGATTAACTTTCATAGTCTTTTCTGCGAGCAAACGCAGGAGTTCGGTGTCAACATCATCTGCAAGAAAAAAGTACAAGAAGGTACAATACAGATATGTGGGTTTCATTTCAAAAAGAGAAACCTTATTTTTAGAAGAACTGCAACTAAATTTATCTTAAAGCTATAAAGCAAAGGGTTATTAGCTCACAAAATGGGTTTTTCCAAAAAGTAAAGCCATAGAGGATTGCAATAACCAAGTTTTGATACATGTGCAGTGTTTGTCCAGAAAGTATCCAGCCATTTTGAATACCTTGATGGGGGAGGAAATTTATTAGTCCGCAAGGTTTTCAATACATCAGTGTACATGAATGGCAGAATTGGCACAAAGTAAGGGCTTGTTTTCACATTATATTCATATTGTAAACAGGACCCCCTCTAAAACTTGAAAATAATCAACTTTTTAAAACTGACAAATTCCTTGAAGAGAAGAAGGTCATGGGTCAATAGCACAAAAAATTAATCAAGAAAAATTTGAAAAAAAAATTTCTTGAGGTGGGACCATGGTATCTCATAAGTGCAGGGTATTGCATGATTGTAGCACTCACAATGACAGAGCCTGTCCATTTTTCACATCTTGTGAGGTGTTTATGGTAAATTATTGCATCATTCAGGTCTGTCTAGATTTGGCTCCTTGCGACTATTGACAATGAAAGAGATTAGGGGGAATGTGACGAGGCAGCTGATGGTGATCCCGAAACAGAACTTTACAGACTGCTTTGAAAAATGGAAAAACTCTGAAGGTTGTCTAAGGTGCCATTGCCCCTGATAGGCTATTTTTTCATTAATATTAAACAGTTAAATACTTTCGGAACAGACCTCATATATTCATACTAACATCAGCTAAGAAAAAAAATGCAAAGTTTACAGATAAAAATCAAACCTGGTTTTTAATTTAAGGAGAGTTTGAGAGAGAATATTCAAACTATTCTTATGATTTCAATGAGTGCAACTTTGAAAAATTTGGTTAGTAAATGTTTTCTTTGCATTAGTAATGCAATTTACCAAAATTGACTAGCATCTCACTGAACAGTAAATTTTGCTGTGTAATGGAAAATAGAGGTTGGTGTTTCTTTATCCTCAAAAAATCATCATGGCAATATTGAAAAATCATGAAAGTGATCACTTCGCAATGGGGTATTGTGTCAGAAACAAACAAAATCTTCTGACTCCTTATTCTTTCTTTTCACAAAAAAACAATTTTATTTATTCACACTCAGTTTCAGTTGAAATAAAAATTCAAATATAAAGAGAAAATATTTGTCTAAAAAAGGAGAACTGACCTAAGAGAGAGGCCATGTCGAATGCTGTACATCCATTTTTGGCTCGTAGAGTGACCTCAGCTTTAGCGTCGTTGACAAGAAAAAGAGCAACATTTTTTTGGCTGAAAAGAAAAGAAAAAAAAAAAAACAAGATAATATCACCATGTTCTACTCTTAAGATTAGAAGAATACTCCCACCAACACACAGATAAAACCAACAAAAACAAGGAGGTTACTTTGGAAAAAAATTATCAATAGCAAAAATTTTTATGAGCATGAATAAATTTAATTGACAAATTTTGATGCACAAACTTATGTGGTTTGAAAAAAAGAAGCCAAAACTAGCTTTGCAAGCGAAATTATGAATCACCAACACCACCACCACCATCCATGTATGTTATGTTGGGTGGAGATAAATTAAAAAGTTAGAAAAAGTGGGGGTGATCAATGAATAAGTTACTTATCTAGCTTTTTGATGGGCAAAAACAAAAAAAAAATAAAATAAAATAAATGGGCACAAATCAGTGAACAATTTAGCATAAACTTACATTACATATTGAATACCCACCAAAACCTATTTTGGAGAGAAATTTCCAGAAAAAAACAAACCCCACCCCAACACATTTTGGAAAGGAGAGCGCGTGCAAAATTTCAAGTTTCTACTATGAATGGTAAGGGCTGGATGAAGTCTGAATAGATATATAGATAGTTACATACATACTAATGTCAGAATACATAAATGACTTTAGCCCAGCAACAGTAATTAAACCATTCTGTCGTGGTTAGCATTGGTTAAAAGACTTGTACATGCACAAAGACAAGAAAAATCATTTACCCATGGTATGTAGCCTGCATCAGTGCTGTCCAACCACTGATGGTGTCCTGCTTATTGATATCACAACCTTTGTCCACTAAGTACCGGACAATGTCCAGCCGTCCCATCATTGCCGCAAACATTAAAGGAGTCGCTCCATCTTGTGGTGAGCAAGCATTCACCTGAGTCCTATCTTCCTTTACAATTTTAGTGATTCGGTCAAGATCACCTGCAATAGACAAATAGATAATCAAATAGCCTATCAACATATATAAAATGCAATGTATATCCATATATATATATATATATCACTCTGCCCTCCCCAAGACTAACCACTGCTGCTTTACCAAAGACCTGATACGTACTGGACATTCTTCCACTCAGCAGGAGGCTTCCAGCAGCCCTGACAACACAACTTACCCACAATGCATAGCTCCTGGCAGTGGACTCTAGTTCCACATGGTACATTTTAATACACACTCACACAGCAAACACCACTGATGATGGGAAGAATCCCGAAACATGTATGGACAATTCACTTATAAGGATTAATAAACCTTACCTCCAATCACCTCACTCCCGAGTCTGTCTCACTCTCTACAGTACACATTATATATATATATATATATATATATATATATATATATAGTGCACAGATACTCCTAGGCAGCAAGCCAGGAACTAAAACTTTGGCTTTTGGGCAGAGCGCACAGATACTCTGATCCAAGGTAGAAGTGCTGATTTATAAGTAAATGATCCTGTAATTTTTCTACAGGTATTATGCTGATAGTTATAAGTGGGGAGAAGAAAAAAAAAAAAAAAAAAAAAAAAAAAAAAAAAAAAAAATCACCCACATCTCCTGGTTCACTTCTAGCTATCTATCGTCTTACTCCTTCATAATCACTTTCCAGTTCCTCATAGATATCAGATTGTATATTGAAAATTAATAGAGGTACACAAGAAGTGCTGTTGTCACACTGCAAAGAGCAAACTGAAATGATATTGTAATATCATCTTGATTCACTTTTTATTAGATGAGGCATTATTATTTTTGACTAATATTTCTTTCATCTTAATTTCATTTGCTTTTTATCACAACTACTCATGTGGGCGAGTGATCACTGATGAAAAGCAACTAAAACTAGCATTCTGAGGGAAATTATGAATCACCACTACCAATGTATGCTGCTTTTCAACTCATAAATTAAGCAGTGGTCATGGTGAAATTAAGTTACCTTAATGAAAATACTACCAGTATGATTTGAACCACAAAGAAAAAAAAAAAAAAAAGAAAAAAAGGTCTGCTTAGTCACTTGAAAGAAACTGTCAGAGGACTGATGTCTTCAAGCAGCATATCATGTCGGGGTGGGGGGGGTTGATTTTTAAAAATTGAAGGAAAAAAAAAAAAAAGAGTGATCAATGAATAAGTTACTTTGCTCACCTTTTGTCGGGCAGTGATCACTAAAAGTTTGAATTTTTAAAAAAATAAAAAAACATGCATGAATGCTGCCAGACACAGGCTTAGGGAGCAATTCACCATAAACTTATGAGAATTTAAAAAAAAAAAAAAAACCTTTTCCCTACTCATTGGGAGGAGTGTGTGTGCAAAATTTCAAGTTTCTGCTACAAATGTTTGGGGCTGGGCAAAGTCTGGATTTATAGGTACATGAATAGATAAATGTCAGAACATGGGAGTAATCTAAACCCAGCAACTGTGTTTATACCGGTCTGTTCTAAGAAACGAGGATTAATTAAGATGGAAGAAATACCAATCAAAAATTAGTATTGAAGCAACATTGGTAGAAAGTAATAAGGCTAGCACGGACCGTGCAAATGGGGTGTTGGTCACATGTAAGAATTTGCATCATGAGCCACTGAAAGAAGAACAAAGTCATGTGACCAACATTAATGGACAAAAGATCCAACAGTAAGTTCATAGTTCAAAATGAATCCATTATCTTTTCAATTTCTTAAGATTTAAATAAAAGGAAAACTCACCATGTTTTGCAGCATCAATTATATCTGGCTTTACTTCTTCTGGAGCTGCAATGAACAAAAAATAAATCAAGTAACCCAAGTTTACTAGATGTTAACATAAAAATCACACAGCTCTATAAAAGTTGATGACTTTTTATAGAAAAAAAAAAAGTCTGGCTAGTCACTCTATAGAAAATATCATGTGACAAACATCTTTTGGCTTCATACCATGTTGGGGGTGATCAATGAAAAAGTTACTTATCCCCACCCCTTTTTTTAGATACTGATCACTATAAAAAGTGAATTTTCAAAAACAAGCACAAAAGCCGCTGGACACAAACTAACAGACCAATTTAGCAAGTACTTACATTTCAAATTGAATCCCCCACACTAAAAATCTATTTTGAGGGAATTTTCAAAAAATTTTTTTAAAAAATTTCTAGGCCTAATAAGGAGTAAATGTTTCTTTTTCAGCCCTCTAGCTCCATTGGTGTGGTCATACATATATAGCAAGCCAGCCAGACTAACTTAAAAACTGTAGAAACTTATGTTAATGTTGAGAGTTTTGGTTAAGCATTTATAATAATGACTACAGTAATGTTAGTGCCACAAGATAAAAAATATGTTAAAATTTTCTCTTATCAGAAGGTGCCTCACCTTGGACTAGTGGTTAACAAGCCAATCTTGCAGGCCATCACTACTGTAGTTAGTTTGATCCAACTATTGTGGTCACGTACCAGATGAGGCTAAGCTTAGTAAATATCAATCTATTGTTGTGCTTCACTATGGAGCAATAGTTAACAAACTAGTCTCGTATAGTATTAAAACCACAGCAACAAAATTTGAAGTTATGCAAAATATTTCCATCAAAGATTAAATATGGTCAGAATAAATTCTATTTATGACACAGCTGGAAAACATCTAAAATGAAGTAAAACATCTGGAAACATTCTGAAGAATCTACACGTTATTGATTAATCCGTCGAAATAAGGCCAAAAAAGCTTTTTTTCCAAAAATGAAAAAAAAATTCTCTTAGAAAGGCTTTAGAGTGCTGATGCTAATTGTCAAGTCTGCAGATCAAACAAATTGGCCAGGAATGCTGGAGTACACAAACACGCGTACATATTAAAAGGGATAGAATCCTTTGCTTTCTTTGGTGACCATGATTGTTCAACTTACATGGCACTGATATTCGGAGTAAAGGGCAGACTTATGCTTGCCAATTAACTCTCTTGGCTGAGTGGTCAAAGCAGCCGGGCAAAACCAGGCTTCCCTCTGGCAGAAGGGATGCGAGTCTGAATCTCACCTGAATTCTTCATTTCCAATTAGCGCTGTTTGCTTACTGCCATAGAGTGATGGCTCGAGTTGAGATGTGATAAAAACAAATAAAAAAATCAAGACATAGCTCAATAGAAGTCAAAATCAATACAATGTTTAATGACTTACAGACTTTGGGTTTGTTTGTGGTCTTTCTGTCAAGGTAGCCTCGCACTTCACGTTTTCCTCTTACAGTGGCCATCTCTAGGGCTGTCCTGTTGTTGATGTCCATCAGATTTGGGTCCCCTCCCCTTTCAATAAGTACCTGTGCAGTAGTCATGTGTCCATTTTGGGCTGCTGCCATAAGTGGAGTTAGTCCACTTGATGGGGTCTGGTAATTGACTTCATATCCTCGGTCGAGAAGGAGACGCAAAACAGAATCATGGCCGTTTTGAGCAGCAGACATCACAGGAGTGATTTCACAATCTTTACCTGAAACGAGAGAAATAAAAAGGCATTAACTTTCAATCCTTCACAGTGAGAAATATCATAAGTAATAATTATTACCCATGAAAACATTCACAGATATATTTGAATTTCTATGCGATAAATTTTTTAAAAGAAACTATACATATACACACACACATTATGTATTACCCTTACACATATGGTTATCCCTTTCCATCAGTGGTACAGTCTTCAATAATTCAATGGGAATATTTTTTTGAGTTTTGTGGCCTGTCATGAAAAACCACATCATTGAAAATACACTGTATAATATAAACATAATATGGTAATTTAGGGAAATCATAAATGCATCTTAATAATCTTATATCATGTTTTTTTTTCCACAAACCTCTACCATTTATTATCTTAATGTTCTTTTTTAACGTATTACAATAATCATGTCATCTTTGAAAGTTGATTTTTGATATGAACTGCAAGAAAATGATTAGTTATAAAAAAAAAAAAAAAAAAAAAAATTTCTGTGGACTCACAGAGGATTTCTGAGCAGACCAGAGCTGTATTTACGTTTTTTCACTGAGAAAAATTTTGATCCCGGTATAATTGATGAATTGGTCACCAGAAAAAAAAAAAAATGAAGCAGAGTTTTAAAATCAAAAATTTTTTATGTATGCTATGCTGAATTTGTTCATCTATTTTTACATTTACAGCTTAGGGATGGAAAAGTGTTTTTTTTATCAAAAGGTTTATAGCAAAAAAGATTTATGGGTTCCGGGGATCAAAAAGATCAGTGGTGGTGGTGGGGAGTAAGAAAAGCTTACTCGTGCCTGTAGCATATTTGTCACCCCCATCATACCTTTAATCCCCACAACAACAGATAACTGTACTGACCGTAATGCATTTGATAAACATATCTACCTGTGTTTTCTATGGAGTTCAAGTGGTTTCTTCACATTCTCTTACTTCATGACTCAATAATTCACTATTTCAAAGCTGTTGATCTGCTTATAAGATATGCCTTGTGTATATCTATATTTTTTGTCTGTAACTCTTATCAAAGGAGATAACTCTTTAATGCTAATTAAAGAGTAATTTTCATTATTTTTTTGTTTTGCAAATGTGTGAAAAAAATAAAAAAAATAAAAAATCTGACTTCATCCTGGCTGGACATAAACGAAATATAGAGCACTATGATATTTTTGATAGTACAATGTAATTGCAAAATTATTTAAATACTGTCATTATTTTTCGCTGGCATGGGTAAAGTAGCCAGATTTGAAAAAAAAAAAAATAAATAAATAAAAGAGGTGGCAGTATGAGCAGATACAAGTATACAGAAAATAAGACTTGTCAAGTATTACCTAATCGATTAGGTTCAGCTCCGGATTCCAACAAAAGGCGAACAATCTGTAGATGTCCACCCCGGGATGCGATTGTCAAAGCAGAAGCTCCCAGCCGGTTGAGGGCATTAATATCAGCCTTGTTTTGCAGCAACAGGGCCACGACGTTGGTATGTCCGTGGCGACTGGCCTGCATCAACGATGTCCAACCAGCCATGTTAGCTTTGTCCAGAGCAGCCCCTTTCATCAAAAGCAGCCGGACGACCTGCTCCTGGCCGTTTGCGGCCGCCATCTGGAGTGCCGTCGTCTCATCCTCATCCACATCGTCAACCTGAACTACGCCCTGTTCCAACAGGTTCTGGATGACATGGGTCTCCCCATTCTCGCAAGCACTCAACAACTGACGAAATCGGTCCATGTTGTTAGTTTTCTTCCACTCCAGGCCATCATCATAACAAAAGCAACCATTTAACTGGTACTTAAAGAGAAAAAAGAAAAGAAAAAAATCGGATAGTTAGATTTGCTATTGTTCCCAAGATTAAACTACTTCCATCTAAATCGTTTACCGATTTCTTTTTTAACAACTCAGGCTGTCACTCTACGGCAGCGAGCAAAGTAACAGTGTAGATCGGAAATTGAAATAAGGAGTAAGAAGGTTATAGTCAAAACAATGGGTTACAATTCTTCATGATCTAATAATAGTAAAAATATAATTGTTTTTTGTTCTTGTTTTGTTCAGTAACAGTAAAATAGGTAATCTTTTGTGGTAATAACATACCACAGGAATTTATTTTTTAGATATAGTGAAAATTAAATTCTTTTCAAAAGCAGAACTGGGTTTTTTTTGTAAAAAGAAAAATTACCAAAAAATTAATAATGTAATAAAAAATTATTAACGGAGTAGGTTACACTGCCGTCGAAAAATTTCGTGGATATCATATTGAGCCAAATGTTATACACCAAAGACATTGTCAAAATAAACAATACTGTTGAAAAATCTATTGATAAATAAAAATTATCAACCAAATAAATTAAAAAGCAAGCGTAAAAAAATTAGTTACTTAATTAAAATTAAAAATTTGGAAACACACCACACAATCCTAATCCAATACTTTTCTTTCCAGGTCTTCGCGTATTCTGTCAGAAAAGTTACATAAAACACATTTTCAACACGTTATTTGACCTCCAAAATCCAAACGGGCCATTTTTCTCGATCGAAATTGTATTTTATAGCCTCAACAGGTTCCATCCAAACTTTCTTAAAAGTTTTCCGAAACTTTCTTAATTAGTGTTCGCCATTTTGACAACTCACTGACGTCACATTACCCAACATTCCACTCTTCCGGTAATTCCACGTGCGTTTGGAACGTAAACAAAGATTTTTGTCCTATCTTAAAATATGTTTGTTAATCAACTGGAAAGGTGTTATTTTTGTTTACAACCTGGTCTTTGTTTGCAAATAATATTTTGGATAAAACGTTTCAAAGAACACTCTGACAGTGTTATTAATTAGGACAAACAACACCCCCGCTGAGAGCATCTTAATCTTCACATTGTTCCGTCTTGACATTTAATTTTATTGAAAATAGAACTTTTGGAATTTACACATAATTTTACGCATTTGCAGATTGATTAGGGAATATTGATTTCCTAGAGAATAAATTGATTAAATGTCTAGGGACATTCTAGCTCTCAATGATTTTGTCATATACGGTACTGTTCATAAGTATTTGAACAAGCTCAAACTCGTATGTTTCTTGCATATGGTTGCATTATTTCAAAGGCTATTTATTAACTAACTACCTTTTCTTCCAAATACTAACAATTTTGGCCCGCTTTTTGATCTTCATGCCGATTGATTTTGATCAAAATTTTAGTCACTTAGAAGAAACTTGGTTAAATTCATTCAACAATTTAATTCGATGTAAAATGTTTTTCCTGAAGTTTATCATTGATGAGAACCACAAAACATACTTATTTTCATTACTTTGTTGTGCTGATAGCAATAAATTTTGGTTCTTCTAGCGTGAAATTCATGTTTTCAACTTTTAAAACCAAACCAAGCCATACATGCAAAATTTCTGATTTTCCACATACTTACGAGCAATACTGGGTATTTGTATGAAACACATCACTTATTGTATTGCTAGAACTTGAATAATTTTGTTTTATCCACCCATGTGTCTGACTAGGCCACCCCACTGCAATTATTTGCGGGGCCTGTGGTCCCACATGCTACCTCAGCTTATATATGCAATAGAAAAATAACCTAAACCTAACCACGGTGATTAAACTGTTCTGTTGTGATTAGCGACGATTATTAAGAAAGATTATTTATACGTCTTATCCCAACACCAATTCAAAATCCTTTTGTTCGTATCGATATCGAATCAATGTACTCTTTAATCTCCCATAAGTGCACATTATAGAGTTATTTCGGAAAGTGTCTACGATGCTGTCTTTTATCATTATTTATATTTCGGAAATTTAGCATTGTATATTTATTACAAAAAAATTTGGGGGGGAAAATGAGCGCTATAGCAGATCGGTGCAAAACTGAGCATTATTGTAATTGTAAAAGATATTTTAAAGCATAAGAAAGTACTTAAATACGATTAGTTTCAGTACCAACTGGAAAGAACGCTGAGAGAGCGCATACTGCCGTCAATCCAATTAACCACTAAAAACCGAACAATCAGGTTACAGTTACCAGACGATGCTGTTACAAAAGCTTGATCGTTCATTAGATACACACCTTTGGACCGATGCGCCCGCTCACACTTTTTCGGGGGTTAGCGAAGCGTCACGTCTCTCAAGAGACAACCCCTGATGGAGTATAACGTCCCGGTTTCTGTTGCATGTGTCAGCTTAGCGATCCTAGAAGGTCTGAAGTTTGGTCGAGACTGGGATTTTATACCTAGAAGTTTTCATGATCAACCCCCCCCCCATTGGCAGAATGCAAGTTCACCGAATTTCCAGGAGTGTAAAAGGTTATATTTCCGGTAGGTGGGGGCACAAAATGATATATCCAGCGAAGATCTGCTCTTTATTTCTGATCGTGCTATTATTAGGGGTGATCAGGTCGAAATTTTCCTTGGGTCACAGGACCCCCAATTAATGCAGTTTCCTGAAAGTGCACAGACCAAGGATTAGAAAACTGAATTTTTATCGATAGCCCCAAGAGATCAAAAGACTTACAAAATCTTTAAAAAGTTCGGGAAGTGAGTTTAAAACTCCAATTCTGTTGTTTGTATAGTAATAAAAATGATTTATAAATTCTGGAAGTTTTGTACTTCATGTATGTCTTTTCAAGTAGATTACTTGTATTACTCTATTGTTGTAAATGAGTTGTAGTGATTTTCCAGGGATGTGTGTGTATGGGGGGTGCGAATGTACCTCCATTACAAACGCCAACATGTTGGGGGTGCGACTGTACCTCCATTACAAACCTGATTAATCTCAACGCTTGATTATTTCCCTTAGACTGAGTAACTTTGTCTTAAATTTCTGATTATATTCAAAATATTTCATAATCATAGGCATACGTGACAGTGGGGTGCAACTGCCCCCCCCCCAATTGAGCAAAATGGTATCAAATTTTGGACAAATTGTAATTCGGGCAAAATCACGTAAATTTTTGTGCAAATCAAGCCCTCTGCCAAACTTTTAAAAAAAAGTGTTCCCATAGACCTATGTTCACAATGTTAACAAAATGACAATTCAAAGATTGCTGGATCCACCCCAAAATGTAATTTATCATATCTTATCCCACGGCCCACCTTTCCATTAAATGTCATTGAGAACCTGTGGTGATATTGTGTGTACAAGCAGACAGCATAGTCTAACGAGGGTGAATACATAACCTTTGTTCATCTTCATTGGCAAAAAATTGAAATGGTAAACATTTTGAAAACTATGTAAACTTCTCACGTTTTTTGCAGAAAGTCCACATTACTTGATGAACACATTAGAAAAGATTTGTTACTGGCTCACAAATCAAAATATCAAAGGGAGGTAATAAACTACACTGACTTATGCAGCTGCTGCTGTTACTAACTTATAAGGTCTTTCCCTGAAAAGTAAAAATTTGTGATCTACATTAGGAAAGTAAGAAAGGAATGGAAGAAAAAAGTTTTTTGGTAAAAGTTTGTTGCTGGTTATCAAAATAAAATATCAAGGTGGGGTAATAAATAACGTTGATTTATGCCTAAATATCACAAATTTTTACTTATAAAAGGAAGACTGAAAAGCATTCAAGATCTTTCAGGATCAATTGGATGTTTATCCTTAAAAGCTTGAAATTCGGAGGGAAAAGTGGGGACACATAGGACCAAACATTGGGTTCCTAGCACTCCGGCAAGCTGAACTATTCTTATAGACTGGTACTATATTATACTATTTGTTACTAAATATCAATAATTTATATTACAATTAATAAATTTGTTGAATAACTATTAAACACTATTACCCACAACAGACTGGTTTAATTAATGTTGTTAGGTTTGGGTTATCCATGTATTCTGACATTTAGATGTATCTAACTATCTGGACTTTGTCCAGCCCTAAGCATTCATAGAAGAAACTTGAAATTTTACACACACCCTTTAATGAGTATGGGAAACGTTTTTTTATGTTTTTTGAAAATTCTCTCCCTAAAAAGGTTTATATTGGAGGGTTCATTTAACAATGAAAGCTGATTCCAAATTGGTCCCTTAAATAGTGTCCATGTTTTGTTTTATGTTTTTTAAATGATAAATTTATGATTCAGACCATGCTGGTAATATTTTCATCAGGGTAAGTTGATTTTACCACCACCACTGCCTAATCTACAGGATAAAAAGTAGCATACATGAATAGGGGGATTCATAATTTCCCTTGGAATGATAGTTTTGACTATTTTTTTTTAAATTCTTATTTGTATTAGGAAATTTTGTTTGATAACATAATCATTCTCCTAAAAGGAATGTTATATGCATTTTGATAGCCACTGGGTTCTACGATTAGTTGTTTTGCTAATAAGTTTCTGTTGTTAAATTTTATGAAAAAAGTATTTTGAAAATATGAGATCAGTTAGAATACCTTTTTCTCTATAACCTTTGTTGTTTTAACATTGCTGAAAATATATCTGAAATAACTCAACTAGAAAATTCATAGCTGAATCTAATAAATTGTATACATTTTATTTCCATCAATTTTTCTCCTAGGTCATAGGAGACAAAGGTTGAATGCCTACACTAAAAAGAAAAAAAGGAATATTCTGCTTATCTACAAGTTTGAACTTGAATTTTTTTATATAAGTTTTTTAAAATCTGTAACTATTTCTTCTTTCATTTTGCTCTAAGAAGATTAAAACCATATTATCTGGTAGAAATTAAATAACATCTTTTTAGTTAAATCTAGATCATACCTGAAAAAACTTTTACATTGTGTTTAACACACCTGCTTTTTAGATGCACTAGTATCAATAGCAGTGACCGCTGTCAAATTGACAAAGCAAATGCTTTATACTATCTCCACGAAGCATTCCCTCCCACTTCTTCAATGAATCATTATTATATTTATCATTTCATTATTATGTCATCTGACGATGGAATTTTATTTTACCGTCCAAATACAAAACACACACCAATTGCATGAATTAAATTCTATTATACTATGATATTAGCGTTAAATGAAGATTCTTTCATGGGAAAGGAAGAGTTTCTTTTGTTTGGCACTAAAGATTGAACTAGTGCGTCAGTCTGACTTTCAGGCTTGTTACAGGTAAAAAAACAAAATTCCAACACAATTTAATACTTTAAATTAAAATCAGCTTTAATCTCAAAAAGTATCTATATCATAATCTCTGGTATTTGCATAACATTTGAAAAAGAAATGTGAAGATTTCTCCTTGTCAGATATTTTAAACTTGTCTTTTCCATTAAACAAATCAATAAATGATGCTTACAACATGGCAGGAATCCAAGTACATAACTTTATTATAACAAAATATGACCATGGTTAGCAAACTAGTCTTGGTAGTGTCATGTGTTTAATCCTCATAGCCACCCTCCTATTGTGCTGGACTAAGCTATGCTTAAAATCATCTTACAGGTTGTTTTTTCTTTAATGAGTTAGTACCTGCTAACATTCGTGAAAAACTTTTAGCTTTTTACCGCAATCCAAATATATTTTTCTTCAGGCACTGACAGCTCATTATTCTGGATTGAATTTCATCAACTACAAATCTACCTGGTTCAATGAAGAAAATTTTTTTAAATTTCTTATTTGAATAAAATGTTTTTGGAAAAGATAATGGTTGCAAAGGCAACATAAACAATTAACGAACATGATGCTATAATAACGTTAGTTTTTCAGATAACACAACACATTCTTCTTGCTATTTTTGCAGTTCACACAATGTTTTGGCTGATCAATTCAACGGCCTTCCTGATGTGTATCTGTACATGTAGAAACAAGTACTTGTTTCTCGGTAATGTCAAGTAATGGTAGCATCCAGAAATTTATTTTTCAACAGCAATGCTTGTAAGATTAGTTTAACATTCTCATTCTAACTCTTAGGAATTGTCCTTTCCGTTGTTGTAACGTTGGATACAGATGTTTTCAACTCATTTCTTTGAGGCCAGGACTTACTTCCAATTCCATGAATTAGAAACCTACAACATCCCCAAGTGTTGTTGATGAAAAAAATAACTGGAGCTACCGTTACTTGACAGTACTAGAAAAAGAGTCTCCCTCTTTATACACAGATAGTACACACGAAGAATGCCATAGTATGGATTGGTCAAAATGTAGCATGAAAAATAACGAGAGATTCGATTGACCGAAAAATTCATTGAATGAAAACGCAGAACTCTCCTAATCAAGGAGTCGAAGTCTTCAAGAGGTAAACAGAGTTACTTCCCCTGATATCGTACTTGTTATGAACGGAAGTTCTACGCTAACTTTGAGGGACCTTTCATTATTTCGTCCTGAGGACGCAAAAAAGCAAATCACTGGTCCCTACGACCGGTAAATGATGTTCGTTTACATTTCCACAAACCTGGTATCTAAAAAAACTGGCCTCGAATGCATCACAGAAGCTAAAATTACTGGACAGTCGTGTAAGAATATTATCAACGTCCTGCTTCCCAATATGGCGTCGGAAGAGGAGCTGACAAAATAATAATACTTTATAATAACATTATTTGTGCAAAAAGTATACAAAATTACAAAATGTATATACAGGCATTCAATGATGGGCTACTGATAACTAATGTTATGAAGGCCCTTCAAGAACAAAGAAAGGTGAGCCGTTTCTGTGATGTTGTTCTCAAAGTATGTGGAGAAGAGATCTTCGCTCACAGCAATGTGTTGGCAGCCGCCAGTCCTTATTTCGCCTCTTTTCTCGGGACTCTACAGGATCTTCCTCGCGCCTTTTCTCAAAAGTTACCTCAGATCATCGAGATTCACATTGAGGGTTCGAACGAGGCGAAGATCGGTTATGGCCTCGCTGTCCGTAAGCTTGTGGACTTCATGTACACCAGTTACATCGAAATCTCACCCAGTGTGTTAAACCAGATCGTGGAGATCGCTAAAATCATGCAAATGGACTCTGTACTAGAATATTGCGAGAAGTTTCGAAATGGCCAGCCTAAGCCGCCAGAGAACGGCGAGAAGTCTACAACTCCGGCTACCGGCGAAGATACGTCCGGTATAAAATCCGAGGACCACACCTATGATGTCAGTGCCTTCCCTTCTGAATCAGCAGCTGAGAATATAAGCAGGGACCAGATGACCCAAACCAACTTCTTTACCACTGCCAATTCAAAAGTAAACCCAACCACGACCGAAGGCTGCGACTCGAACATGGCCCTTACCGAGGCTTCTGTTGTGGAGGACGAAGAAGAAGATGACTCTAAAAATGAACAAACTGCTGAGTCGATTAATTCACTGCTAGACGAAGAAAGTCCGGAAACAAACACGGTCACAGAATTACTAGCCGTCGCCGAAGTGACCGAAGAAGACTCAGTTACAATTGCAGACCCTGAAGCATTAATACCATCACCCTCACCCTTAGAAAGACCCACGGAGACAATTGATACTGTATCTGAAGCAGTCACTGAGGAAGATGAAACGATGGCGTCTTCTGTGGTCAAAGTGGACCCTGATGCCACTGGAGAAAATGACCCTGCCAAAGCGTCTGGCCAGTGTTCAGGGGCAGTTCGCTCTAGCCTCCGTATTCGTCTGGGTAAGAAGAAGCACAATAGAGGTCGTCCTTACTACAGAAAGAAAGGTAAAGTAAAATCCAGAGTTACCACTACCAATAACAACAATAATAACAGTCAGACGCAGAACAATGGTTCCGCTACAAGTAATAATTATGTTACTATTGAAGTATACATATGTGACGAATGTTTGTACAGCACATATAACTATAACCATTTTAAGCGGCATCAAAAGATTCACCAGGATGGTAAATATAGTTGTAATAAGTGTGACTACAAAGCGAACCGGTTAAAAACTTTGAATGACCATAAGCGGATCCACCTGCACGCTGACCTTCAGTGCAGCTACTGTGAATACAAAGCGACTAATGCTGAGGAGTTGACGTTACACTTGTCTCGTCACAGCGGAGAGCAACCGTACTTCTGTTATTTATGCGACATGAAATTTAAAACTAGGACTCAGCTCACCCAGCACATGCCAAAGCATTCCGAGGAAAAACCATTCGTCTGTACCAAGTGCTTTGCAGGGTTCAAGTGGAAACACGCTCTGAAAAGTCACATGGTGGTGCACAGCGACACCAAGGATCACCTGTGCGATATATGCGGCTATGCAACGGCCCACAAGAGCCAGCTAAAGGCTCATCGCCTGATTCACACTGGAGAGACTTTCAAGTGCTCCATGCAGGGCTGCACTTTCCAGGCGGTGAAACGACAGAACCTCAAGCACCACATGCTGACGCATACGCGCGAGAAACCTCACGTGTGCCGTGTCTGCAGCCAAAATTTTTCGCTAATCAAGAATCTCAAACGACACATGCTGCTCCACACCAACAACCGACCCCACAAGTGTGATCATTGCTCTTTCACGTCGACTCGCTATGACAAGCTGAGAGAGCACCTTCTCAAGCAGCATAATATTGGGGAGCGACCCAACAAGAAACATCGTATTTTGGATTATCAGGTGCCGAATGAAAAACTTGTACAAGAGTCTACTGAGGAAGTAGATGAAAACTCTTTAAGGGCAATAACAACGACTGCCACAGAAGATGCTACTGCTACTATCCCAGGCACAACCACACAAATTGTTATTGCTGCTGCAGATAATCTGCCTGTACCAATTGCAATAACCCGTGTCAACAGTGATGGTTACACAGAAATTAGTTATCCCACTTTCCAGTATGTGTAAAAATAAAAAAACACTCACAGACACACACACATTATTTTTTAAAGTATTTTTTTTAATGCTATATCTTCAAAATGTTTGAGATTTAGGGCAGCAACATTAAGATTTAGAGAGTTTTCCGCACAAAAGATTTCTTTTTTGTTCACAATGCATCTGAATTGGCAAGCTCTCTGATTGTTTTGTAGTAAGTATGATACTATATGAATTGGAAATTTTTTTTTTTTTTTTCTTTTTAATTTCTCATTGACTGGATGCGATGGTTGACTTTCAATTATTTTATCCAGACAGAGGCTATATTGCAAATCATCATCATAAGTCCACTGCTGGACAAAGGCCTTTCCTAGCTATTTTCATGTTGTCCGTGATTGTGCTAACCTGCGTCATGTCTTCCTTTTCTGTTTCATCTCTCCATCTTATGTCTGGTCTTTTCCTACTGTGTTTGCTGTGCCTTCGGCACCAATCCGCTAACTTTTTCATCATCTGTTATCCTTCCTTTCTTGATGTGTCCAGCCAATCCCCATTTTTGTCACATAATTATTTCTATGATATCTTCTACTCTGGTTTCCCCTCAAATCAATGTTGATCTTTTTCTATCTCTTAGAGTTATTCCTAATATTGGTCTTCCCATTGCTCTCTCTGATTCTGATTTTGTTTTCAACAAACTTAAAATCACACAACTAATCAGAATCCCAGAACCAACATGACTTGACAATATTGTAAATAAACATTGATATATTAACAATATCAACCACTTCTCTTCATTAATCAAATATTGATTATGGAGAAGCATATTTTCCAGAGTTACCATCATCGTTTTATAACTCTAATCACTGAAGCCCCACAAATGGCCTGTCCAACCAACCAGTCAAGTGGTCTGCAAAATCTTTTCTCTTTGAATGTCCATGTGTCAGTGTCTCTGGGCACTCCTGGTCATATTTTTAGGGTTACAACCATGAAAATTCACAGAAGTACACCACAAGGCACTATCTAAAAAGCGTATTTTGTATTTTTTTTTTAAAAAGTGCTTCTTTTTGTCTCTGTGGTTATTTTGGACCAACAATGCCCAAATCTTGTGCTGGTATTTTTTAGATAGAAAATCTTTTTTTTTTTTTAGATAATTAGTTCTGGTACACACAAAGGCTCCAATGATTCATTTATGTGAGGTATGGATATATTTTCATATGATCAGATAGAGTAGCTGGTTAATGACTAATTTGGAGAAAACAGGAAGACAATTAGAGAGCTCATCAATATAGATTGGTTGAAGAGAAAAATAAAGATGAAAATGCCTTTCATGTCCAACTTGCAAGTAATCCGAGAAGTTCTGTCATTTAATGGTATTAAATTCTGTGAAAGCTATAGGAAATGAACATAGGCAAGTGGGCTTAGACAGAAACGATAAAAGATCTGTCTATAACTCTGAGAAGAGTCATTAATATACCAACTTTTGTTTTGTACAATTGGTATTCTTTCCATCCTTGATGTTGTGAACACAGTGTTTTAGCCAATCCATTTTTTAGCCCCAATCAGGTGTATAATCCAAAAAAAGAAAGGAGGAACAAATATTTTGTCTCTTTTCTCAGATTACTCACCAGACCACGGCTGAAAAATGGATCTTCTGAAACAATTCAAAGTGCATTGAATTGTCAAAACATTATTCAGAATAAAAGATCTATTGTGTACAATTTACTGAATCCTCAAATCAATCCAGTTTAGAGAGCATTGGAATTTATGGCTGACTGTTAGCTATTTCTAAAGTGGTTTTCTGTTTTTGTTAAAATGGATCAGTTTGTTTTTTTTTTAATGTTTTTGGAGTGATGTCCCTAATCTTTTAAAGTTGTTATTACTTCAGATAACTGATACCATGAAGTCATAAAGCCCTCATGATATCATGAAACATTAATTTTCCTGGATAGATGGACATTATAACTGCTTCAATAGGCATTATCTATAACTTTGAGAAGTGTCATCAAGATACCAAGTTTTGTTTGGATGAGTAAATCTTTTCTTTTCATAGTTATAGAAACTGAGTGAAAAAATAGAAGTCATATAAATAATATTTTTCTAAGGAACTCCTTTTTATCTCCAAAAGAATTAAAAGGCAGTTAATTAGTTTGTCCCAGTTCTTAGGGATAGAAAAAAAAAGAAGGCAACTGCAGTGCCTGTCTCATTGAAAAAAAAAAACAAGAACCATAAGTTCACCGATGCGTCCACCATCCATACATCTATATTAGTGATTTCTGATTGCAAAAGGATTCTAAATGTATTAGTAGTAGTAGCATTACTAGTTGTGGCAGTAGCAGCTGGAGAAGGAAGAAGAGGAAAGTGGAGATGGTTCACCTGAAAATCCAGCGATTGAAAAAAAACAATTAATCACTTTGAATTAGAGAAAGTGTACAATTTTTATCAAAAATTAGTTCTGGAGTTTTAGTGTATGGCTATTTTTATCTGATGTGGGTTTAAAATAGGTATATATATCATTTTTAGCTACTAAGTTTGCTAGAAATTGAAAAGTTTAGCCATTTTTTTCCTGACAGTTTTAGATATTAATTACAAATGATACTTGGCAACACTAAAAAAACAAACGCTTTATACAATAATAGCAGCTGGTGGATAGAACACAAAACCCCTCTTTCTGTTGTTGAACATCACTTGAACCGACTGACCAAAAAGATCTCATGGAGATGTGTGAACATGTTTAAAAATCAAGGATTATTATATTGATTCAATACTGCTGAAATTCCATTGAGCTTACCATAAAATTATTGGAGATGGACTGAGAGCATTTGTTGTCCAGGTTGTCAAGTGTTACCCTTAATTATTTCCCCCTAGATTTAAAAAAAATTTCTATACAATACCATTATTTGGAAAACTCTGGTCAATTCTTCTGTTACCACTTATTACTCTATTTGTTTCATCTTCTTCTGACATCACTGTATGAAAATGTGACCTTTTTTTTTATTTTTATCTTAAATGGTTTTTGTTATCATTTTAAAAATTTTTACCTCTTATAAAACAGTTACCAAACCACCCACAATAATTGTGCAATTAGGGCCACATTAATATTTTTTAGTTTTCCAAATTATTATTTCACCATATTCATCCGGGCACCGTAACTGTCCACATCGAGCTTTGGGAGACTGTTCCCTCAGTCATAATACTAGTGCACTGGATGCAGTGTCATATTTGCATTGTCTTTTTTTTTCTTTTTTTTTTTTCATTTCTTGAAATTAATCCATTAACTGCAGATTACTGAATTTTCCATCTGTCACACAGTGACTTTGAGTCACAGACATTTTTTTTCTGCTCGTTTCTCTGTCCATAAGTTCAAATTGAAGAGTCCATTGTTTAAAGAAAAAATAAATTGTTCAGCTTATTTTGTGCCACCCTGTATAATCAAAGTTACTGCCATATTTAGAACATGGCAACTGAGCTGCTCCTTCCGCAGTTAATGGATTAAATATTTGTCTTATATGCCGCCATATATGGTACCTTTCTGTTGCTAAGACCAGTTATCATCTGACTATGTGCTGTCGTCTCCAGTTAATGTTTCCAAGTTATTTTTTCTTGATAAAAATTGCACTTGGGTATTGTATCCTCTAGTGTTGGAAATAATTGATACTTCTGTCCCATATAAAAATGTTGCATTCAGTGTATGAAATGTACATGAAAATGTAACAATTATTATGGGACAGAGGTAGTAGATTGTTTCATCTTGTGCAAATTAGTCATGCCACCTAGTGGTGAAAATGAGCCAAAGGTCCTGGGTTTTGCCAGTTTAAAAATAAACTGTCAAGACTCAAAAATCCAGTTTTAAAATCAGTCTTATATATTTAACTACTTGTGAGGCAATCACCCCAATTTTTTCTGTTCAATGCTAACAATCTATTTATTGATGTATCATCATCTAATGAGGGCAAAATGTTCATGTTAATTACCCTATGATTCCAGTTTTTAAAAAAAATATTTGTGTTGTAAATAATTCTTTGATGATGATATTTAAGAGCGTGTTGAACTCTCCATCTTTGAAGTCTTTCTCTTGACATTTTGATTATCATCATATTTGATGGCCTATCAGATGCAATGGTTTACAAGGGTTTTTAGGGGTACTACTGCTTACTGCACCTCACCCAGGTTCATTTCAACCTTCGGCAGACAGCCTCCTAGTCATAGTACCAGCACATTAGATGCAGTGTAATATCTGCACAAAAAAAAAATTAAATGTGCATTTTGTATGCCGACAAATACAATATTTTCAAAAACTATCACTGGATGTGATTTGCATGGCTAAATTATCTTTCTATCGAACTTCTGTCAATGCATTCCTTACCTATGTAGTCATTAGCAAAAGTATGACATTGCCTTGCTTGAACATCAATCTTTGTTGATTATATATATATATATATATATATATATATATATACGCACGTACGTACGTATAGAGAGAGAGACTTATCAACAATAGATTATTGTTAGTTTTAAAGGTCTGAGAAGAAGTTTAGCTTCGATTTCCCCATGTTTTTTGCCAGCACAAAATTTACTGCCTCTTTGATTGTGAATTTTTTCAAGGATGATAATTACCAAGATGAAATTCAGTCATGGGCGTCTGCTGCATGGGGAGCAAATAGGGCATTTGTCACCCCCACCCCTGCATCAGGCCTTTTTCCCCCTTAGGATGAGGAGTGGGGTTAAAGTAAGTACCATAAGAGTCAATAAATGATAATGGTGCTGCACAATTGTTTTATGTAACCCCAACCTACTCCTATAAAAAGATGGTATTATTCTTTGCTGGTAACGGGGTTGCTGCCAAGATATACCCCTACCACACACTGCAACTCATCCAAGCCCCATAACTGTTCATATCTAGCTTTGGTTGACAGAGCTCTTAGCCATTATACCAGTGCATTGGATACAATGTAATATTTGCAAAGTTTTTTTATTCAAATTTAAAGTCTGTCTTACATACCAGCATTCAATCTGTCAAGAGAAAAACTTCAACAAAGATGCCAAAAGCCATGTGACCAATTCCCCATTTTTTTTCTTCCTGATACATTCCTCTATCGATCGCTTCTTGTCATTGTTACTAAATGCCTTGGAAGCGCGTATCTCTTCCCTGGATTGTATCCTTCATCGCACTAAAAGGCGAAGTTAGAGAATTTCCTAATGTCTGCAGCTTTTAATAAAGAATTTTGAAGGTAATCCCATCTTGAAAGCATATTGCTTACTTTGGGGAAACTTATTAAATCCTCTTTCTGGGTGATTCTAAAATATCCAGAACTTTTAGAAAAATGCAAAAAGTAAATGAATAATGAATTGGAAATGGGATAAGTAAAATAATAACTGCTCTCTTTATCAGAATTTTTTTTTTTGTTTTTTTACTTCTTCATTACCTGTACACCATTCATATTTGATACAGAGAAAACTGGAGACTGCTTTTTGATTTGGATAAGGTTAGATTTAACCTAACCTTACACCTGTCTGGATGCTTCTTATATGCTATTAAAGACTACATCACTGAAGGATCTGGTATTTAACTAATCTTTCATATTTATTGCCTACTTTGTATATTTCTACCCAATCATAAATTGCTTTGAAAATAGGAATTGTAATATGATTGGCCTACAGATAATGAAGAAGTAATTTATTTTTTCTCCAAATAATTGCAGATGGATCTCCTTGCAAATTGGCCACCTTATTTCTCTTACTGTACAAATTCTGGAGATATTTTTCAGGGTCATTTTTCATTTAGACTTATATTTTGGATATGCTTACTTATAAAAACTTTCAACAATATCAATATAAAGTTGTGGAAAAACAGACAAATTATGAGAATGGTTTCAAGAAAAATGTTCACTCTTTGGGTGGGGATTTGATGGTTAGAGTAATGAGCTGGTGGCTATGTACTGTGAGATTTCATCTGAAGCACTCTATTCATCTGGCTTTTTAATTTCTTTCAGTCTTGCTCTTCTAAAAGCCATGATTTATAGCTGGTATAACCATTCATTATAGTATTTTTTAATTTTCTTCCTGAAAAAATGTGTTTTTATATTTGTTCAAGGCTTCAAAGATCTTTCATGTTGAAAGTTTGGGAAAGAATATATCCAGAATATGAGATTAGATAAAAAAAAAAATGACCCTTTATCTATGAAAATCTTTTCTAAGTAACACTTATAAATAAGTAGTTTAAAAATCTTGAGCAAATGCATCAATGTGGCCTGTTATTTGCCTTGTCATTAAGTGTGGCGGATGTGGAGCACTTCCTTCAACCTTTACCATTACATCATGTAACGCAATCTTTGTTCCCGGGTAGTGAGTGTTATTTTATAATTGCTCCTGTGTGTGGGGGGGAAAAAAAAAGAAAGAAAACGGTCATTATTCCCTTCAAACCTTTTGCAACCAGGACAGTGATATTCATTTGTAGTTGTTTTTCTTACTTTATGTGATAAAAAAAAATGTGAAAATTCGCCTGTTGTCTGATTGGAAATAAGTAGATTTAAAATTATCACTGTCCTGGTCACAAAAGCAAAGTTTGAAGGGAATAATTGAGACTTCCTATACATAATCAATTAAAAAATAACTCATTACCCAGGGACAAAAAATAAGTTATGCAGTGTTATTGAACACTGAATTTGAACCCTTTCCATATGCAACTGCTGAGAAAATGGACTCTCCTCCAGATTGTCTTATTGCTACCATTTTGCCATCATGTTCCCAAAAAGTACAAAATTATCTGTGATAAAAAAAAATCTGCCTGGAATTGCAATGTTAACAATGAGGCAGATTCTTCTAAATGTATGACTTGACAATACACTTTTTTTTCTTTTTTTTTTTTTTAATTTTATTTTGTTCCTTGCCAAATATTTTGGTGTGAAATGGAGATGCACAATCTTTTTTTAAAAATGGTTTTTAAATGAAAGGACTTGAAATTTAGTTTGTTACTGAACAAACAGTCATTGGTATTTATGCCCAAATGGGACAACAACAATCAGTTTTGAATCGACTGTATATGTTAATGGATGTTGAAAGCAAAGAAAATACCTGACAAAAAAAAAAAAAATAAAGATACTTTTGTTGTTATTTTTCTTCTATTTGACTTTTACTTATTTTGATTTTACAGAAATGCCCTGTTTAGCACTGATTCGCCTTATTCTTTATCAAATATTTTTCCCTAATAAATTTAGTCATGTTAAATTTCCAAAGTAAATAAATGGTAAAAGACAGCATCATGGACAGTATACACACTGTTTATAATGTAGAGATATATTATTTCTATTGATATTCGGACCATCCTCATCTTGGTTGATGAGGATGGTCCGAATATCAATAGAAATAATAATAATACCTCATCTCAAAAATTCAGATATGTAGAGATATATGTCGACACTTGATATTTCTCCAGCTCCAGAAAAGATGCACAGCATTACTCCATTCCATCTTGATGACATCATACATTTTGAAATAATGAGAGATTCTGAAAGCACAGCAGCAAAGCAAAGAGAGATGTCTTGGAAATTATACTTATGCTCTGCCATGTTATGACGATTCAGTCTAGCACCGTTTCATTTAGTGCTAACAAGGTATTACTGTATTTGTGAATCGCATTAGTGACTCACTGTATACCTGGAAATCAGTTTTGTCTTTTCCCTTCTGTCATAACTTTATTTACGTAAATTCTGTCTTAAAGTTTTCATTCTGTTTTATGTAGACTGACAATTGTTGTTCTATAGACATTAATTCCAGTTAATCCTGCAACCTCTTTGAAAAACAAAGAAAAAAAAAAATTGATTTCTCGGGTTATATCAAACTGCTAATGCGATTGATTTTTTGGTTGATTCTTCCTGCTGATTTTTCTTTTGTAAATATTTTGATTTGGGTTTTCTCTCAAGATGGTAAAACTCATTTCATGAAAATTTTATGTGATCCTTGCATTTCAAAACTTGCTTGAAGAAATTTGGGCAGAGAGATTATGAAAAATAAGAAAAAGCATATTTGCAATGAAATTTATATCTTAGCTCTACAACATGAAACTGTTTTAACTCCTGTACTTCTTTCTCAGCACATTGATCAGGTAGGGAGAATTGTGTTTGTTCCCTTTTTATGTTGAAATCACAATATCACATAATTAACCATCTTTACAGCTTATTACTCAAAATCCTTTTGAGAACTGAATGGCAGTTTGACAGATTCCCTACAAGAGATTATTAAATATATAAAGCGTACAATGTGACGTGGTATTATTGACGCCATTTTTTGATGGTTTGGGTAAATTAGTTAGAAAATATTTCAATTTTTCATTTCAGGAAGTTATAGCCCAAATCCTGCTTGTGTGAAATCAATTTACAATACAAAAATGCTATGCTGGGGGTGATCAATTAGAAAAGAGGAGGATCAGTAAATAAGTTACTTCTATCACCTTTTGTTGGGCTGTGATCACTAGAAGAAAAAAAAAACAAAAAATGAGCATGAATGCTGCCAGACACAAAGTAAGGGATCAATTTAGTATGAACTTAGATTGCAAATTGAACCCCATAAATAATCTGGGGGGGGGGGTAAAAATACAAAACAAATTTTTTCTAGCTCCATTTGTATGACTTGTTGACATGATAGCCAGCCAGACCAACTGAAGTAACCTATGTATTTACGTTGACAGGTTTTAATAATCCTATCTTTTTTATGGGTATTATTTAAACATATAAAAGCCATTTATGCAAATTCCTTTTCTGTCTGCCCACTGATCAGTATACCTTCCTCTTATGACATAATGATGAAGATTACATTACAGAAACTATCCTTTAAAAGCTTGTCCAACCATCCTTTAAAGAGCTTGAGTTGAATTGAGACTAAAAAAAAACCCCTAAAAATTAGGATACTAATTTATTGAAAATAAGTTACCTAATAAAATAGATTTAGGCTCCTCAGTGCTGATCCATACAAAAATAACCGTCATTTTTCCTGAACTAGTTATAGTAACATTGTAAGAGAAAAAGTTGCATTCAGCAGACATTTTTATTTTTTCAGTACTGAGTGAGTTAATGATTCATTTATCAACCTCTTTGTTGCTTTTTAAAGGATTTTTACTGTAAGTGATGGGAGTCTAATAGTTGTAATAATCCTAATAAAATGGTGCAAGGAAAATTTGGTCTCATAAAAAATGGAAATAAAATGAATAGGAATTAACTGAAGACCATAAGAGAAATATTGATGGCCAAAAAAATTGAAATTAAAAAGATGGGAATTTATGAAAGACCATATCATAATATCAAGTTTTATTGAAAATTGTTAAAAAAAAAGAAAATTTGGTTTCGGAATGTCTAGTCTTGTGTGTTTATTTAGAATAGACCAAATTTTCTAACCACCACTGAAGGCTTGCAAGTGCACCAGCAGGCATGTATTGAAAGAAAAAAATGAACATATTGGTTTTGATAAATTATAATCAACAGTTTACAACCCAGTTGCAAAGAAAACAAAATCAAAGGTTCCATTTATGTCTTTATTTTCATTAAAATATTCTTCAATAATTAGATTCTTTAAGGAGAAACAAAGGAAAACAAGAAAATAAAAGATGAACAAAACAGTCAGGTGTTCAGAGAAAAAAAAATTAAAATAGTTCAGTTAGTAATCCCAGCTCCCTGTATAAGGTGCCATCTCCAAGAAATCAATTCTTTTCACAGCTCCATGATAATTTCTTTCTCCATTCAGTGAGATAGCATCACAGTCTTTTTGGTAATTGTTTGGAATAGGTTTGTCAAGATTATGAACGGGAGATATCATAGAAGAATATACACTGGTTAAATCACACAGTCAATTTGGAATGAATAGGAAACATTACTTCTCATTTACATGAGTTTGTCATTTCTAACACTATTTCAATACACAGAAAAAAAAATTATTTAATCATTTTGTTTTTAATTTCAAATGTATATTCAATTTTAGTTTTACAAAAATGAAAAGAGATTTCATCTTTTTTGTTGTATATTGCAATCCTAACCCCAACCCCTATCTTTTGTGGTTAAATTTAATAGATTGGAACGGCCACATTTTTTGCTTCCTTTGGCTCTGTAAAAGGTTGGCAGGAGCAGCTTAATTAACAGTGTCAACTTGAATTATCTCCCTTACATCTTGATGTACCTATTCCAAACAATAACCATTTTCTTTTCATTTTCTACAGGGATTGGTTAGGCAGAGTTACATATAACATTTTTTAAAGAGAGTTGAAAATAAATAAGCAAGGATTATAATCAAAATAATTTGTTAATAGAAAAACCGATCTCCAACCATCATCAAGTAACAACATTGACAAAGCATTTTGAAAACTGATTATAATTCAATATTGAAAACAAAAGTTGCTCCTCTGGAATATAAATGTTTATGACATGAATATAAACAATAAAAAATATCTTACAGAGAAGACAGCACCCACCGGTAACATAAAATAGACTAGGAAAAAATAAACATAAAAGTTGTATTTTATAAAATAAAAATGCAGTTCTTGATTAAAAGAAATTCTGTTCGCCAACCATTTTTTTGGTCCTCGCTCTGAATTAACGCAGTATCAGGAATTCACTTCAGAAAAAAAAAATCGAGTTAATATTTTTATTGCGAAAAGTCAATTGCAGGTATCGTAATCTAAAATAACAGGAAAAATATAAGCAGATCTCTACTTAGGATTTGTTTTCAAAGAAATAACTAAAAATGAGGAATGAATTAATGAAAATTTTAAAAAGAAAATACTTTAAATTTTACTTATTCCTAGATTTCAATGATGGAGAATTATTTTTTTGGTTTATAGTTGAATCATACCACATTGTAGAAAGATCATTTTTCATTATTGCATTCTCTTTGAGATTTCAAATTGACATACAGCTGAATATTTTGCAAACATGAACTTATAAATTCAGCTTAAAACAAGGTTCCAATAGGGGAAAAAATCTCAAAACATGTTGGAATGTGTGTAAGAAGAAATGAAGCTAGAAGTGTATATGAACATCTAGCATCACAAGATTAAAATGGGTGTGAGACAAGGGTATTTCTTTTTTAAATATCTAAAAAAGTTTACCATTCCTTGAAAATATAGATAAACAAAAACCCTTCTGTATTCTTTTGATAAAATTCCAGGTTATCAAGACCATATAATTAATTAATAAAAAAAATGGCATATAGATAATAACTGAAGAAAAAAAGTCTAATTTTCAAAATACAAACAAGTGGGTACAATCTAGTGACCTATCTAGCATCAATTTACATTACGTATTGAACCCTCCAATAAAAACTTCATCTTGAGTAGGGGATGTATCAAAAAACATTTCCCTTACTCATTGAGAGTATCTCTTTGTACTCTCCAGTTAGTCAAAATGGTACATTGTAGCTATATATATTGAATTAAGGTACCCCTAAAATGCGCCCTTAGCTGTAGAAGCTTTTTTCACTCACCAGATCACTCTGCTTGCTAGAGCAGGTAGCTCTGCATCCCCTCGTTTCTTTTTTTAACACAGCACCATTGATAATAACCATGATTCTTTAGTTCCTCCACTTTCTCTAGAGAGAAGAGAATTCTCCCTTCACAGATTGTACACCTGAAGAAGGCTAAAGCAGGAGAAACACTCTGCTCACGATCAAAGCAACATAAAAAATGAGTACAATAGTCTGAAAAATGCATGGAATTATAACGACTCTTCTCAAAAATATAGACAGTATCAAAACTTCATAAATTTTTGAAAAATGAAATAAAAATATCCTGGCACTAAATTTTAAAAAATCATGTTTTTTTTTTCACAATGTGGCAAACACTTGAAATATTTCCAAATAATCAGGAAAAATGTTGGTGGTATCCTCAAGTTAGTCAAGTTTTACTGGAAATAAAACTACCATTGCGGAACCAAAAAAGTTCCATTTTCAACTTATGCGATTGTTATAAATTCATTTTGCAACAGTTTAAATGATTCATACTGTTGTTTACAATCTCGAAAAATTCTGAAAATATCAGAAATAATAAAGAAGACTTTTTGCAACATTGTAGAATCTAGAAATACCCCTTCCCCCAAATATATAATAAAGATACAAACAATATATTTCCTTTTGTAAAATAGAAAAGAAATGGCCAGAAATCTATCACCATTCTTCAGAGGGAGGGAAGCAGAGTAAATATTTTGAGGGGAGATTTCTGACCAACTAAAAATCAGAAAAAATTCTTTTGGCACAATAATGTTTTTCAAGGACCCAAATTTGATTCTCCCAAAGATTCATTGTTCCTTTTTCAAAATTATACTAACTTCAGGCTCTTTATCTTCAAAATTTCAGATTTATTTTCTTAATAATTCTTCAATCTTTATTTAATGGCAATATTATTCACAAATGAGTCAGTTGAAAACCACTGAGAAAATTATAGTGAATTTGTGTTGAAATGTTTAGATATAGTTTTTCATGATCAAAATGAATTCAGGCTTCTATTAAAACTATGTATTTATTCATTTTGTGTAAAAAAAGCAAACAAAAAAACCCATTGAAACACTTACGTCACAACTGATGGAGACGAAAAAAAATTAATTTTTCAGTTGAATTAAATTTGGGTACCCAAAAACATTATTTTTTTGTCCCCTTGAGCAATAATAATAATAGCAAATAAATATTAAAAATCAATTCAGGCTTCGTTCATCTAAAGCAGTGTTTCCCAGACTTTTTTGGGACACGACCCTCAACACAAGGAAGAAACGTATTTTCAGTATTTCCTTCATTTAGTCATATCAAATAAATTTTACTTTAATTCAATAACCAAGTACTGTAAACCCTCCAATCAACGGACTTCTTATCACCAGTTTTCAGGAATACACGAATATTTCTAATTGCCAGACTCATCTGTTAGTGTGCAAAGTGACCGGTTCTTCATGACTCTCACTCCATCTTCTTTATGGACATTCTCGGTGAAGGCAGTGTTTTACGACTTCACTCTCTCTATAACCCCTGGATTTATGATGCTTCCTCATCTTATCACTTACAATGTCTTCCAAGAAATGTGCAGTGTTATCAGTAAATGAAATTAATCTTATTTCCCACACTCATAATCATTTTATATTCTCATGCAATCCTAATTATATCTATGTACTGCATCCTAGATGCGTTTGTGTTATTTTATTTTTTTTAAACATAATTCGATAATACCAGACGATCAGCATTAACAGATAGCTGCGCCCTTCCAATTAGTCCCTTAACAAGAGGGTTTACAGTACAAGTATTGGATGTGTGTAGATTGGAATATTTCAGGAGTTTTCAAATATTAGTAGATGCTTTATTATTCACAAATATCTTTCTATTCCAGAGTCTCAGTGATGCCTTATATTTCAGATTACGTAGATATATTTGCGGTATTTTTACATTGTTTCCTTTTCTTTTAAAAAAACAAAAAAAAAAACCAAACCATGCTGGAGCCTTACATAGAATCCTAGCTACCTTCATTTGGGTCGTGACAATTTGTTAGGGAACCACTGGTCCAGAGTTTTCTAAAAGTCTGATAAAACAGAGAGTATCTTGATACAAAAAATAAGATAATTATTAATTTAGGCAGGGGTCTAGTGTCAGCAGTGAAAGACCGAGTTTAATCAGTTATTGGAGGATAAAGTTGTGAATGGGCTGTCAGGACCATAAACGGTAGAATCCGAGACAAACGGTAAGGCATGAGAAGATGGTCCCTACAAAAAAAAAAAAAAAAATGATTTCAATAACTGCAGGACATTCAAAAAATAAAATACGTGACATATTGTAGAGAGGAAAAAATTTTTTTCATCAAATAATGAAGTTAATGAGGTAATGGCATTCTGTCTGTCTGCCCACATGATATCAATATCTCTAAAAGTACTCAATGAATTTTGATGAAATTCTAAAGAAGTGTGGATAATGGGGTGGTGAAGAGTCGTTTAAATTTTTGGTTGGATTCAAGAATTTTTGTTCAATACATTTCAGATATTTTCCCGTTTTTGGGTTGTTTTTTTTTTCTATCATTCACTCATGCATACACTCATGACTGTCCACATGATATCTCTGAAAGTTCTCAATGAATTTCAATGATATTCTATGAAAAAGGTGGATAAAAAGCAACGAAAAGAATTAAATTTTGGGGTAGATCCATGCACAATTAAATGACGTTAGCTGAAATATGTGCCGCGCAATTTGCTTTCACTTTCCTGTAGGTCTTCCCTTTTATAGTTTACACGGACTTTGAGTCATTTTTGCAGATGAATTATTTTGAGTTGGTTTGTTCTGTCTTAAACAACTTACTGAAATTTTTGTAATAAATTCATTGTCACTACTGCAGTACCTGTTTGGAAAGGGTCAGACTTCATGGTGTATGGAGCAGCTTGCCACAATTGTCATGTAGAATAATTTTAAAATGAAATATTGATGTGATTGGGCAAAGAACCAACACACTCAAGCCAGGACTTGCACCTGGAATCTTCTACCCAATGGATGGATGTATTAATATCACACCTCAAGTGTTTTTGTTTTTTTTTTCTATTTATAAATTCTGAAATTAACATTATAATTACTACTTTCTGTGGTCAGACGGGTCTGATTTGTTTTCCTTTTGGCAATGTATGATTAAAGAAAAACGACAAAACTATACAATTTAAAAATTTTGCAGATGAACTGAATTTTTAAAAAGATATTAGTGATGATCAACGCAAAAGGTATTCTAAAAAGCTATAGTCAAAGGAGACAATTTGCAGATCAGTGATCTTCAATTTTTAAAATTTTATTTTGATTAGATTTCTCAAGAACCGCTGATCCAAACAACTTCAAACTCGATACTGCACTGCATTGTGTGCTGACTTGTATATCAAGCAAATGTCAAGTTTGTTCGATGACCAGTGGTGGAGTAATTGCGGTGCACACAGAGATTTTTCCAATTTTAGTAAGATATTATTAAATCCATTCATATGAACAACTTCACATTATAAAATATTAATTAATTAATATGAATTTTTAATTCATTTTAACTCTTAGATTTATAGATTGTTTTTAATCAGTGTTGCCATTCTGGACATCTTTCATCCAGATCTGGATATTTTTTGATGCATTTAGATGTAAAAAATTGTGTTTTGAAATGCCCTGATATGGATTAAAGAGTTAAAGTAAATGTTTGGAACAGACTGATTTTGATAACATTATCCATAACTATAATAAATCAATTCTTCTGTATATCCTGAGTTTAGCCACTCAACTGTCAAAAATGGATCCTTTGATTTGGACTGATTTTCACTAAGCACAGATTGTTTTGAAAGAAACTAATATTTCTTCTTCTGTACTTGATTTTTTGTAAAAATGGTTTCTACGATTAAGATTAAATAAATAAAAAAATATTTGAACCATAATAATATAAAATGTAAAATTATAATCTGTTTATCCAACTTATTTTTAAGATTGGAAATTCTGTGAACCATAACAAAATGGAATGTAATTTATTTATATATGATTATTTATTTAAAAGATTGTAATTTATCTGTGAAATATTACAGTCTTTCCATAGTTATTCATTCTGCAATATGTGAATCAATGTTTATATTATATTTTAAAATAGTCAAGAAATGAAAGAATTGAAAGTTTCTTTCCTTCATTTTCGTTAGTCTTCCTTTGAGCTATCAAAACATAAAAAGCCACAGCGGGGACGTTTCTATATTTTAACAACGGAAAAATGTTTGTTTAAAAAACAATTTTTTTAAAATAGTCAAATCAAGCTATGCATCTCAAGTTTGGTGCAAAATCCACCTTTTAAAAAAAGATATGTCAGCTTCAAAACAATCTAGTGCTTGGTTAAAATCAGTCCCATTCAAATGATCCATTTTTGACAGCTGTGTGGTTGAATCTTGCCGTGTATATAATTTAGAAACAATTTGAGCTAACTTACCTCCAGCATACTTCAAGACATCATTCCGGTGTTGTTCAAATGTGGTTCTCATGTCAGCAATTTTTGTCTCAATCTTGTTGTGTAGATTGCCAATGCGGGTTTCTTGTTCAGCAAACTAATCATCAAAAGAATGGATAAAGAGATGAATACTCAAAGTACATTATCATAATCTGGTAATCCTTAGTTATACGGTCCTAAGTAAACAATAGCCTAAAGATCACCAAAAGTTATCATCAGTGATAGCTAAAAATAGCTAGATTTTTCATTTTTTTTTTTTCTTTTTCCTATTTGTAGCTAGATTTGTAGCTAAGGATGTTATGTACATGCCAAAATTCATACAAAAGGCTAGGTCAAGGATTTTGAGAATGATATCTTAGATTTGAATAACGGTACCTTATAGCGTAAACAACAAATTATTCAAAGTGTACATTAAATTTTTAGCTATGAAGTTAGCTGGAAATGAAAAATCTAGCCATCAAGGGGGATAACTTTTGACAAGTTTTATACTATTGTATTTTAGGATGAGATAACCAAAACTAACCCATAATTTACAGGACACCATAAGTAGATATAACTTTGGTTTGACATGTTTGCCTTCAATTCCTCTAATCTATCACCCTGTTTTCTGACTCCACCTCAAATCAATGATGGACTTGGTTGATCAAGATTACATTTACATTCTTAGCCACCATTTGGAAAAATAAGAGGAGGGGTTCATTTGTGCCGTGAAATATGGTAGTTTTTTTCCACCACCATAATAATGACTCATACACTGATGTTGTCCAAGAGAAGGGCAAAGACCAATACAGCTTGAGCACAGTGTTGTCACAGTAGCTAGAATGAGGCTGAAGACAATGTCGGACTGTCTAAGGGACTCCAGCTCCTGGTTTTAAATTTAGAGTTGTCCTTTTCCTAGACTGGTTGCCTCCCAAAGCTAGAGAGCCCAGTCTGACCAGCTATTTTACCTATAAAGGGGGGGGGGGGGTTCACACCTTTCCTAAGAGGATTATTGTGAAGTGAACTTTAACAACCTCAAAAGAAGTTTGAACTCAGCTTGCCAATTCTGTTGTCTGTGCTGTTATGTTACCACATTTGTACTTCCAAATCTCGATACTGAAGCATTCAAACATTTCTTAGTTCATATCTAAGGGTTAGATTTTTTTATGTAATCAATTATATATGTGCAGGACGATTTCCGGCCTTGATTTCAAAACCTTGAAATATTTATTTAAAATTATATAAAGGCCCTCTTTATGAATTTGTTTTCATGAAAAATGATCAAGTAGTTTCAAAGTTTTTTACTGTAGGAGAATCAAAATATATTTTCTACGTCAAATCTAACCATCAACCAAAGGAAAAGATGAAATGAAAGTGTTTCAAAACTCACCACTTCTTTTGAACGGCTTTTTTCCAGATTGATGTCAAGAGTTATCTTCCCTTGCAGCTTGATAACTTCATCCTTTATTTGTTCTTTCAATTGCATAATTTCTCGACTTTGTTTCTGCAACAAAAGAGCAAAAAATAATACATCACAAAAATATATAAAAAACACATTCTATTTTAATACTTGATTCATTATATTATTCAAAACACTACCACAATAATACGGTCAAGTCATAGCAAGGCTCTTTATGACTAGACGTATGTTTTACTTTGACCAAAGAATTGTGACCATGATAAGAAATTACAAGGTTTCTGGTCAATGGAGAATCTATGGAATTCCACGCAGAATGGAAATATTTTTGCTATCAGTAAACTCCTTATTAAATTCAACTGCTTACACCAGAATTTATGGAACTTCAAGTAGAATTGAAATATTTTTGCTATCATTTAATTCCTTATTAAATCTTACTGTTTATACCAGAATCTATGGAACTCCATGCAGAATGGAAATATTTTTGCCATCATTAAAGTCCTAATTAAATCTTCGTGCCTACACCAGAAAAAGAATAATGTGACAATAATATTTTTTTAATACATTTATTAGTAAACTCACTGCAATTTGACTAATTGTTCAGATGTCTATTTTTATGCAAACAAGTAAAGTACGTGCCAATGAATCAAATGTTTTTTTTTTCAATTCTCTTTTTGTATGCGTCCATCACGTCTTGTTCTCAGCCATTTTAACCTAGAAATTATGCATATACATTTTTAAGAAATGCTGGTCAAGAATAGAAAGAGATATGATAATAATGTATGCTAAAAAGAATGATTAGAAAAATTAACATCTACCCAGAAAATTTGTGCCATTTAAACAATCTAAACAAAAAGCCAATAAAGGTACTTGTACGTAAGGGGATAGGAAAGTCCTTTGGTCAGCAGGGGACTCATAACAGCAGATGATGATATATATATGAACGGCTCGGTTCCAAAGGCTAAGCCAATATTTCATATCATCATCTTGAATTTTAATCAAATGACCCACTGCCAACCATTATAAAGTTTTGACAAGTATTTCTATCATTTTAATTTCAGTTGCTTTTCATCGCAACTACTCAGACTGTATTCTATGGCTTTTAGTAAACAGCATGGATTGGAAATGAGGAATAGGCTCTCAGCAGGACTTGAACCCACATCCTGTTAATCTTAGGAAGCCTTTCTTACTGTGACTTTAACCTTAGAAACAATTTTTTATATCAGAAATCTGTTTTTTTTTTAAATTTGAATAAGAAATAAAACCACTTAGTGTCAAACTTGTCTAAACTTCATAGATGAAACACTGCAATTATTACTGATTTTTGACTAGTATTTTCTTTCATCTTATTGTCATTGACTTTGTTAGAAACTATCAACATGGTTTCACCAGATATGTACAGGCTGCACTAATGACGTGAAAGGGCTGAAAATTTGGAGAATTTACTCTTTATTGTCTACAAAAAACGTTTTTTTAAAATTTTGAATTCTTCCCCTAAATGAGGTTTTGCAAAGCAATTTTATGCTAAATTGATCACTTAGTTTGCGTTTCTCAATGTTTTAATTGCTCACCCCCAACATAGCATGTTGCCAAAAGTAACATTGGTAACATGATAGTTTCTACTGAGTGACTACCTACGCCGGTTTTTCTTTCATCATTTTCTTTGTAAAGCAAAGGACTTACCTCTGTAATGTTACGAAGGTTGGAAAATTCACTTTTCTCTAAAATAATCATGTCCTTTCTAAGAGCAGCTATTTCAGCCGTCAGTTGCTGTACCAATATTTCCTGTTAACATAGAAAAGTAACAAGAAAACACACTTTAGAATCTCAATATAAAAAGCAGAAAACAAACCACTGCAACCAATTCAATTTTAAAGGGGTGGGAAGGTATCTTTTGTAGCTATGCTGATCACCAAACAAATTGAACATTTCTTTCCTCTTGAAAGCCTTCAGCATTCCTCGATTTCAAGTTGGCTTCACACCACTTTTTTCACTTTCTCTCTCATCTTCTCCCTTCCAATCTTCTGTACTTCGAACCAATCCAACTGACAATGACTCAGCCAAACATACCATCACTACCTTTTCGGGTGTCTAGGATGGCTTAAAGAAATTTCCCATTAAAATTGATGGTAATTCTTTCTTCTCTTGACACAATTTTAGCTTATGAAAAGTTATTATTGGAACATTCTACTTTTGGATAAATGAATATAGAGAAAGTAGGAAATATATATATAGTAAGTCTTATAATACTTTTTGTAATTTCTCTATTCGAATAGCACTCAATACTAGATGTAGAGCAATTAAATCAATATTACATAGAAATTAAAGGTTTATTACAGCGAGGACCACTCCATTACACTATAAAAGATTATTCAAATAGACCTTTATATATATATATATATATATATATATATATATATATATATATATATATAAAATAATCAATAATTGAGTTGTCCACAGACAGCCGTTTCGTTGTATTACAACTCTTCAGTGTGGCTATAGACCATCCAATATCCCATCCAGTACCACAAAGAAAGATCAAAACCTTCACTTCGGACCCAGAGGCTGGCATTTTAGCCCTACCCTATGCAGAACGGGACGGTCAGTAGGACCGAATTCAAGCAATATATTTACTTATACACAATTCCCCATCCACCAGAGTGCACCATTCCAGAGTTGGAAGACTGTCTAGAAAGCTTGACAGCTCTAAACACTAAACATCAGAAAACTTTTTCAACAGGTTTTTTTGTGTCACTTCAGTCACCCATTTCCCAATATCAGTCAATTTACGTCATCTTCTAAAGTGTCTTCTTCCCTGTTTCCCTTTACTTTGTTATTATTGTACAATGTATAAATTGTCTCTTATTTCTAATTACACAGAAAAAACTCCAAGTCAATTCTCAACCAATTTGACAATTATTTTCTACTAACCTTCAAGTTCATTTTTCCACATTGTATAATATCAAGCTTCCATCAAATGTTTTTTCAGACATTTTTAATTATCAAATAAACTATTCTTATATACATGGTTGGAACAAAACCACTTTCTAGCAGGTAGTAACACCTCAATGGTCAATTCCATTAATGTACTTGAACAATTTGTTACATGGCATCCCATGTTAGATTTCCCACCCTACCCAACTACCTATCAGGCAGACAAATGTTTTCCCCTTTCCCTGGTTCTAGTCAATACAATAATCTTCCACCCTAACAAAGACTACATCCATTTCTTTTGGTTACATAATTCCCCTAACATTGATACAATTTTACTTATTTCAATATACACTATTCATCTATTCTATTTTTATACATTCATTAACATATTCTTCAATTTTCATTATCATCTCACTATGGTCTAGCTGATGAGATTTAAAGAGATCACAATGTCTAATCATAGCTTTAGTAAATTATCAATAAAAATGATTAATTTCACAGCCTTAATTGACCATATATATATATATATATATATATATATATATATATATATATATATATATATATATATATATATATATATATGTGTTGAATACATATAGACTAACTTGAATGTACTAAAAACTATGCAAAGACAAAATCAGTCCAGGATAGATGATTACTGGGAAACCTTGATTTTCCAAACCAGACAGGCAAGGAGTATTTTGTTTGGACAATTGATTCTTTGGATAACAGATTGGATCATAAAAGAGGAAACCATACTGAACACAAAAATGGAGCCTTGGAAGCTTGTTTGCGTCATTCAAAGATTCAAAAAATTGATGTTCAGATAATCAAAGCTTCTCATCATTTCACTGAAGACAATGTAACTATGTTGGGATTTAACGAAGGAGAAGTTGCTTCTGGAAAGTAGAAGTGAGCTGCAACTTGTTCCCCAGTGGTTGCTAAATTAAAAACCCTAAAAATGAGATGGTGTGGGAATTAAAAGCTTACCCTTTGTTTATTTAGCCAGATTTTGATTATAGATATTAATTTACCTGTTGAGATTTGGTGACCATGTTTTTTGACTGTTGCTCCAAAGTATTATTGACAATTTCAACCAAAGCTTCCGTGATTCCTTCAGATTGTTCTTGCGTAAAACCTTGAATAAACAAAAAGGAATAGATAAAAAAAATCAAAGCATACATTAAACAGAGTAGGGCTAATACATTGGGTAGCCTAAAATGTTTGTGTTTTTCGGTTGAATAGCACTAAAAGCAGTCCATTTTAACTAATTTCAATTAAAAAAATCACTTTTGATTATATTGTAACAGTTGCCATATCAGTGTGCACTCAAAAGAAAATTGTCAATATTGGCATGTTTTTGTTCATTGATTTCTACAAGGAGCACTCAATGATCTGATTAATGATTGATATATATATATATATATATATATATATATTCAATTCATTCATTTCTTGTAGAGTAGCTATTTCTCCAAACCAGCTCAGCTTCTGATGGAATTCAGAGAATCAAACAGAAAATGAGCATTTTCCAGGAGATAAGAAATGTCATAACATTCTATCAGAAACTCAAGAAAAAAGCATAAAGGAGTTTTGAGTCATAAGTAACAGCTAAATATTAAGCATTCAATTCTCCATAACTAAAAAAAACTATAGTGCAGACTCATATGAAACTTTCCTTTGATGTGATGGGTTAAAATCCAGTGCCTTTTTGTTGCAGTCTCTTTCAGAACTGACAATATCCTAAATGATCAACAAAGTGAACCCTAAAATAGCCAGTTAGGCAGATGGAACCACAGTTAAAAATTGGGGCATAATTCAAGTCCAAGTTTTCTCTTAGATAAAAATTTTTAGAGACTTCATGTGAGAGTCCTAAAATGTCTTTGTTGAATACCACTTCATTGTGGAGTAGATTCAAGGCAATCTAGGCTATTTAGAGTTAAAATCAAGGCGCTATACTTAATGTTTTGCAGTGCCTACCAAAAGAAGATCAGAGCCACGAACACTTACCTCTCAACTGTAGCTGTTGAACCAGAGCATGTGTATCACAGTGTAATGTCATGCGGAGTGCAGATAAATCAACGTTTCGCATCTGGTACCCCATTCTTCGGACTTGGTATCCTTTAATGAAAAAAAGAGAAAAGATGATCTTTTTACGAGTGCACTCGATTTTTTTTCATTCCAACCTTACTCAGAAACAGAGGGTTACAGTCACTGACACAAAATACCGCACTCTAATAGTTGAATCGCAGTAGCCATGACCACCAACCCTACAACAAAAAGATAGGCCAGAGATATTCTTCCCTTCACACTCATCTGTCTATCCATGTTTATTTCTGCGCTCCTGGCCACATTTTTTGGCATAAAGCCTTGAAAATTTCCATGTATTATTCAGCAGCCACCATCTAAAAATAGGGTTTTCATACTTATTACATTTGACCTTTCCACTTGTTTTCAGGAGGTGTTCAATTTACAATAATAATCCATTGTAAAATAGATATTTTTATTTCACAACAGCTTTGATGTAGCACTTATAATATTTAGGCATTTGAGGAAAAGCTTGGTTAGGATATTTTATGAGAGAAAAGAGCGTGAAATATAAATATCTCTCTCTCTCTCTCTCTATATATATATATATATATATATATATATATTCTCTATCTCTGTAACATTCTCATTCCCTCTCTTCATATATGCATGTATCTGTTTCTTTTTCTTTCAGTATATAACTGATTTACTCTCTCCCTATATATATCTAATACTCACTCTAAATATATATGACTCTATAAATAACGGATTCTCTCTCTCTCTCTCTCTCTCTATATATATATATATACAAATATATATATAGATCATTCTTTCTCTCTCTGTCTATATACATGTATCTCTTTTTTTCTCTATCTATCTATATATATATATATATATATATATCATTCTTTCTGTCAATATATATCTCAGTCTCTCCCCCTCTTTCACAATATACATACATCATTTTCTCTCTCTATATATATACATATTTCTCTGTCTCTTTATTTATATATATACACATATATATATATACATATATATACATATATATATATACATATATATATATATATACACATATATATATATATATACACATATATATATATATACACATATATATATATATATACACATATATATATATATACACATATATACATATATATATATATACATATATATATATATACATATATATATACATATATATATACATATATATATATACATATATTTTTACTTTCATTATATGAATTTTCCTCTCTCTCTCTCTATATATATATATATATATATACACATACATTTATATGTATATATCATTATCTCTGTTTATATATATATCATCCTCTCTTTCTCTTATATACATATATATATCATCCTTTCTCTCTAGATACATGTGTACATCATTCTGTCTCTTCATATTTATATTTTCCTTGCTATACATATATATATCACTATATATATATACATATATCTCATTCTCACTTACTATATATATATATATATATATATATATATATAGAGAGAGAGAGAGAGAGAGAGAGAGTATGATATATGCATATACAGTTGAAGAGTATGAAATATATATACATATAGTATGACAGTATTATATATATATATATATATATATATATATATATATAAGAGAGTACATTTGAGGGAGAGTGCATATGGAGAGAGTTTAAATGAGAGATCGTATGTTTAAATTTTAATTTTTCTAAAATAAAGATGATATACTATTTCTTCCCACTGACTGTGTAGCACCTGTTCCCTTGAAACTGGAAACTCCAATCATTACACCACCTTTGATCTCATCCAGTCATATGTCACTTTATGTAACTGAGCATCACCTTCTGAATAGTCAGGACTGGATTGGTGGGTTAGACAAGTCTTGGGAGACAGAAAGGTAAGAACTTATAGAGACTGGGCATTGTGAGAAAAATGAAGCAATTTAGTTACAGTGATTCATGTTTAGGCTGAAGTTGTAATATTTATTTTGTGTTTCCATCATTTCTATTTTAACTACTATCTTTCTTCATCTTAATTTTTAGTTGTCTATCACAACTGAGGTGCTTGACCTACATCAGCAAATATATAACCTGGATCAGGAATAGAGAATAGGCTCTCAATGAGATTCTAACTATGATAAGGAAAGAGTAGCTGCTCTCAACCTCAAAATAAGTCAGGCATGTACCCTTTGAAAGCCAATGAACCTCCGTGTATAACAGAAACCTAATAAATTGCTCATTGTCTTTGCACAGCTGTCAAAACATTGTATTATTTCTGGCATTTGATCTTATCTTATTTACATAGCCCTAATTATTATGCTTGATGATGAAGACTCTTACTATAATGTTTTCCTACAAAATTTTGCATATGTACTACATAATTAATACACATAGCATTTGGTACTTCCTCCTTCAAATAAGCAATAAAACCATGAGAGTGACTTATAGATGGTACTCCATCAGTAGTGCTTGCAATGATATTTTCAAAAGGTATGTCATTTTCTGCAAAGTACGATTTCACAGCGGTAAGTATTGGTAATTATTTTGGATCCCTGACGATGTTTAAAATTAATGAGATTTCTTCTCGCCAAGTAATGTCTTCATCAAAGTCCTATACATATGCTATTAATAAAGCATTGTTATCTGCAATGGTACACCCTTTCAACTGAATAGAAAAAGATGAGTTTTGGAGAACAGCATTGTTTATTACCAACATTAACCAGCATTTTCTCAATGTATCGTCTTGCTATCATATTTCTTAGAGGCAATGTTTTTATAACTACAGTTAAGATCCTGATGCATAACCGTTGAGATAAAACTTGTACCAGAGGATATTAACAGCTTTTCTCTGGCATAATTGCTTTTGTCACTCTCTGCAATCAGTTTTGATATAATAAACTACAGTTAATCCATTTTCATTCTAAGCATTTTGTTTCTTAAACATGGCAGTTACTGTAGGACGATCTTCTAATCTTTCATACAGTTTTTGAGATATTCTATATCTATCTTTTGGATGTTGAGTAGCAAGATGTTCTTGTAACCAACTTGATTTCGTTGCTTTGTTAGAAAATGCATTGAGGCACCATGAACACATTAGTAGCTGTTTGAGTGCAATAAATTTAATAAAACCCATCACCATAGTGCTTATTTCTTTTTTTTTCCGGGATATGTTTATTTTAAGTTGTCATACAAAATACAAAAATAGACACAATCATACCATACAATTCAATAGCAGATTAGATTAGGCCAAAGGCCTTTGATTTGGTCTTTTGACTATGTCTATGACTTCTCAAAATACTTCATGAACACGGGTGATGTTGGTAACATACTGGCTTGGCTGAAATCCTCTACTAGCCAAATGTTGGTCAAGTCTCCTCGTGAAAACTTTGAGTGTACTGGCCTCAATCTCTGACTGTCTGTTCCGTGAAATTGAAACACAACAGACAAAGAGGTGCTGTCTAAGACTTGTATTGATTGAATCTGATATTTTTCAGTCTGAAAGAATGACCTCAAACGCACCGTTGAGAGTCCCCTTGTCATGGAAAGTAATAGCACCTATTACTTTCCATGACAAAGGGACTCTCAATGTTGTACAATCTAAGAGTGTATTTGTATGTCTTGATCACTTCTTCCCTGTGCCTTCTGGTAGTTTCAATTTCGAAAATCTCCCATCACACATTCCTGGCACAAGCTTTGTTGCTCTCCACAAAACTCACTTGATCAGATCTTTTGTCTTTCTGGTATCACGCTCACCACAAAGCATTGGCAAACTCCAAACCATAAGTGAAGATGTACCAGGTCGACGGAGAGCAGATCTGAAAATTGCTTCCCACATTACATTACAGAGTTTATCTCATGTTGAAGTATGACAACCGTTCACTACTTCCAGAGTTTTTTTTACAAAAAAACAAGTTTAAAGAAATCTTATGAGTCAACTAGTTTACTATGACACAAAAAATGAGGGCGTATATAAAATATACGTGGATATTGTATTAATTTATAGAGATTTGCATTGCAGTGAACTTCTTGAATAGCGATTTATAGAACACAAATGGATTTTCATTATGTCTCTGTTACTTTGTCTATTTTTATATTAAACTTTGAATTTATTGACATCAACAGAGCAGGAATAAAATTCTATTCTATGTCATTTGCATCCCTTAGCATGACAGAAGACACCTGTATATTGGTAATTATCTGTTTGGATTACTACTGTCATGAGAGAGTCACACGCACACATACAAGAGAGAGACAGCCCCTATTGGAGTATGATGGCTGGTGACTGTTGCATCAATCAGCTTAGTGACCCTTGCAAGTCCCTAGTCTAGCTGAGACCAGGACTTTATACCCACAAGTTTTTATGACCACCCCATTGGTAGGATGCAAGTCCACTGAAAGGATACTTCCACCCCAATCACAGTTTACTCATTTAGCTGCTGAATGCATATGGAAATTTGTTCTAATGATGAGTTTTCCACACTCTTCACCCATACCATGAATTGAACCCAGGATCTTCTGCTTGGAAGACAGACGTGCTAACCATCACACTATCTAAGCAGATGGAGTCACACATATCTGTGTTTTATGCTTACAGCCTTTTCTTCACGGTATTATTGTGAAATCCTGTAGTAAAAAGAAGGTAGCTCATTTGATGCTGACTAACGGCTTATGACTTCAGTGCCAAATGCAGTTAACTGTTTAAGATATTTTAGGAAGATTCTTTTTGTCCCTGCTAGTTTGAAAATGTCCCTATTTCAAGGCCAAGCTTTGTGTAGGATTTCATCTTGACGCAAGTCATAGCAGTGCTCTTTAACCAGAGCGCCTTGGTAGGATCTTCTGTGCCATGTAAATTGAATTTGTGATTGTCTTGTTACAGAAGCACAAATGAGCTTTTATGAGGACTGTTATTGCTGTGTCTCTCTCACATTGGAGATGTTTAATTTTGCAGGTTCTTAGTAGAGGCCGTAGTTATTTTACCGCCCATCTAAAACCGAACACTAGTAGGCGGTACCATCCAGGCTGAAGATCACTGTTCTAAAACATAAGATACTGAACAGTGAGCCTTGATCCATTACACAGTGTATATTTTTTTTAAAAGTAAATATTAAGTAATAGATAGGATTTGACAGATTTAAATTCCAGAAATTCCCTGCAAGGAACCACAGAACTCTCAGAAAATGAGTGTAAGGTATGAATTTATAAAGCGGGCCATATCTAAACCCAAAAGGCCAAATTTACTTGAACTTTATAACTATTATTGATAAGGTAACGGAAAGTACATTTGGCCTTTTGAGGTTCCAAATTGGAACACTTATCACTTCATACTTGTGCGTGAAAGTTTTGTTATTTCTCATCAAGTATTTTTATGAATTCAAATATCCATTAAATTCCATCTGTTTACTCTATTTACCTTTTTGAAATATGCCCAACCACTTTATTACAAAAATTTTTTTTTTTTAAAATGACACAGTAGGTATTAATCTTGAGACAAATGTCAAAATAATATGATGGATCTCCATGAAAGAGTCATGATTTCGTAACCTCGAAATATCTGAGGTCTCAGGAAATTAATAACTCAGGAGATGAAATTCCAGAATTAAGCAGGGACTCCATCCTGCTGATGGTGACAAGCATTTCATAAATCGGCGATGTTCAAATTATTGATGATTTTATTCAAACAGCTTTCGAGTTGGCAGTAAAATGGCTACCCCAATTGTAAATTTCAACAGTTAAGTCGACGATAAACACTTCTTGTACATAGTTTCTAACATCGAGTGAACGAGTGTGTGTGCACAAGTTCCAATCGGGGTTGCTATTCAATAGCCCAGCGAAACGACGTCTGAATTAACCGCACCAACCCTGTAACCATGATTGACCCTAGTGTCATCATAATCTAGTTGTTTACAGACACGCACAAAAACAGTAATGCGAATTTTCTTAAAGAATCCCCGATTTTTTCTCAGATCAACAACCATAGAACTTATAGGAAAGTTACTGGGCTAACTGTTCTTTATTTTTTACCAACCAGGAAGCAAAATATGGTCTATCTTGTGAAGGGTTATCAACATTTAGTGTTTTTCGAACAACTGAACTCTCGTTATTTTTATTCACACAAAACGTTTCAGCAGCTCTATTTTAAGGCCTTCCTTAAGTGTACAATCTGTACTAAAAAAGAATCTACAAGATACCGGTAGTGTCATATTGTTGCTCGGGCAAGCTTTGCAGAGACACATCATGAAGCTAATTTGATATAGATCATTTTTGTATTGGCAAGTTTTATTTGCTAAGGGTGGCTAGATTTCACCATTGTTCAAGTTTCTCATATGCGCATTATAAATATGACCCCTGGATAGTTTAATTGCTCACTTTTATTTTCAAAACTAACGTTAATATAGAGGAAATGTAATTACCCTTATTTGGAAATAAAAATCTAGCCATTTTTAGCCATAAAAATAGCCCATATTCAAAAGGCTGTATGATGCGTCATTGCCAAGATACCAGTTAGGCTATTTGACACTACCGGAAAAAATTCCCCCTTTTCACGTACGGATAGTACACTTGAGGAAAGCCATGGAATGGATCGGCCGAAACGGCGATAGAACAATAAAACTAACAAGGAGAATTATTTTGAGGGTCCGGAAAACTCTTCGATTTGCTTTTATCATCTTTTTGGAGTTATGAAGGAAAAAGTAAGTAGGCGTACGATTACGAGAGATAACATTACAGATTGAAAGTGTTTACAAAAAAAATGGATGACAATTTGTAATAAAGAGTTAAAAATAAATAAATCAGCTTACTATGCAAGCTGGTAAATGGTCCCTGCAAGAAACAAGTCCGAAGACTTCGATTATATTTCCACAACTTATAAGACAGCATCCGACAGCATTGATAGTCCATTTTGGTCTGCTGACCATGCGCTTCTTCTTTCCGAAGCAGGAACCGGAAAGACACCCTAACCGGCGAAGTCAATCGAAACCTGTTTGGTCGAAATATAACCGTGTTTGTTTCGCAGTCGTTCATTGGACGGATACAAAAGAACTTCATTTTGATTGGTTGTTTGTTAAGGCGAGCATATTTTTCAAACTTGTCCAGACAGATTGTTGTTGGTCCAAGTCTCGTTCGTCGTAGAAACTTTCTTTCCTGGATTTGAGCCAGTTCTTCTCTTTTTAAAGAAATAATTTTTTTTCGTTTTGTTAATTTGTTGCTTAAGTTGTTGATGGCGTCCCAAAATCGTGACCCTGCTGCCAATAATGCCACAACCACCGTTAGAAAGGAGACAACCAGTTCGTCGGTCAAAGACAACCACTCCGTCAGCAAAAGGTCAGTTTATTTGTAGTATATGATTACAATGTTTCTCTCTTTGTCTTATTCTCACCCACTCATCATATGCTCTTGAGTATATTTTAATTATTACTCTTACTATCTATATAAAAAAAATCACTATCTGTAAATAATACATCTATTTCAAGTGAGCGAAATGATAACGTAACCGTTTGAATTTGAAACTTGAAAAAAGGGGGTCCGGTTACAAAAATGAAAAACTCTGTTTTCCTAATAAATTTAAATGATTTTTTCTCTTCATTTCTTATTGATTCTATAGACTTTTATGTTTACTTGAAGATTCGTCATCCTTAAAATGTTTAACCATCTTTTTTTCTTTTCTTGTATTCAAGAAGCGATAACGCACTTTTTTAAATTTTAAAGGATTGATTGAAATGAAGACCCCCCCTCTCTCTGGCACTTGCCATAACCCTACTAATTTAACTTCTTACGTTTGATCTTATTGAAGAATAACAGGTACCATAGTTTTTTTGTATTTAATGTGTAAAGTTTTCTGATGAATGAATGAGTTTACTTTCTTTTTCAAACTACTGACAATCCCAGAATCTAGACCCTAACGGTCAACGTTTCTTGCATTAGCGGATCCCTTCTCTTGAAACAAACAAAAAAAAACTCAATTGGAAGGATATTCCTACTCATATTTCTTAAACGAATTAAATGTCACGTATAATACTGTAATCTTATGTATCCAAAAAAAGATTTTTTTTTTTTTTTGTATATGTAAATTTTTCATACTTATAAATTCTTCTGAAAAATTTATTATGAAATTTGAGAAAGTACAGTAACGTTCGGAGATTTGAAAACTGTAATTGCGTTACACGGTTGGGTGGTGAAGAAATTTCATAAGTCTTAAAAGTAATAACTATTATACAACAAGCCTGGAATCTGTCAATTTCACTTTTCAATCAGATTTTTTGTTTTGTTTTTTTATTCGTTTTTTTTTCTTTGATTTCCAATAATTTTTTTTTTTGTCAACGACTAACACGCACTTTGAAAAAAATTCGTCTATACCCTATTTTGAAAAACGCAGTTAAAATTTGGAAACTTCCGTCATTGAGGTTTTTCTTGCTTTTTGCTAGGAATAAAATAACCGAAATTTTTACTGTCTCAAAAAGTTGATAATTATAACGTAAATTCATACATGCACACCTCAAACCCGAAACTAGTATGACAACATTTGTTGATAAGGTCGTCCTCTAGAAGTTCAAGAAACTATTGTTTAATGTTTTCTTGCTCCTTTTTTTTCTCTTATCTGCATCAATTCTTTTTTTTGATTGATTTTCTTGCATTGATGTAGAGTTAGTTTCAAAATCAATGTTTGACTTTGCTTTTAATCGACAAACATCCATTATTACGCCATATTTGAATGACGTAAAACCAAAATTTAAAAAAAAGAACCAATTAATCTCTCTAAATAATAGAAGTCTGCAAAAAAAAAAATAATCGTCAGATGAGGATGATCTGATGAAAACTGACAAGTTGTTTTATTATTACTGAACAAATTAAAACTCCACTTTTTGCTTAAAAACAATGAAATTTCTTTAATTTCTAAGTGGTATTCTTTTTCCATTGTTTTATTTATTTTATTTTTTTTTTTATTACGGCACAATTCTAGGGCCAGAAGGAGATCGCGCCCCTGACAGATGTTAACAATCTAGGTCAGTAGGGTTAAGCGTTTTAGCCGAACTATGAATGGATTGAGAATTGCGAACAATGTGTTTCACTACGTTGATTTCAATAAACGGTCCAGTCCTGTTACATTTTTTTTTTTACCATCGGAAAGAGTACAACCGAAATATTGTTCATTAGAGAAAAAGATTTTCAACAACTCCTTTCTAGATTTCACTGGTGTCAATCTCGTTATTCAAAGAAAAATTGTCTTAGTAATTGATATATTTAGTAAAATTGTTTTGAAGTTTGAAAATCTTCAGTTGGAGAAAGCCTAACTAATAAACCCTTGAAGGACTTTTGTTGAATGATTTTCAATTCATCATCAGCCTGTTAGCGTTCGTCGTAAGACAGACCTTCCCCCAAGATTCAACAGACCTCTATCATGGGCATCGCGGAGCCAGTACTTTTTGAATTCATCTAGCTCGTTCTGCCATCGTATTTTCTATTGTCCAGTTTTGCCTTCGATCTCTGGGGATCCACGTTGTGAGTCATCATGTCCAGCGGTTGTCTGACATTCTTGCAACATGTCCAGCCCATTGCCATTTGAGTTTTCTAACAATTAGTTGTACAAATAAGTGACGGTGTTTGAATGGTCCACTAAACCTACCTGCAGATATGAACTGCAGTAAATATCAGTCTTTCATTCAGTATTTATTTTTTGAAAGCAAAATTTCAGTTGATGCCCCAAAGAAAGAATTAAACAAGAACTTTGAAACTTCAAATTGATAGAGATATTCATCTAAAATCTCTATAATGAATTTTGATGTGAATAATCTTTTTCTTTTGGTACAAACCAATGCTCTAGAGTATATCAGTGTGCAAGTAGAACTAAAAAGTTAAGAAGAGCAGTATTTTATTTTACCTCATTTTCCAGTGTTTTTATTTCCTAAGTGAAGTATCACAGATCCTCTGATACTTTTTGGAGAAATTGAACCGAATTCATTTCTTGAATGACTCATCTTTTAAAAATGAGTGAAAACTTAGTTTGCATGATTTTATGAGTAAAATAAATTGTCAAACTAATTACAGGAGAGTGTAATCACATAAAGAAAATTTTCTCAAATTTGAAATGCGAACTTTGAATTTAGGAGAAAAGAAAAATTGGTCACATGCCCTTATTTCATCATGCATAAGGCATGGGAGGCCCATTGGTCGTGTGATTACTTTACGGAAGCCAGTACTGCTGATCTGGAAGAAAATAATCCTCTGAAAATATATAAGCATTTCACTCCATACTTGATCAATTATTTAGAAGAGATGATCCATTTGTTTTCTTTGTTTATAGGTTTATATTGTCTCCCAAAATGAATGAACTATTGCTTGAATTCTTTTGTTTTTGTACTTTGCAGACTCCAGCAGGAATTAATGGTCCTTTTGGTAAGTGTCAGTATTTTCACTCTTTTTATACTAGAAAACTGGGAACTCTTTTGCTCATTAACTCCCTTCTGCATTTAAATGCAGAAGTTGGTTAGGAATAAGATAGAAGTCCTTGTCAATTGCAAGATAAAAGCCCCTACTCATAGGTAGAACTGAGTTGCCATCAACATAATGAAATGGATATTTAATTTAGTTAGCCATTGAACTGCAATGACAGAAATTTCTATCACTTGTTTTGAATGTATAAATCATTACACATTTGAACAAATTTTAGACAATGTTCTTTCATGGATGAAGCTTTAATCTTGTTTTTTAAAAAGAAAAAAAATGTTAGCCACTACCACTCATTAAACTAGAAAGCACTCAAAGTGCAAAACACAACTGACGCCATGGGGGGGGGTAATTGTGCATGAATCAAACCCAAAATTCAATTGGCTCTTCTGTAGCCCATCATCCATCCTTCCACAATTTCATTTGAATTAATTGAAATTTTGGCAGTATTGTGTGGTTTAGACATAGAATGGATTAGAGCTGTGTATCTCATCTGGTAGCTATTTTTGGAGCTGGTGAAATATCACTTGGTGTAGATGTATACTGCTGCATGATAGACTATTGTATGTGTACATGTTTATTCTTGTACATGATAGATTAACCAAAATGTACAGTATAGCTATTTTGGAAATTCAACATAATTAAATTTATCAGTACAAATATTTGAAAAAGAGTGCTAAGCAGGGTGTTACTGTAGTGCTCTCTGCTCAAATAGGATTTGGTTTGTATATTGTCTTTTATTAAAGAAGGATACGAGTCTCGATTAATTCTGTAAGAAACTGTTTTTGTAGCATGGTAGTTATTTCATGTCAACATTTTTTTCCCCCCCTTTCAGTCATCACAGGACAACCGTGTATCAGCTTTTCCTGATGGAGATAATCTTTTCAGGTGGATTGGAACTATTGAAGGGGCTCCTGGAACGGTAAGTTATAGTGATGAGACTTCTACTACTATTAGTAAAAGATTTGGCTTTGTTAATCTTGTCAAATGTGTTCACAGAAACTTATGAACAATGAATCTTATTATTATTATTTATTCTATTTTCATTCATTTGGGAAATCAATGTGTATAATAGAAGCCCAAACTTGGATTAAGAAAATTTTAATTTACTCTAAACTTTTCAAGTGTAAGATAAATAACAAATGCTTTCTATTGCATTGACAGGCTGGAAAAAAAAAACTCCTATAGCTGCTGAGTGTTCCACTTTTTAAAATCTGCATTCTGTTTTATGGGCACTAAGATTTTGTGCACTTGGTAACTTTGAAAGCCTTTCACTTGTGTGTTTGTTCATGTCATGAAAACGCAACATTGAAGATCAAACACACTATTGTTTGATTGGAGTTGCCTGCAGTGACAGGATAGACTTTCGTTTGAAAAAAGTCACCTACAGAGAGCTAAAGGTTAAGATGATCTAAGACTACTGTTGATAAGGGTAAGCACAAAAGATAGTGACACACCTTAGTGTTCACTCAGCTATCATTTGTGTATTAGAAGTAAAAAGAATTCTTGTCATGACTATGAGATAGGATACATTATATAAGTTGAAAAAACTTGCGTAAGATGATTCAGGGTCCTTGGCTTTCATGCTTTTCCTAATTGTGCTGGTAAAATTGAATATTTATAGTATTACTGATAATCTAAGTTTGGATTGCTTAGTTAAGTCTCTTTTTGTCTTTTATTTGAGGAGTTAAATTTAAGCAGTACTGCATTTTGTTGCATTATTTTCTACTCTAGTTCATTGAAAAAACTGGAATGCAACCATTATATTGAACCATGAAATATAAGGAAAGAAAATGTCCAATCTAGGCCTGTCATAACCATGGTCAAAGCACAAAAACTTCATAATATTTCTTGAATTTTATTGAAAATGAAACAAATGTTTTTGTATAAATGTTATCAATTATACTTTGAAATGTAGTTTTTATTTTTTTACTAATTAAGTAATCATAGAAGTGTTTGGTAATTTAAGACACGCCTTCGTGAATGCCACCATTTTGTATAACTCTCTGTGCATATTAATATGTAAAAAATAATTAGAAGTTGATTTGTAAAGATACCGACTGTTTTTAATAAGTCTGTAAGAATTATTGTATTACTCTATGAACCCAGCTGACCATAAACTGAAATATATTATTAAGTATGCCAACTGTTATGAGAACATACCATAATGATATTTCTGATTGTTTAAATTATTGAGCCTCTGAGTTTCAATTATATTGATGAGACTTCTACTACTATTAGTAAAAGGCTTGGCTTTGTTAATCTTGTCAAATGTGCTCACAGAAACTTATGAACAATGAATCTGACTACAAAATAGCGAAAGTTGAAGAGTATTTTACTACTTTGTTGTTATGATTAAGTTGTTGTATCTTTGTCTTTTTTCCAGGTTTACGATGGTTTGCGCTTTAAGCTTGTGCTGCAGTTTCCCAGTGGCTACCCATACCAGGCCCCAACAGTGAAGTTTGATACGGGCTGTTTCCATCCCAATGTCGATGAACGAGGGAACATATGCTTGGATATCTTAAAAGAAAAGTGGTCAGCTCTTTATGATGTCCGCACAATTCTTCTTTCTATCCAGAGTTTATTAGGAGGTAAATCTTTGCTTTTTATTAAAGAGATAACTTGCTTATACAAAGGCCCCAGTAGTGGGGCACCTAGCAGAGAGCTTAGTGCATCATTGTGGATGTTCAGTATCTTCAGCACGTTAATAAATCATCCCTTCTGGTATTTAACCCTTTTGATACTCCAAGGGCACATGCAAAAAGTATCTGATGTATTTCAAAATAGTTTTCAACATACTTATGTAATTAAAAATTGACAGAATTTGGACCAAAAATTTCTGATTTTTGTACATGTAAGTTTGTTTTATTTTGTTTTTTTTTTTGTTTCTAATGTACAATCTCATTTCAACATTTTTTGATTTGTATATTCTAATATTTGGTATAAGTTCCGTCAATTTTAAAGTTGTATGAGGATGTTAAAATGAACTTCTTGAAGTAGTTTTTGTGCTTGCTGTATATCCCGAGGTTTCAATGATTGCTGGGATATACATCCTTGGATCTTTTTTTTTAGAAGTTTACTGGGACGTTTCAATTCAGGTGTTAAGCATCTTAATAGGTTAGACTTGAAAGAATTGAACCAGGATTATTTTCTTTTATTCATAATCTTAATTTTCTTTCTTTTCTTTCAGAACCTAACAATGACAGCCCATTGAACTCTTATGCTGCTGAGTTGTGGGCAGACCAAGAAGCTTATAAAAAATACCTTCATGAACATTATGCAAAGAATAACAAGAAGAAACTCTAATACACATTTGCTATTATTTAAAGACACTGAAAAGCAACACCTGACAAAAAGAGCCTCCCAACTTCTCAAGTCTCTGAGATCTTCATCTTTTCTGTTTCATTTTCTCTCTCTCTCTCTTCTCTCTCCTCTCATCTTTCTTTTCTACATGACCCTTTCCAGCTGCATCATCCACACATTCATTTGGACTTACTGGAGACCTTCAGTTAATGCCTTCCTTTCCTCTTGAAAACCTTCCTCACTAATTTCCATCCATCTGCATCACCGCCGATGCATTCCCCTGAAAGTTGATTTTTCTAATTTGTTTAGTTGTTAATTTTTCCATCAGTTTATGGACTTGTTTAATTTGATACATTTTTCTCTGTTGGTGCAATAAACTGACCCTTTTTTCCTGTCTCACTTGTTCATTATCTACACCTTCAATGCATACATCATTTCTACCCAAGTTATTTGTGATATTATTCTAATATTCTCCTATTTTTCTCTCTCTGTCTATTTTATGGCTTTTAACTTCTATTGAATCACTTTCTTTTTTTTTTCTTTTCATATTCTCTCCCTTAGAGTTATGGCCCCCCTTGCCTTAGTGCAGCAAGTGCTGCTTTCTAAGGTCTTCAGTATTTGTCTACCGCTTGTTACATTTTTACATGGAGAGCCACGTATGACTGTGATACTTAAGCATGTCTGGAATCCTGTGAATAAAAGCATTTAATTTCATCTTTAAATTGTATGCTTTCGTTTTTTCTTTCTTGAAACATTTTTTTTTCCAGTGTTTATCTGGTTATATATGAAATGTTTTTTTAATTGTTAAATGGATGGTATGAACAAAAAATGGTAAATATTTAATCAAAATGTGATCCATTTAAAGCAATAATCTTCTACTAATGATACTTGCTGTCTCTGTAAAATTGTTTAGGTTTTGGGTATGAAGTTGAAATAGCTCCAAGATAATCTGTTGGAGAAATGTCAGGTGAATATGGCGGATGCTGCAAGACTTCATATTCCAATCCTTTAAACTTAGAGAGTCAGCTGAGAAGTGTGCTTGTCATGGAATACTTCATTATTTGTGGAAACCATTTTTTCAAAACTTTCAAACCTTTTCTCGTCTTCAAAATCATGTAATATCGCTGCTGTTGGAACCCCAAAGTCTCCAGAAAGTTCTTGAATTGTTGTTTGTAAGTTATTCACCACTGTTTATAATTTTTCTTCCTCAAGAACTGGTTTGGGCCTCCCTTGAGGCTTATTGTTATATCCTTATCTCTAGACTTAGTTGTTGAACCAATGCTGAACAGTTCAGTGTAGCATGGGACTCCTGTACATCTACAAAATTCTCAAAGATTGAATTTTATGGTGGCATAAAAACATTTAATGAGTTTTTATTCATTCCATCTATCAAAGTTTTTTTAAAGCATCAATAGCCTTATCTCATGATAAATTAAGTCTGACAATTCTATAATTAGCATTCCAAAGGAAATTATGAATCACCACCACCTGTATAAGTGAGAAAATACCACTATGGCTTGAATCATTATATATATATATATATATATATATATATATATATATATATATATATATATATATATATATATAACAGGTCTGGTTAGTCACTTGATGAGGTGATCAATTAGAATTTGGTAAAAGGGTGTTTCCTTGCCTTTTCGGTGACATGTTCCCTAAAAAGTACAAATTTTCAACAAAAAAAAAAAATGAGCATTAATGCTGATAGACACAAACTCTGGACCAACTTGGCATGAAATTTCATTGTTAATTGACCCCCCCCCCCAAAAAAAAACCGTTTAGGGTAGGGAGGATACTGAATTCTCATTTCTGGTTGTTTCAATTTCTTACCATACTTCTGAAGTGGTTGAATAGTGGCTGAATTTAAGTTAATCCTTGACTGTAAAATATTTATTGCTTACTTTTAGGGCAGATTAAATTTTTTTTCACTTGAACATTAAATTCCTTTATTTCCATAGTCTTAGAATTGTTAGTATAAACAAATATTACGAATTTATCTGGATCATACACTTGCCTACTTTACTTGGTAATTTCATTGACGATTGATACTATTTCTTAATAATCACTGCCACCCAAAACACTGTTGCTAGGTTAATCATGTATTCTGACATTTACATGTATCTATCCTGACTTTGCCCTGCCCTAACCTGTTTGTTGTAGAAACTTGAAATTTTGCACACCGACTCTCCCTCTCCCCCCATTGAGTAAGAAAAGCGATTTGTATTTATCTCTTCTTTTCTAAATACTTTTCTGGGCTGTGATCACTCTATGGAATGACTAACCAGACTTTTAATAAATTTGATTCAAACTATCTCAGTAGTATTTCCATCAAGTTACCATAATCACAGTTTAATTTATCAGATGAAAAGCAGCAAACATGGAGGATAGTGATTCATAATTTCGCTCGGAATGCTAGTGAAAAAAATAAGCGATTCTCAAAGAGAAACCAATTCAGTTGTTTTGGTTCCAAATGGATTTTCATAAGTAAAATTATGGACAGAAACTGAAAAGATCACATTGTTCATTGTATAAGTTGATTTCATTTATTATAAGAAAAATATAATTTGATTGTACGTGCAATTTAATATTTGTCATTGCTGGACTCATTTTTTTAAAAAAATAAAAATTTTCCACTCGCTTGTTATTCCTGAGCATTTTGACCACAGGAATCGAATAATTTCCAAAATATATACTTTTTTTTTTCTTCTTAGCAATCACTTGGGTGTTTATAAAAAAGAGAAGAAAAGAAAAAACAGCTGTTCAACATAGATATTAACTAAGCTTAGCCTCATCTGCCATAAAACTACAAAGATTGATGTAAAACAATCTTCTGAGTATGGTAGGTCTTCTTGCCTAGAAATAAGCAAGCCAGTCCTAATATTTATATTAAAATTTTCTTTAATTATTCTGGAAAATTTCAGTTTTCTTATCCTGTGAAAAAATAGACTAGGAGTTTAAAAACAAATCCAGATTTCCACTAGTAAGCAACTGGAGATTCAATCTAATTTGTTAGGGTTTATAGAAAAGGTGAAATCCTGAATTGATTATTTATGAATGTCCTTAGATTTTTATCTTGTTTTGATGTCTTTCTCAGATGTGATCATTTTCAGTGTTGGCAATAATATTCATTGCTACCAGTACAACAAGGCAGAAATTGAGTCTAGCATGTTAGTGGTATTTACTTATATTCACTTAAGAGTGTGTTAAATAGGTACTGGGTGATATTCTAGGATTCAGCTGCATTATTTGTCTGAAGAAGGCTTAAGAATATGTTGTCCAAAACATGTTACTTGATTTGATAATTTTTAGGATTAAGAATTCTATTAAGTACATTGGTTGCAAAGTAGTCTAAAGAGTACCAATGCTTGCTACTATATTAACTTTCGAGGTAACAATCTCTCACAAATTTGACTGGGTTTTTAGTCCAGCATCATAATCTGGTTGGCCTTTTAGAAGACTCGTGAGAAAGTTGGAATGTTGTTGTGGATCAAACATTGTGGCTTGAACAGCTGGTTCCTGGAACATTCTCCTTCTCCAAGCAGATAATTTTGTTGGCAGTTTATCAATGAAGTCCATATTTCCACTGAGGCTTTCAAAAATTTCCAAGCGTTCAAACCAGGGCCATAAATTGAAATCCAACATGCCGACTCGGTGACCTGAAACAGCAAAAGGAAAAAAAAACTTGACTGTAGATGTAGGTATACAAGATGATATTTAATTCAACAAAATGACAAGCCCAAAATTAAACTCTAAATCATCATATCAGCACCTAATACAATGTTGAAAATATATATACTTGGCAGCAAACGCATTCAGGATAAACAAGGACATTAGTCCAGTGATGTGTTCACTTTTCACCAGTCATAACTGCAATACAAATCTTTCACTTATATCACTCTGAAAAAATTCACATTCAATATGTGGTCAGGTTAAAAAAAAAACATACAAACCAACCTAACTTCCCCAGGAGAAAATGTGATCAGATCTTGTTCAAATTTTCCGAATGATATAATTTCATGTGCCCACTAAATCAGGGTCTAGTTCTGCATGGTAATTTGATTAAATTGGACCCCCGCCTCTCTGAAACATGACACAACAGTCAGAAACAACTCAATTAAGTTTTATTCTCTAAATGAAAGCATGGTGAAGATTATTTCTACTGTGCCGAAAATCAATCCTGAACATATTGGACCTGCAATGTGTTTGGATACATCTAGAAAGAAAGCTAATGTCAATTAACAATCATTAACATTGAAAGAGTTTTCCAGAGACTAGGACTCCTTGTTGACACACAGTTTAAGATGATCCATTCTACGGCCTTCTTTAGGAGTATTATCAGAACGTGATGATGATAAACAAAATTTTTCCCAACGTTATTAATGCTACAACATGGAATTTGGGTGATATCTTTTTGATCAAGATTGGCATAGTGGTAACGGAGCAATCAATGCAATCTGACCAGAATTAAAACTCTGGTTGGGGATGTTCATGTTCACTTTGCATTAATACCCTTGGGAGAGGCCTGACCCCCCCCCCCAGGCTATGGATAAAATAGTCTGGCAGAATGGCTGCCTTTCCAAGGCTAGAGAGCCCAGTCTAGGACAAAGACAACTAATTCTAAACCAGAAAGTGGAACCCCTTTGACATCCTTCGTACAGCCAAGCTGATGTCAAACAGATCAGTAACTTGCTTTCCCCTGGACTACATCAGGAAAGCCTAGAGGAGGATTCTGATGACCCGGCATTCCGGGATCTCCATATGCTTTGCACAGGAAGGTTCCCTGGAGGAGACGTTCCATTGTCTGTAGAGACAATGAAGGCCATTCATTCATATTCACAGGAACATCATCTTAAAAATATAATTTTTGTTGGTCTACTTCAGGTAATTTTCACAGGTTTATTGGTAAGACAGAACTGTAAGAAAAAAAAAAAAATAGTGTGTATATGAAAATTATGAAGGTTGAATTTGTTTTGAGCCCTTACTATCAGTTATTCTCCTATCTCATCTACAATATCTATTTCATTATTGAATCTACATAATTGACAATAAAAAAAATGTTACCTCCAAAGAAGAGTCCTCGCTCATCCAAATTCCGTTCAAGAATTTGGAACTGTTGCAACCATGCTTGACGAAGGTCCGCTCCAGACGCTTTGCCATATAATGTCCGCTGTAAAAGCTTCAGGAGCTAAAAAGATAAAAAGCAAAGATATCTGGATTTCAAAAGTATGTGAATAAGCTGATAATAATAAAAGAGGAGAAAATTGAATGTAGGACCAGAATGGAATCCACCATTTAGCATACTGTATATGTCAGCATATAAATTAATCCCAAAACTGAATTTCAATTCAAGTTTAGTCCAATCTTCAAGTCCATCAGAGTGTCAACTTCTAAACAGACTAATATGATCCATTTTAGAAAATTCTTCATGCTTAAAAAGTCGACTTATATACAGTATTTGATAAAACAAAAGATGAATGAATGTGAGCTCCTCTCATGTTTAAATCTATTAACTGATTCAACTCACAATTGTGATAGAATGAGAATTACTGTATACACTGGTCATTCAATTAAACAAAATACAATGCAAATTACACAGTGTATACTGGTATTATGAACAAGGGGCTTATATGGATAGTTATAAGGTTTGGATGTGCTGCACTGAACAATATCCCCACAATATCTTAGTAAACTATTAGTCTTATAGTCCGGCATATACAGTAGCATTTTTATATAGAATATCAATACTGTAAGCAAGTTTGACACAATTCTTGATTAGTTATCTTGTGGTAGTGTACGGATATAATTTTTGAATCTACAAATAAATGACAAATATATTATTTGATATAGAAGCTAAGAGAAAGAGAAGAGCAACAAAATGGAGATATAGTAAAAGGATAAGTAAGAAAAACAACCTGAAGGGAAAGAAAGAATGAAATTAAAGAGAGAAGGAAAAATCATTTTATAATTTATGTTTTTTCTCCAAGACCATACTATATTTGCCAGACTACAAGAGGAATGGTCTACATGGGTATTAGGAGGACCCCCACTCACTGCAACTCATCCAAGCCCCATATCTATCTATATAGAGCTCCAACAGGCAGCTCCCTAGTCATAAAACCAGAGTATTGGATGCAGCATAAAGTTATTTTCAAGAAATTAAATATTCATCACGTATACTAGCAAATACGGTATCTCTGATTGAAGCAACAGAATGCTTCCTTGTACAGCTATACTGGACATAGTATAATATGGTATGGTAATACATCTATCATAATGTGTCAAGTCATAAGCCTCAATCATCTCATCTAGTTTTTGGGACAAATGTGGGCAATGATGTGACATGTTTGAAACTAGATAAAGAAATGTTTGAGAAAGTGCACGTTGGTTGACTAATTTTTTTAATTTTATCTACAGGTCTGGTTAGCTACTCAATAGAAACAGTCATATGACTAATGTCTTTTGGCAGCATGCCATGTTGGGTGTGATCAATTAAAAAATTGACAAAAATGTTATTCCTCTCGCTTTTTGTAGGGGCAGTGATCCCCCCCCAAAAGTCTGAATGTTCAAAAAATAAGCAAGCACTAAACTAACATTAACTAAGGGATCAATTTAGCATAAACTTACATTGTGAGTTGAACCTCCCACCAAAAACCGGAGAGGGGGGAGTTTTTTATAGACCTTATAAGGAGTACATGTTGAAATTTTCAGCCTCTTAGCTCCATTGGTGTGACCTGTATGTGTGATACATAGACTGAAAAAAACCTATGGTGACAGTTTTGGTTTCAAATAATGATTTGATAATATTAAGTGTGATTATGATAAAAGGCTTCCAATGTATTATCTTGATTAGACGAGTATCCTTATCGATTTTTATCAATATTTTTGGGGCTGATGCCTTCCTCACATGTGAAAATCTACAGCAATAGCAATGTTTTTTTTGTTTTTTTATTAATTTTTTCAAAAATGGGCACAGGGTGATACTCAAAGGTTTATCAGTAGCACTATATGTCTAAAAAAGATTGGAGAACATGTTGGCTAAACACATGCTGTTTAAACTTGATAATAAAAGTTTGAGAAAGTGCACATGCTCAATGCTTGTAAAATCTTCAACAGCCAAGTGTTATTATCATCAATATGAAAAAAGCCATTGTTCCTTACTTTATCAAACTGTCCAATCAGGATTTTGTCTTTAGCTTTGAGGTAAGGGTCAGCTGGTCGTAGGGGATGGTCAGGATACATATCATCCAAATAGTCATTGCACACCAATGACTCATAAATGATTTTGTCGTCTTGTTCCAAAACGGGCACCATGCCTAAAGGGTTTCTTTGTAAGAACCAATCAGGTTTCGATTTCAGGTTGATGTTAACTGTCTCATACCTGGCCAAGAAAATAACAGGTTTTGTTAGCGGTTATTCTCTGTAAAGTTTTAGTAGTTCATTTGACACAAGAAGAAAAATACTAAATACAAAGCAATAGTACCAGAAAATGCTCTGATAAAAAATATCAAACATCTGCTAAAGGTTTTAATGTTGAAGATATGAATAAAACATTTCTGTGTTACTGATTTTTTTTCAAAATGGTAGCTACAAATACTGTATTTGATTTATTTATAAAATAAAAATGCCTCTAAGGGCATCAGCATATAAAATTTACATTAAAGGTACTTTTTTAACATTAAAATATACATTATTTTAAACAATAAAAATGTAAGAAACTCAAAAGAATTACAAGATATCAGTATGGGAAACATTTACCAGGCACATTTTATCTTGAATTCTATACATTTCAGCTGATAACTCCAAAAATTGACCGTTTAATTAATTTTCTATCTAAAATCGTCTAAATTTATCCAAGTTATTCTTGGAACTATTTATACTTGTACAATTTTTTACATGATGGCATATAACCCCTTCCTTATTTTAGCAGGAAATATTAAGAAAAAACACATTTCCCTGAATACCTCTCATTTATCAACAAGCCTTTTTAAAAACTCCTTCTCAAGTTCAAAATTATCAATGTGTGGTTGGACAAGGAAGGTTATGTTTACCTTTCAAGCCATTTTTCTTTAAAAGGGGTTTTCATATGCTTATACGATACGATTCATTTTGCTTGAATGTTCAGGTAATTCGACTAAAGTTATACATGACAAAGAGAGGATTGAGAAAAAGTTGGGTTTTTTTTTTGTTTAAAATTTAAAAAAAAACTAATACAACTTCTTTATACCTCATAATTCTGATCTTACTTTTCCCTTGGTTTCCTAGAAGAGGCCTGCATTCAAAAATATTCTAAAATATTATGAAAATTACAGAATTTTTTTTTGAAGCTAATAATTCCATCTTCGTTCTTTCAGTGAGTTTATCTTAAGAACTGCTGTACTGAGTCAAGGACAAAATAGAAAAAAATCTCGCTGAATTGATATATTTACAAGAAAAAAAAAAAACTTACTTAATGTTCTTTTGCAGTAACACCAGTCTTGTTCTCTGGGCGTATGGACAAAAACGCATGCTATACAGCCGCAATTTCCCTGCTGCCAGAGCAGGAAAACTACTCCCTAGGAATGGAGAAAGCATGATTTTATTATTATTTCTTAAAAGCAGCACGTACAAATAGCTATGGTTGTTATTTATCATACTTAATCTTAAAATAGAAGATCAGAACAGATACTACACTTTGATCTCGAACTAGTGATAAAATATATAACTACTTTTATTTTTGTAAATAAAAAAATATTCAAATTGAATTGAAATTCATGAAGAAAGCAATTAAAATAAAACCATAGTAGTATTTAAAATTGAAAACGGGAAGTTAATGTTTCGTTTATGAGAAGAGATATTACACTTTAATCTTGAACTAAATGCCGCAAAAGGCTGGTTCACGAAAATAGCAACCTCATCAATATTCTACCGTCCGTCGTTGGACCTAAACACTCAAGATTCGCATGACCTCTCTATCAAGGGCGTCGCGGAGCCAGTAGCGCCGAAATTCAAATATAGCTATTATCATCAAGGGAGGTCATCAAAATAATAAGCAACGTGGAAATTATCTTCCGAGAAAGGATCCCTGGTTCCATGTTTTTCTTGCCAAATACGGAAAATGGCTGGTCGACCACATTAGTCAGAAATTTCATTTATTAAGAGACATATATGTTTTATCATCTTCGTTGTTTTTGTTCGTTCCAGTTTTTAATTGAACTTCGTTTCAATAAATCATTTTCCTGTAAATAATTTGGTTGGATTTGTTTCGATAAATCATTTGCTTAAATTTGTTCCAAACATTTGTATAAATTGGCCCCAAATAAATTATTTTAAATTTTGTTCGTTCCAATAAACTTTTTTTTAAATTAGCGATTAAATTACCAAGGGAGGTAATCTTCCAGTTTCCTATAATCCTTTTTACTTCCCTTAACAGTAAACGTTTGTCGGGGATTTAAGAGACTAAAAGTTATGTATACTTCCGTCAATTTTTTTTTCCATAGGAACCAACTAGTCTAATTAAATTTGATCAATAAAAAAAATGAATTAAAATAGTTTAAAAAGGAGAAATATATTTCTCTTAAATAGGTTCCCTGATCATACACCTATTTCTCAAAAATCGTCCTAACCTGGGTTTTATGTATATCAAATCGTATGTGTTAATGTTTGTAGTTAATTTAGGGGTGGGTGCTTGTTTCCAAAAGCGATTTTCTCGTATTTTCTTCTCTCGTGTTGAAACTTGTTTTCGGTGTTCGTCAAACTCAAATATAACTGATTTTTTTCCCCTGAAGAATTACGGTAAAAGGATTTCATTCATTCTCTCTAGATATCAGTCAAATATAATTTTGATATTTTCCCCCTTAAACTATTAATGAACTGACTTTAAAATCAATTATTTAGAAAAAAAAAATCATGTTTTGACTTACCATTGGCGTGTGCTAATTCCGCTGGCATATCTCTCATTAAATTTCTCCGGTAGAATCTAATTGACAAATCAATGTCTTTTCTTGAAAGTAATTCTTTTACAGGAGCAAGACGAACAAAAGATCTCAGGCCCGAGGCTAACGACATGTTCATCGAAAAAGTGAAAACAAACTTTGTACCTGGACATCTATTTTAAGAAATTCAAACTCCTCAAGGGAGACAACTCGTAATATTTTGTAAATTTATAAACTATTTGAAGAATATATATCATTGTTAATATAGGATAGAACGTGGGTCAATTATTTGAAGGAAAAGTTAGTTACCCGACCAAAGAAATAATTCCACCTGAGAAATGATTTCGAATGTAAGGAATTCTTTTTCAAAACGTGAATACCCAGAGATATATGTTTTTATTCCTTAAATTTTTTTATACTGTTAAGACTGTGGAAATGGCAGAATTAATAAAATGAAACATCTTTTTCAAAAAGATATCCAAGGAATTCATTTCTTTCAATTCTTAGATATTGTTAAAATCAATGTATGTATTTAATTTTGAATATGTATTTCAAATATAAACTGTTTACAGAGATGCCTATGAAGGCAATTTCATTTCATAATAAATAATAGATACTGTATTGTTAACAGACACTGTTATTATATAAAGTTTATAGATCAACATTTAGTGAATGCAGACAATGAATACATTTTATAGAATGGATCAAAGTTATTTTTGTGTGAAAAATTTTTTTCTCAAAGAATAAAGAATCTCGTAAAACATTTTCCCGGAATGCATTTTAGCATCAAAAATTTGTTAGTTTTCATGAATCCTGGTGTTAAGTAAGTCAGTGGATTTTGTTCAACAATGGAGAGACATAAATCCGAAGCAGCTGCTAGGACAAGTTTTGAAAATAATGTACAGACTAAGATACATTATTGACTTACAATGCATCCTCATCAACCAAATAATTGATAGATTATTGATTGAAAATCATTATATTTCTACAAATTTCAGGCAAGTTTTCGTGAAGGTGCAATCATAGGACAAATCCTTTCTTGTCAGATATAATAGAAAATATCCACGCTAATTTGGAATATTTGTTTTGATGGAACATTTTTTATGTGTCAAAAATGTTCAACTGACAGTGTATAATTTCTTTTGTAACATTAAAGAGCTCCTCCTGCATTTTTCATTAATTTATGCTAGCTCAGATTTCAAAATGGCTTCTGCTAACTATTTTAGAGGAAATTTTGATAATAATAATCTAACCGGATGTAACTTTAATTTTGAAAAGGCATGTCTCAAAAAATTAAGCAGTATTGGTTCAAAAAGGTATTATGAAAATAATTTGCTATTCGACCCATATATAAATTTTTTATTCAGTATTGCATTTTTAGAGCAGATATACCAACTGCAATAACTACCATATTAAGTGTACCACTGAGAAAATAGAGCAAAAATACAAATATTCAAAGATTATTTTAATAGTTTCTGGTCAAAAAAGGCAAAATTGATTTTGCTACAGGATTCACCCATCAGTAAAAACGAATATGCCAAAAGTTTTAATGCTAAATCAAAAGGGAAAAATAAAAATTCATAAACCCAATATTTGTTTTTTTTTTCACCAATTTAAATAAAACTATTAGTGACTTGAATATACAAATAAGCAGGCCTTCAAATATAGATCAAAGCTCTATCCCAAGGAAGAAATAAGAAAAGATGATTTTAAAGATGATCTCAAGACTGGAAGCATTTCAAAATTAGAGTTTATTTCTGCTATGACAGATGAGGATATACCAGAATATACAAGAGTGGAAGAGAATGAATGGCATTTCACAAATGCTTCTGAAGACAGAGTTATGCTACAAGTAATGCTGCTTTTGTCACTTACCAAGAAAAAATTCTCTAAGTCAATCATAGTATTATAATCAATTAATATAATTATTATTATTATTTTATTCTAATTTTTAAAAATAATTCATTCGCTCATGTAAACATTTGCACGGAGGGGCTAAATTGAAGAAAAAAGTGTGCCCAAAATTGAACAAACTTACACAAATCAGATACCATTAAAAATATTCCACGTACTTCTAATTCTAGTTGAATCTACACGACGTAAAATCTCTATGTAAAATATTTCAAAACCTTCAAATGATTATTTTACATGATCTAAAATAGTAAGAAGTATATTTAACATGAGACTTAAAAACTCCAATTATCCAATTATTGTTCAAGATAATCAGCGGCGGTATTAAGTCTAACTACATTCACTTGCAATTTTTCTAAGATCATTTTTTTAGCATTTTTTTTTTACATTATCTCTGAAATCCCTGATATATTGCATCTCCAGAACTCTACTGACCCCTGCAGTTCCAATCTTTAAATATATTCTTTTTCGTTATATCCTAGTACAATGTTATTTTGGCTGTTCGATTAAATTAAGACCTTTAAACTTTATTATAAAGCCAAAAACAAAACTATACAATACAGAGCGAATGGAAACAGACCGAAAAAAAAAAAAAATATCTTGGTTTTTCGAATGTATATAAGGGGAAGCGACTCTGTATATCAAATAACATGGTTACTTCCCTTTGCCCACAAGAATCATTTTAGGGTGGAATTAATTCCTTGAACTTTTTAGTCTGTAAAATTTATCAAGGGTGATTGATAACTATTAGATGCTAATTACAGAGTATTTATTCATTTTGCAAATGCGTAAAAAATCTGGGTTCATTCTGGTAGAACAGGAACAAAAAAATGCTGAGCAATATATTATTGATGGTGTTAAAAATATAATTCAATTGCAAAATTATTTGAATACTGCTATCATTTCTTGGCAGCATGGGTACCTAATTTTCTCTAAACTTAAATAAAAATCTACTTTTGTGGTATAATTAAAAAATTAAAATCTGAGAGTTCTAAGGTCTCTTCCTATTAGTCAGACTAAGATATTCAAGAAAGTGAACATTGATTTCATTTGAAAGTAAAAATAAAGACTCTTCTTAATTAATGTCAGTTTGATTAGGTCCTGTCAAGATTGTCAATGGATGTGACAGCTTCTTGCTGTGACTACCTTGGCATGTAAAGAAGTTATGAATAAGTAGTTTGCGCAAGTGCTCACTCACACACACTCTCATCTGTCAGCTTTTGTGGCATGCCAGTAGCAAGACATTATATCAAGATATCTGGTGATGAGACAGAGAGCATAGAGAAATAAATTCATGTCTATCCCAAGGGCATTAGGTGAAATAAGTATTGATAATGAATGAAGAATGGCGAGAAGTTGGTATTTATTCACCTCCTCATGAGAGCTAATGTGATACAGGGTTGAGTTTAATGTGGGGCCCTCACACTTTTACATGGGGACAGAGGCAAAAGTTACCCAGTTCATGTGGCCTCTGCCACAAAGTTTTTCAAAATCACCCCCCCCCCCACAGTGCAATGGGGACGTGATGCCTTAGAGTAGGAATCTCCAGGGACCTGGCACAACTGTATCAATTCTTCACCCTGTTTAGCCCAAAATCAAAGACAAGACAAGTATTTACTCCCTATGAGGGCAGACACAATACAGAGTAGGTCTGATGAAGGGCCCCTACACACGTTTGGGTATAAGTAAAACCTATGCAGTCTCCATGGCCTGTGCTACAAAGGTGTCAGGGCAACCCGTAAAACTTTGGGGGGGGGATAAAGAGGAGGTGCTGTTACAGAGTTGGAATTTCTATGGATCAGGCAGATCTACATCAATTTTGTGTCCCAAATACAAGAACAAGACAAACCTCAGCTCCAAAAGGCCATAGATCAGTCAGAAAGATAATGAGAAGTTGATGGCTATAAAAATAAGGCACTTTTTCTTTATAATTCAACATCAAGCGAGCAAGGGTGTGAAGCTTGAAAATTTACAATCCAGACCACCTTCCCTACATTGCATCAAACACAATTATAAAAACAGATAAAACACTTTGATTCTGAACTAAAGGCTGCAAAAAGCACATTCTGATAGGGACCCCACAGCTACGATACTGCAAAAAATTTTCACATTCAATGCAAATTCTCTAAGAAAGAAGAAGTCTTTGACAAAGAGTAACAATTTAGAGAAATTACCATTGCAAAAATGATTTTTTTTATAATAAATCAAAATTTATTAATTGTAACAAATATACAATTTTTTGATGTGAATAGCTCAAATGGTGATATGTGGTTAAAGATTTGGCTTCATTTCAAAAAATGAGTTCCGTAATCAGAACAAAACATGGAATGGTAATGACTCAAAAATCATAGACAATGACAAAATTAATGTTAAAATTTATTCTTTGGTTAAGAGTTTGAGTCCTATTGCTATTCACGTCATAATATCATCCCCTCCAAGAAGACTCTTTAGAAATTCAGCATGTTGCTGCGAATTGAACATTGTAGTTTGGACGGCTGGTTCCTGAATCATCCGGTTTTTCCATGCAGATAATTTTGTTGGTAAATTATTGATGAAACCCTTCAAGTTTTCACTGAGGGTTTCAAAAGCTTCTAAACGCTCGAACCATGGCCATAAGTTGAAATCCAACATTCCTACTTGCGCACCTGGAAGTAAAAGAGAGAAATCAAAGTGATAACTGGGCAAAATTGACAAAATGTCATGCGAACAAGAAAAAATTTCTTTCTTTCTTATTTTGTTCAGACAACTGAATTCATTCCTCATGTGCACGATGTTGTAACCACAACATTTTGGCCAATCCTTACATCAAGTATGCTAAAAGTATCCAGCCATTTAATATCAACCAAAAACTAGCCCACCTAGGGCAATGATGCCTTAGTCCTCTTCAAAGTTCTCCCCGTGGTACCTCACACACTTATCCCAGTATTCCTCCCACTGCAATTCTCTTTTTTTGGATCACCTACAGCAACCTTGTTGCATTCTCCTTAATCTTGTTCCCAGTTTGAAATCTCTTTGAGGAGAGTTACAAGTCGCTAAGTCAAATCTGGACTGTAGAGCGGGGCTAACAGACCTGGGTGATGTGATGCTTTGCCCCCAAATCCTGCACAAGACATGAAGAATGTCTTGCTCAGGCATTGTGGATGTGACAGTCCTACAGTACACAAGCCATCTTAATAGGACCTCACTGTCGACTGAGTAAGCCCACAGGACAGTGTCTGTTCATACATATGCAGTAAGGTCACCTCTAATTGTTTGCCAAGTTACATCAAGGCCACACAACTAGTTCATGAGATATTCAAAATGGCAAGATACTTTCCAGTCAGGCCTTGTATAATCTGTAAGAAAAGAGAGGAAAAAAAACTCTTTCTTCAGAAAAGGGTTTCAAACAGAAAAAAAGGTCACTGATATACCAACTAGATCAGTCTATTCAAGCAACATCAAGAAAATTGTTCAAACAAAATTTTGAATGTTAATAACTCTTCTTGAAGTCATAGACAATTTTATATTTTTACTTTGTTGAAAGCGAAGGAGAGAGAGAAATATTTCTCAGAATAAAAAAAAGAAAGTCAGTTTCTTCAGTCGAAATTGCAGGAAATTGGTGTAAACTAAATTGTTATTGTTCACTAATCAAAAATTTCATAAGGGCCGACTTGGCTCTCTAGCCTTGGTTAGCAATCAGCCGAGGAAATGGACTACTCTGATCCCAAACCAGGAGTGGAGCCCTTAGGGCAGACTGATGCCAAACTCTGCCTCATTCTGGGAATCAAAAAAGCCACTATTTGTGACGTCTCATCGTACCACTGGAGAATGACCTTGAAGGCCAAGAGAGTGGGACTGTCCCTGAAAAAAAAAAACTCACACACAGGTTGCAGATATTTTTGGAACAATAGTCAACTAACAACATTACATTAACCGAAAAGATTTACTATCAAATTACTTATTATTCCATTGTGTGGAGGAAAAAATAATAATAATTATTTGTAAGACAACTTCATTTTTCATATGGCATGAATTATTTCAACACCACAACACTTTCATTATTGTTAGCAGATGGAAGATATATATACATCATGAATGTTACTTGTCAACACCAGGCAACAATAAACTGAGAGAGGAAGAGAGAAAAAGAAATGAGAAAGATTTTCAATAGTATTTATGCCTCTCTTTGCGCACCCTCTGAAATTAGCTTACTTAAGTGAGTCTGAGAAGAGTCTGACCAATAAGTATATCTACATAATTCCCTGTAAATGTGGGAAGATCTATACAGGAGAAAAAGGCAAATTCTGACTGGAGCATAAAAAAAGCCATAATCAAAGGTGAAATAGAAAGGTCCAGGATGGCTGACCACATCTGGAGAAAAAAAGACAAACACTATCCTCTCAGGGGAGAAGTTTGGATCATAGACAGAGAACATGGTTGGAAATTGAATAAAAATCAAAGAAGCAGCAGACATCAACATGTTTGATTATACACTCAGTCAACAAGTACAGAAATTGACTAAATGTAGTTCCTACTATATAACAGGGATAAGGTATTGAAATCCGGGCCTAACAAGAAAAGAAAAATAAATCACCTGAATCCAATGCTACAAGTGTTGCTACCATCGGAGAGAGGAAAATTATTTTTTAACACATCACATTCAGATACTAGACAAGGAGAAGGTCATAGAATGGATTGCTCAAAATGTTGTGTTAACACAAACAAGATGGAGTTCAATTATCTGAAAAACTCTTTGAATCTTCTCAAAACTTTATATAGTAATATTACAACTTACCTCCAAAATAGTCACCTCTCTTTTCCAACTCTTTTTCTAACATCTGTGAATGGTAGACAAGTTTCTGATTGACAACTTCTTTCTGACATCTGCCTGAGATCAAATGCATAGCCAGTCGTATATCCTAGAAAATAAAGTGTAAAAGTCATTTTAATAGAATGCTCCTCTGAAATACAATGGTTGATCAGCATGTCCCTTGTCACTGGGTAATGGTTAAGGAGCTAGTCTGTCAGATAATTAGTATTGTACAGTGAGTTCAATCCTCAATGGGTGCTCCACACAGGTCCAAGTTAAGCTAAGTAAATATCTGTAATGGCAATTCAGTTTAATGGGGGGGGGGTCCTACACATTTTTGTAGGTGAGTTTTAAAAGCTGTCAACGAAGGTTTCTTCAGTTTTCAGGCTGGTCTGGCTGGCTGACTATGTATTAATGTATCATGCAGAGAGGCTGCACCACTGGAGCTAGAGGGCTGAAAATGTAAACATCTACTTATTATCAAGTTTAGAAGAAAAATTTTTTTTTGTTGAAAATTACCATCCTGAATAGGTTCATAGTAAGGGAGTTCAATTTGCAATCAAAGTTTATGCTAAATCAATCCCTTAATTTATGTCTGGCAGCAATCATACCTGTTTTTTTAAAATTCAAACTTTTTTAGCGATCACTGCCCAACAAAAGGTGAGAAAAGTGACTTGTTCACTTTTCTAATTTTTTAACTGATCATCCCCAAAGCAGCATGGTGCCAAAAAACATTGGTCATGTGATGATTTCCATTGAGTGACCAACAAGACCTGTTTTTGTTTTGTTTATTCCTGTGGAGCATATGGCCACAACCACTTCTCTTTGGTTTCAGTAACAAGTAGGTTTTATAGGATGGAGTTACTAGTCCAACATCCCTCCTTTACCCAGGCTTGGGACCAGCTGTGGTAATTGCCAAGCTGTAGGTCTTCCCTGTCAGAAAAACCTTTTCTCAGATCACAACTGTAATATGGACTATAAGTTAGCTATTAGTCACTTATTATTGAATTTGTTTTCATTTTTCATTACAAAGGAACATCGTTAAATCATTTTGCTTACTTGCGACCTGGTAGCATATGCTTTGCGGCTCAGCATCGGTTCACAGTCTCCATACAGACTTACAAAAAGTTTTTATAGGAATGCTCTATTTTTGGATAGCAAGTCTTATATCCTATAATTATAAATTGTCTTATATTATTTTCAAAGTCTATTTGAAATGATCTCCCGTTATTACACAGTGAATGTATCATTTGGCCTAGATAACTTGAATAGAATAAAATAGAATGAAATATATATATATATATATATATATATATATATATATATATATATATATATATATATATATATATTTAATTCTATTTTCGCATTATATTGTTCTATTGCACACCTGATTTGTAATATATATATAGAACAATATAATGCGATATCTGATGTAAGATGAATTTATTTCATAGTGTGCTCAATACATTCAACTTCAAATGTTAAGTTCGTTTAGAGTAGAGCTGGAATAGGCCAAATGATACATTCACCGTGTAATAACAATACACGATTTCAAATATATTTTCACTATAACATAACGCAATTTATCAGATGCACATATATATATATATATATATATATATATATATATATATATATATATATATACACGCACATATGTTGAGGATGTGTAAGTGGCCCAGCAGTTAATAGCACCAAGGATGGGATTGGTGAGCTGAATTCAAACTCTCGTTGGGACTGTTTGTGTTCACTTCACACTAATGCCGTTGGGAGAGGCATGAATCCATTTCCTCTCCCCTGCAAACATGTCATGGGCCAGAGTGGCAAGGTAAGGTCAATCACACACCCATTGTCTTATACTTACTTGTCCAACGATAGACCTTGAAAAAAGACAATAGAAAAAAAAAATACATATATATATATATATATATATATATAAAGCAAATTGTTCCTTACCTTATCAAATTGTCCGATCAAGATTTTGTCTTTAGCTTTGAGGTAGGGGTCAGCTGGTCGTAGGGGATGGTCAGGATACATATCATCCAAATAGTCATTGCACACCAATGACTCATAAATGATTTTGTCGTCTTGTTCCAAAACGGGCACCAGGCCTAAAGGGTTTCTTTGTAAGAACCAATCAGGTTTCGATTTCAGGTTGATGTTAACTGTCTCATACCTGGCCAAGAAAATAACAAGTTCCGTTAGCGGTCTTTACACTGCATACCGACAGAAAATGGCTATTATGATCTGGTCTGCCGTGTTGGGGGTGATCAATCAAAAATTTAGAAAAATGAGTGATCAATGAATAAATTATTCTTTTTGTTGGGCAGGGATCATCAAAAAATTCTGAATTTTCAAAAAACAAGTGTGAATGCTACTGAATACCAACAAAGGGACTTATTTAGCATAAACTTACATTGTAAGTTCTATTTGTGTCGCCTGAATGCATACATTGGAATCCAGACTGACTTGGAAACTAAAGGAACCTATGGTGACAGTTTTGGTTCATGGTTTCTTACAATGTGACTCAGAGTATTCAAACCAGTGATAATTAGGCAACAAAGTTTATTGGTGATGTACCTGTTTACTTGTAAAATCTGTGAAAATCAAATGTGAAAAGTGATACCTTTCAATTGATAAAAGGGGTTTTCAGCTGAATTACTCACCGGATTTTTTTGTGTTCCATCACCAGCCTCGTACGATGTGAAAATGGACAAAGTTTATGGTAATATAATCGAAGCCGCCCAGGTGTCAATTCAGGAAATCTTGAAGCTTGAAAGAAACGAATGAATAAATATATAAATAGATAAAAAAATTCGATTGTTAGTATAGAGCAGGTCTGGATAGTCGCCCAATAGAAACCGTCATGTGACCAATGTCTTTTGGCAATATGCCGCATAGGGGATAATCAATTAAAAAATTGGAAAAAGGGGTAATCAATGAATAAGTTACTTCTCTTGCCATTAGTTGGGCAGTCATTACTAAAAGAAAAGTCTGCATTCTCAAGAAACAAACATTAATGTGCCACACACAAACTAAGAGAGCATGAACTTGGATTGAAAATTGACCCCCCCCCCAAACCCTATGTTTGCAGGGGTGTTGAAAGAAATTTTTTTCTAGACATCATAAGGAGTAAATACTAAAATTTTCAGCCCTCTAGCTCCATTACATGCATACATAGCCAGCCAGACCAACTTGAAAATTGAAGAAATCTATGTCGATAGTTTTGGTGACATTTTTAGTCGATGGTTCCTAACAACTGTTTGTTCAAAGTGGAAATGAAAATAATAAATATTAAGGAAAAATAATGGCAAAGGGTTCAATCCTTTTCTATTTGAGTGTATGTTTATGTACTCGTTTGCTTGTTCCAGTGTTCATGGCCAAACCTTTTTGACTAAAAACTTGTCTCCAGAATCTAGATGTTTCTTTTACTTTATTTTAGATGTCTTTCAGAGGAAAATGCTAGGGATGTTATGAATAGAATTTATTCTTTGGAATTTTTTTACAGGTTTTCAAATTTTAATGCAATGGTTGTTCAATTATTGACTGTGATGGTAAGTCAGGCATGCATTTATAAAAATATATAACATTTATCCACCTATATAAAATGCAATGAGTACATATATATATATATATGATATACATATTTACAATGTATGTATATATATATATATATATATATATATATATATATATATATATATATATATATATATGTATGACCCGACCTTAAAAATAAAAAAAGCAATATATGAAAATCATAGCTGAAAGGGAGGTGGTGTTTGATCGACACTGCTGGGGAGACATGTTTATACAATTGTTTTGTTTTTAAATCCCAGTTACATGGTGAACAACTGAAGATGTTTGATTATTTTATACAAATAAGTGGGCCTTTAATGGGTATGTATAACATTTCTAGCTATAAAATTAGGGTTTAGCCACTTATAGCCATTTTTCAGACGGTTTTAGTAATTAATAACAAATGATACTTGGTAATAATGTAAAAAAAACAAATGCTTGATATGACATCTATCAATTACATCACACCTCTTATGACATAATAGCAGCTGATAAATAAAACCAAAACATTTTCCTTTCCCTTTCTGTTATTTAACATAACTGGGACTGGCAGACCAACTGACCAGCAGACTGACCAAAAAGCATCTTATAGAGATACGTGGACGTATCTAAAAAGTTGCTTACAAGAATTGTATTCCTCTTCAGTAGTTGACAATGTCTGTGGTGTTTCTGGTCCATCCGTTTCTGAATGATCTGAATTCTTAGAATTTTTCTTGTTTTTTCTCTCCATGGACTTGGTTGGAAGATGGTAAAGGTGATCCTGCAGAAGAGAAAAGAGAAGAGATTCCGCTTGATTTTTTATTCATGTTGCAAATTTCATGTTTAAAATTGAAATTTGAGATTTCATATCATTTCTAATTTATCAAGACAATATCTGTAACCCTCACATAAATGAATCACCATAGCCTGCATGCGCAACAGAACTAATAATCTAAAGAATCATCTGAAATTATCCTTGAAGAAAAAAAAAAAAAAAAAACAGCACAAGATTTGGGCATTGTTGGTCCAAAATGACCATAGAAACCAAAAAAAGTACTTCTTGAAAAATCGAAAACAATTTTTCAGATAGTGCCTAGTGGTGTACACATACAGATTTTCAAGGCTGTACCCCCAAAATGTGACCAGGAGTGCCCAGGAATGATTGCTAAAAAGTCTGAATTTTCAAAAAATAAGTAGGCACAAACTAACGGATCAATTTAGCATAAACTTACATTGTACTCTGAACCCTTCACTGAAAAACCTATTTTAGGGATGAATTTTCAAAGGCGGGAATAGAAGGTATTTTTCTACAGCACAATGATACAGGTCTGTTCAAAAGTATTTGAACAAACACAAACTCTATTTCTTGCCTATGATTGCATTCTTCCCATATATGCATTGATATAGTTTGAGGCTATTTAACCAACTAATTTGGCAACTTTTCCAAATAACAATATTAGTTAGCCTTTCCGATCTTCTTGCTGATTGATTATGAGCAAAATTTTATCAAGATACAAAAATTACTTAGTTTAAGTCATTTGAGAATTTGATTTAATTTTCAAATCTATTTCCCCAAATTTAGCACTGAGAACCACATAACATGCTCAAATGCATGCCTTATTATGTTGATTGCAATAAACAAATTTTTCTTGCATAAAGTTTCTGTTTTAACTCTAAAAACGAAGCCATACAGGCTAAAATCATTTGTCCAAATACTTATGAACAGTACTGTATATTTGAACTTACCTGAAGGTAGGTTGTGCTGCGTTGGCTTGATGGACAATCCGAAGCAATGTCTGGTTGAGGAATGGAGCCATTTTCTTGATAAGATGGAGGTAAGCCCTTTATATGAAGGTCAGGTGTTTTTTTCTGAAAACCATAAAACATACACAATTTGGAATGAAAGTAGAACATTTAAAATCATTTTTAATTTCATACATTTACACATTCACATCCGATTTCTGGTCATTGTCACTGGAGATTAAGTGATAGCTAATCACCAAAAATCTGCGGCAGCTTCCATGGTATCCTTGCAGACCCAAGCACAGCTGTGATTTGGAATGTCCAGAGAGAGAAATAAAGTCAAGTAACATAAATGGTGGGGTTAGAGTCCTACCTGTGGTCCATTTGGAAATACAGATGGAACAGCATGGTCTCGAAGACGAACAGTCTGGCCGGTGCGGTCAAAGCAATCCCCAGTGAAGTGGTTGGAGCACAAACAGCTGTTTCCATTTGGGGTCCATGGCACACCATTCTTGTAGTCTTGACGGTGGACACCCTGCAACCATTTTTCTAACTTTACAGAATTCTTCAGAGGAAAGCTAGCCAAAATAAATAGATATAAATAAACAAATAAATAAATAAATAAACTAAAAAGCACTCAGAGAGTGCACACCTCTGTCGATATAATACTCGAACTGGGAGTCATACTTTGGGAATTAAAAGACAGGAAAATTAAGTAAATATTTTTCTCCTCAACAAATCTTTTAGTTTTATTCAATTAATTATAATCTAGGCTTTTGATCTGCAAAATAAAAGAATTACACTCAATATTAAAAAAAAAAAAGATTTTTCATCATTTTCATCGATTACTCCCAGTTTGAGCAATTCTTGTTTTCTGAAAAAGGTAAACATGATTAATATTTTAAAGAATTTATCTTTAAAAGATTAAAAATCTATGAAAACATCAATGTGTGAATAAAATAAATCGTAAAACAATAGAAAAATGAGATAGAAATCACATGAAAAAAATCTTCTTTCCTGATATTTGGAATGGAAAATTATTTCTTTTTAAATCTGTCCTTTGATAAATGAGTATTGGAAATTTTATTAAAATCGAATAATATGCTGATTGTTGTCAGATTCTTACATCTCTCAGGTGTTGATTTTCCAGTTAAAATTGCGAACAAATTATTCGCACCAATAAATGAAAAATAAATCGATATATAACAAGGGATAGAACTTAAAATGGACGGACATTCAGTTACTTCCCTTACTTTTAAAAATCAATTCCAACCCCTTTATCTGCAGAATAATCAAAACTACTTTCAATCGTATACGAATTCCTGGATCTGATATTGATATCTGATATGGATCTCATATTCCCTATCTCATTACCTACCCTCCTCGGTGTTCTAATAAAAGCCAGAATTTCGAATGCAGATTTTCAAAGCATGCCGGCAGGTTCTCCCCACATTGAAGATCGATCCAACAACCTTTCCGCTCTCACCTGGCCTTGTTATATGAAACAATAAGTAAAATATTCGGTAAAATCCGGCAAATGTAACCAACTTTGAATTGAAATTAATAGATTTGAAGAAAATATCAGGACCTCAAAGTTCTGGATTCTTGAACATTTTGATCCCTCGCAAAAAAAAAAACCCCAAAACAAACAAAACATGGCAAAAATGTCGGTTTATTAAAAAACGAGAACCAAAAGTTCAACGATGCATCCACCATCCAGAGTAGTAGTAGGAAGGCCAGGACCAAGTTTCATATCAATCCAACATGATACAGCTTAGAAAATTGATATCTAACTTATTAAAGACCGTCCGATCGAAAAGTGAATTAATGGAATGCATGAACGAATCTAAAACCCCTTTTCTTGCTTTATAACTCTTTCCTCGACATTTGTTGGAAATTTGGGATTTTTATTGCACTAGACGTAGGGTCTTGACTTGAAACATATTCTTAATTTTCAACTTTCAGGCTATGTTATATTTGCTGCGTGCGTAAACTAGGATTTCATCAAATAATTTTCTTTGTGTGGTAATTTTCCGTTTAAAAAAAAAAAAGAAAAAAATACACGGATTTTGGGATAAACGCTTTTTTTTAAGCGAATGAATTAGATCTATTTTTCTTTTGAAAAGTTCCATGTGTTTTCTTCCAGTTAATTAGGAACCAAATCTCTCATTCTCATTTATTACGAAAACGTAAGTCAACGGCACCGAAAATCAACCACAAAAAATAGGGAAAACTTAAAACTATAATTCAGAAAACAAAAAAACGGATTCAACACGATAGACCTTTCTATTTTTATTTCTAACGGTTGATTTTTTTGAAAAGTAAAAAAAAACAAAAACAACATGCGATAGGGTTGAATATTGCAACTACCACTCATGATCTTTTATTTAAAAAGTTGCTTTAATCAAACTTAACGTAAGCTACTAGGACGGAAAACAACACGAACATGTTTAGAAAAACCTACCGATGAAAAGTAATGTTATTTCTTCGCGCTGACGCTGTGTCACGTTGTGTACAACCGGGAGCACAACAAGAACGAACCATACCCGTTAATGCCACACCTAATATGGCGGCATAGTCAATCAGAGTAACTTCCCTTTAACAAGTAGCTCCAACATAGTATTTTTTTTCATCTCTTTAAAACAACCTTTGAAGTCCGTTGTTGAACATAGACCGGTAAAGGTTTGCTATCGATTCGTAAATTCAATATCAAAAAGAGGTAAGAGTTTGGCTTATGCATCTGCTACTAACATACGAAATAATGAAAAAAAGAAATGCTTAATGAATTCTTATAGCTAGTTGCCAGTGTTATATTCTTTTTAGTTTTATAATTATAAAAAACAAACAAACAAACGTTTCTTGTTATTTGCAACCCTAAAACTAACCCTGAATTATATCTTTTTTAGTTGAAGGTAATAAAAGAAACATATTTAAATTTGATAAAATACAGTTTTAAATGTTCAAGATATCTGCTTTCATTCATTTCGTATGTTAGTAACAGTAACAGCAGACACATAAGCCAACCAAACCATCATGGGCCAGCATCGTAGGATAAGGCCCATTGCCCCTGATGTCTCACACTTACTTGGGGTATAACAGTAACTGAGTATGAAAAATGGATTTGATGTACAGGGTTCTAATTTCAGCTGAGGCTGATTATCTTCCACTACCCTTTTGAAAACCATGAATTCCCATCACCAGGTATTACAAAAAATGTTTTGTTACTAGTATGTCATGACAGTTGATGGAGAAGAAGTGAGCACATGGGCAAACAACTCTCCCATAATTATTGACCAAGGCAGAAGCTGTAAAAGACGTTAACCACATAGTCAACTTTGGCAGGGGTCAATAAGTAGATTTAAAGAGCCACAGTAATTCTGTATTTGGTTCAAATAGTGAAGAATACAAAGAGGTCTATGCTTTGCTATTGGAAGCCATAACCCTAAAGCTGTAGGGACCACCCAAACTCAGTGAACAAAAACTGTGCAAAATTGAGCTCCACGGAGTTCCCTCTGAAATCGTAACAGAAAATATTAAAAAATTCAAACAAAAAAATTCGCAAATTAATGATCAATCACTAGGTAGCCTGGCAGCAGACAAAATGGGGTTCAGTGGAGCCAGATATAAAATATCCACAAGAAGAACAAGGACCAGTGTTTTTGTTCATCCTGTGGATAGGATGTAACCAACGAAGAACAAACACGTATTTGTCTTTTACAAGTTCTGGTTAGTCACTCAATAGAAACTGTCATGTGACCAACATTTTTTTTGGCAGCATGCCTCGTTGGGGGTGATCATTTGAAAAAAATAGAAAAGGGGTGATCAATGGATGAGTTACTCTCCTTGCCTTTTGTTGGGTAGTGATCACTAAAAAAGTCCAAATTTTCATAAGCTAAGCATGAATACTACCGGAACACAATCTAAGGGATCGATTCAGCATTAACTTACATTGTAAATTGAACCACCGACTAAAAAATCTATTTGGGGGTGGGGAATTTTCAAAAATTAAAAAGAAATGTTTATTCTTGATGTAATAAGGAGTGAATGTTTGAATTTTCAGTCCTCTAGCTCTGTTGATGCGGCCCGTTCATGCAATACATACATAGCCATTTAGTCAGCAGGACCAGCTCAAAGACTGCAGAAACTGATGTTGACAGTTTTGGTTGATGGTTTCTACTAGAATAAAAAACTCAAATGATTTCTTTTGCAAAAATTCCGAAGGTTGTTGCTGTTGGTAGCAATAATGAAGAAAGTGATGACCAAAAAAAATAAAAACCATAGTGTACGGCGGGACAATTTGAGATCAAAGAAAGAATTTGGACCAGTGTCTCCAAAACTTTTTATAGCACATATTTCATCAGTGCCCCCTGCCCCCTTTTAAAGCATATATTCCGTCAGCACCCCTGCCCCCTTTTTAAAGCATATTTTCCATCAGCGCCTTGCTGTAAATTCAGTCAAAAATGATACATTGAAAAATTGAATTTTTAATGAAAATTTTCTTTCAATTCTAATTATTCAAGTAAGTTGAAAGAATTCTTTAGATCAGAAAAATGGAGATAAATCAACTTCAAACAGCTCTATTGGAAAACCATCTTTTTGGACACTTGATTTTATGCACAGGAGATGACGATTTGTATTCTTTGCACCTTGTCTCCCCCTCACTTTGCTTCCCAGCACCCCTTTGGGTCTTCTAATGCCCCTAAGAGGATGGTAATGCCCACATTGGAAATCATGGATTTAGACAGTGCAGTGCTCTGAGCACAGCACTGCTGAATTCATTGAGAATTCTGAGTAGAATACTGGAGATCTCGAAAGACTTGCTTTCACTTGATCCCCAGCGATAACAACCTGATACCCCTGGGGAGACGATACTAATCATAACAATGATAATAACAGCAATAATAGTGATGTCAAAACTGTCAACATAGGTTTCTTCAGTTTTTGAGCTGGTCTGGCTAGTAGGCTGGCTATATATATACAGGCTACATCAATGGAACTAGAGGGCTGAAAATTCTAACATTTACTCCTTATTATGTCTAGAACAAATGATATTTTGTTTTTTAAAAATTCTTCCTCCAAATAAGGTTTTAGTGGGGGCTCAATTTGCAATCCAAATTCATGCTAAATTGGTCCTCTAATTTGTATCCAACAGCATTCAGACTCTTCCTTCAAGCACTCAAAAGTGAAGGGAAAATTTTCCCACTCTTTCAGGGGTCAAATTGGAGGGAGACTTTCCCGCTTTGGAAAGGGTTCAAAGTGGTGGTAGACTTTTCCCTTTTAAGATGACAAGATTGAAGAGGAACATTCTCCCCCTTTAGGGAGTCAGAAGTGAAGGAGACTTTTCCCTGAATTAAAATTAAAATCAAATTGAAAAGTTTTGAGAAAAAAAAGCATTTTTAAACATTCCAGAGGGTATGGGGCTCTATTTGTAATGTAACTCAAACACAAAACTGGCCCCTTACTTTCCATCCAATATATATATATATATATATATATATATATATATATATATATATATATATATACATATTAGCCAAAAAACCAGTCCATGAGATTGGTATTAAGCTAGTAATATATATACTAGTGTACCGTTTTCATAAGAAATAGCAACTGTCTTATTAATTGGAGTGGATCTGTCTTTAAAAATGTGGGATATACATATTTATCAAAAGACATCAAACGAATATGGCTGTGTATCTGGTCGTTACCTGCATTGAATAATAAATTGAAAAAGACAATGCCAGGGGGGGAAAGACCCAATTGGGTGACAGTGCCTTTGATCTTGAGATGCAGACATAGTGCTATTTTTAATGTTGTCAATAAAACAAATGACTATTTAATTTGATTCATCATGACGGACAGACCAACGAATCAACCAATACACACCGTGTATTATTATATGTAGAAATTTCTACGTATAATGTTTGTTAGAAACTGTCAACCAAAACTGTCAACCAGGACTGTCCGTTTTCCAGCTAGTCTGGCTGGCTCTGCATGTATGTATGTAAGTATGTATGTGTGTACGTACGTATGTATCTGTGTACGCATACAGACAGAACCGATGGAGCTAAAGGACTGAAACTTTAAACATTTACTCCCTATCATATCTACAAAAAAAAATTTTCATTGTTTGTTCAACCAAATCCCCCATAAATTTTTTTTTTTTGGGGGGGGGTCCAGTTTGTGATTTAAGTTCATGCTAAATTTATCCCTTAGTTTGAGTCCATACTTGCTTTGTTAAAATTAAGACTTTTTGGGGGGTGATGACTGTCCAACAAAAGGCGAGAGAAGTGATTTATTCATTGATCACCCCTTTTTCCAAATTTTTGATTGATCACCCCAAACACAGAATACTACCAAAAGACATAGATTGCATGACAGGTTTCTATTGAGTGACTAACCAGACCTCTTCTTCTTTAGGTCTTTTAATCGGATTGATGCAATTATTATTAATTTTTGATGACTACTTCTTTTATCTACAACAACTTGGAAAGGTTCCTAGACTAGGAAATAGGTTTCTCGTGATTTGGCAGGAGACAACCATAAAGCAAGAGTGGACATCTGCAATTCTTTCTATGGCGTAAACGCATATCGCCATTTTGGGCCTGTTTACTGAGTGACTAGTGATGAAAAATGGATATCTTATAGGTATACGGGTCTGGTAAGTCTCTTAACCATCACATGACCAACATCTCCTTGCAGCATGCTGTGTTGGGGGTGATCAATCAGGGAAATTGGAAAGGGGAGCGATCAATAAATAAATTACCTCTCTCACATTTTGTTGGGCGATGATCACTAAAAATGTCTGAATTTGCAACAAAAAAACAAAAACAAGCATGAATACTGCCAGACACAAACTAAGCAAATCATTTTTTGTAGACATGATAAGGAGATAATGTTTAAATTTTCAGCCCTCTAGCTACATTTGTGTGGCCTGTATACATGATACATACATACATAGACAGCCAGACCACCTCAAAAACTGAGAGAAACTTGTGGAGACAAACAAGCTGAAGGACAGCCCAGAATGAACCTTCATCTAAAGAGAGTTATGGCAAGTTTTTAGTCAGATTACATGAATCAGAGTGGTCCACTTTGAGCTGCCACCAGTAAATGTTATGATTACAGCAGGCATCTATTATTAACAGATAGAGTGTTTGAACCAGTGGTTCACAACCAAAGGGTAATTCTTCCTTGGAAGGAATTTCAAATTCAAAGAGGGTTTTTCTATTTCAATGTGTGCTTAAATGAGTCTTGGGTGTTCGTCTGGTTGTTCAATCATACAATAGATATGAGAGTTCCTATTTTGTGTGAGGGAGAGTAGGAGTAGTAGTTAATTCTGTGTAGCGACAGAATGGTGTAGATGCTGAGGATTTAGGAATTAGTCCCATGTGCTTTCAGTTTATCACCACATGCTGACGTTACTGTTGATGAAGGAAGGTAATCGATGATTGCCATGAGAATTTCCCTGCTGTGTACGGATATAGACGCAGAGATAAAACATAGTTTATAATTGTAATAAAGACAGATGCAAATGTTTAGACAAACAAATTGGATGTAAATTCAATGATGAGACATTTATAACAATTCACATAAAGCTAAAAGGAAAATACATGTAAACATTAGGAGGATCGATGGTGATAAAAGAGGCCTGTTTAGATTAGATTACAAGGTAATTAAGGAGGGAGATTTGATTGCTGATAGGATGGGTATATAGTGTAAGCTTGTAAAAAGGTAGGAGATAGAGCTTAAGGGTGAGAGCTCTGAGCAAAGTAGTTGTAGTAGCTCTGAGTTGATGAAAGAATAATAAAGGGGATTGGGTTATCAGTGGTATGCCTAACTGCCAAATTGGGGACAATGTGCGACACTTGAAATCATGATCACCAATGAGCAACTTGGAGGCCATTCTCAGACACTGAAAAACATACAACAGAAAGACTATGTAAGTCACAAAAAAACACATGGGGTTTAACCCATGTGTGCTTCCTGAAGTAAGGAGAATTAGAAAACAGAAGATAATCGTGACTGTTGTGTAGTAAATATATCACTTCTTTCATGAGAGATGGAGAGGTGAATATGCATTTGAGCTAGACGTACTGCAATTTATAGCTGAACATAGAGAGATATTTCAACATCTGTGAAAATGAAATATGCAAGATTTAGAACAGTGTGTGATTGGACATGGTAGAAAAGAAATAGTAAAGCTCAAATTGGCTGGAAGCTACTTAAATAGTGCTGGCCATAGAGAGAAGGAAAGGAAGAGTGAAAAAGAGGGAGAAGTAACTGACTAAGAATGTTGGGGCGACGATTGAGTGAACACATGTATTCAGAGCTTTTATAGACAGTAGATAAAAGAAGTTAGGTTTTGCATATGTGGCTAGTTTAAGGTTTCATATCTAAAGCTAATACTTATTTATTTTCATATTTGATTTAAACTAAAAACAAAGGAGACGCTATAATACTTCTTGAAAATGATCTCATATCTAACTGTTTCTCTTAACTAGTAATTTCATTTTTCAAATGCTACAATTGTATATCAGTAGCTTCTATGATAATAATGATCATCATTTTGGTGGGTGTAATTGTTAATCACCACTTCCCACAACAAACAATTTAATCACCTGCTGGGTTGGGGCTATTCATGTGTTTTGGTATTTACATGTATCTGTAGAGATCCCAATTTAATGAAAACTATATACATATACACACAAAAAGAATTTATTGAAATAAAATTATAACTTAGTTTAAATATCTTATTTAAAGTACTCCAAATACATGTATACACTCTCTCTTTCTTTCTCTCTCACTTTACTTCTCTAATTTGTTTATTCACCTGAAAAGACAATAACTAAATTCAGAGACAGAACACACCTGAGAATTTTCTGAAAGCTAAACATTTTTCCTGGAAATTATCCCTTTTTACCACAAATAGTGAGAATTCCCAGAAAAAAGCCTAGAGTTCCAAGAAAACAAAACCCCCTATTCATTCAGGGGAAACCATGAGATAAGAGGAGAGTCCCGCTAAATCCCTTTGCCTAACAACGGGTGTATATAAAAACGTAACGACTCAATTACAAGCTAAATACCTTGATTACAGCCTTATGCTTTACACCTTGAAAAGACTTTACATTCACTACATATGACACAAAGCATCGATAACATCCCAGCCGAAAAATTCTTCATAATGAATGAAAGAAAAAAAAAAATATGTAAAGAAAAAACTCACAAAGGAGTTTTTTCTTACAAAGAGTTGTCAACAATTGGAACAAATTAATGAATCAAGATCCAGAAATAATGCAAGCTAGAAAACAGTGAACAGCTTTATAAATGAATATAATGATATAGCAACTTGTTAAAATCAAAGTATGAAAATGAATAAGTACCAGCTTTAGATACAAAACCTTAAACCTGGCCATGGAAGCAATAAATCACCACCTTTGGCCATGGCCTATAAAAGCTCTAAACTTGCATTCACCATTGCTCATTTTAGCCCTGGTTTTCAGGCCAGTTACCTTCTCTCATTTTACAGAAGTTGAGATCTCTCAGCTTGTAAATCATGTGAGTCCTCTCTCTCAAGCCTAAACTTGTATTCACATCTTGACTGCACGTAAATGAACTAGCTGGCACCGATATTTTCCGTCTTCTAATTCTCCTTACTTCAGGAAGTGCACTTGGGTCAAAACCCCCTGGTGCTTTCTGTGACTTGAACAGTCTTACAAGCCCTTAGGGAAACTACCTCTCAGTACTTCTGCACCTGTAGCTACAATGGCTAGATCAACACAGATCCTTCCTCTTCTCCCAAACACCTATACTTCTATCTTCTTTACTATTCCTATAAGTTAAACTTATCAGGAATTCTCTCTTGTAAATTAGAGAAATAACCAGTCCTCCTCCTTAAATTAGATACAAAATAATCTATTCTACACAGGCCTGCTCTATCATGACTGATCTTTCTTAATGTTTATATGTTTCCTTTTCACTTTTGAATGTAAGGTTTATACATGTCTTATTCGAAAGCTAATTGAATGTACGTCCTTATTTGTTTCTCTAAACATTTGCGTTTGTCTTTATTCTAATCATAGACTCTGTTTAATTCCCTTGTCCATATTCAAGCCTGAAGTGAAGAAGTATCCTTTCTCACAAAGAAAACATGGCAATTGGATGTTTACATCTAAACAAGATGGCGGCTAATGTCTTCTTCCTCAACTCTTCTCAAGACGTCAGCATGTGGCAGTGAACTCAAACACATGGGGTAGACCCCTTTGTTCTTTGTGACTACTAGAATCTCCTTGCAACCCTGAACTATTATTATTACTTCTCTAGAATATAGTAACTACCAATCCTATAATAATTGCACAAATATCAAAGACAAACAACCACTAATTGAACATTTTTGAAGAAATGAAAAAAACTCTCAGACAAAACAGTGAGATACATGTACGAATATGTGCAAAACTTTTACTAACAACTTATTTTATCTCATCTTATCACGGCAGGTTGCTCAACACGCCATAAAGTTCCCGTTCCAAACATGCACCAGTTATATCAAAACAAATCAATGAAGTTTCATTAGCCATGACTGATAATCTGTACCCAAATTATCTACAAAAAATTCCAAGTTTACATTTGCTTAAACATTCAGTGCATAATTACTTTTGTCACAAGAAAAAAATTTGCACAACAGAAGATTTTTGCACGAACTGATTTCTTGAAATTAGAGAGACTATTGCTCATGACTCCTTTGTTCTTTCTGTTCTCATTTGTTCCCTACCCACCCTGAAATGCCACAATTACACGGATATTTCAATAATCCTCCCTTAGGGTCCAAACATTATCCTCGTTCTGATTTATTTTTCATAGGATGAAACATTGTCAAGAATCATTAATTTTGGATGAATATTTCCTTTCATCTTAAATTTTTTTGTAATTGTAGATTGACAGTCTGAGTTGGTAACAACAAAAGAAATAAAACAGGTCTGGTTAGTTACTTAGTAGAACCATCGCATGACCAACATCTTTTGGCAGCATACTATGTTGGGGGTGATCTATTAAAGAATTAGGAAAATTGGGTGATCAATGAATAACTTGCAACTCTCTCCTTTTGTTAGGCAGTGATCACTGGAAAAGTCTGAATTTTGAAGAAAGAAACAGACACAAAGCAATGGATCAATTTAGTATAAACTTACATTGCAAATTCAACCACCACTAGCTACCTATTCAGAGGGGAACACATGGATATGATAGACATGATGAAGAGAAAATGCTGATATGGCCTATATATGTGACACATGCATACACACAGCCAGCCAGCAAGTCAGCCACACCAACTTGAAAACTGAAGAAACCTATTGTGAGAGTTTTGGTGACAGTTTTATTTGACGGTTTCTATCCTCCAGATAGTCACTTATGGAGCTGAAACATGGAACCTAACCAAGACACAAACTTACAAACAGAGAAGCATGCAATACACACATGAGAGAATCATGCTCAACCTTACATGGAGAGATCACAAGACAGCACAGTATATAAGGAAGAAAACGGGAGTCCAAGATATCATATAATCTATTAGAAAACGGGTAGGCCATGTTGTAAGAATGACAGACAACTGATGGACATCACGACTCACAACATGGGTCGTCAGAGATCACGTGCAAAAATGAGGCCAGCAGAATATACTGGCTACGCGACGCCCATGACAGAGAAGTATGGCAAATCCTGAGGAAGGTCTATGTCCAACGATGGACGTTAAAAGACTGATGATGATGATGAATATTAGTCTTAAATTATTAACGACTACTCTCATTCTGTCCATCCCACAAATAACAAGTACCTCTTTGAGTCACTGTTGAATGGGTTGAGCAAGGAGTGCAAATGTGGCCTTTCAATGTAATTCCAGTACCCTAATCATAGTCGAGTCAAATTAGTATCTTTTTTAATTGTAAGAGTTTCAGAATTTCAATGTTCTTCTCCTTTTCTCTTTGGGGAAATTGTTTTATACACCATTTCCTAAGATGGCAACCAATTTGATCTCCTCAAGTTGCTTTTAGGCCAAAAAATCCAATGTTTGTACAAATCACATCATATAGTGTTGGAAAGGAAATTCTGTCAGCTTTTCTAACGATGTATCTTGTCAATTCATATCTGTTGGGCAAAAAGAAAATACAGACAAAAATGTGATGATAATTATTCCAGCACATGCCACTGAAATTCTCTTTGCAACATATTCATATGTATACTTACAAAATACTATATTTGTACAGAGAGCATATATTGTTGAAAAGAATTTTATCAGCTTTTTAACAGTGCATTTTTGTTTCAACTTTGTATCTGCTATGAAAATGATGTTAGAGCCCAAAATGTGAAGGAAGGTATTCCAGCATAAAGTTATTGTCTATTGTAAAGTGGAAGTTATCATTTAGGGGGATTGGAGTCTTAGCAACCAGATCAAAAATCATATATATAAACTATTCAGATTGAAAATAAAATGTGCTTCTAGTTTTTCTTTGAACTTTAAGGGTGGATACTTTGATATTCAGATTATTTCCTGGTAGAACCCTACTTCGATCTTTATTGACAGGACTAATCAATGTTCTTTCTAATTTCTTCATGGCCTGCACGAGACAAAAATGTCTGTGAACATCTGAATAATTGTAGTGTGCAGAAGATATTTTTACTTTTGAGATGATCATTAATTTTTCTGTCAAAAGTTTGTTTGAGCATATTGTAAAAAATGATTTATTCGTTGTATTGATTTTTCTTTATTACCAGAAACCATCAACCAAAACTGTCATCGAAACCGTCAAGGTAGCTTTCTTTAGTTTTTATGTGGGTCTGGCCAGATGGCTGGCTATTGATCTCTCTCTATCTATGGATTTGTCACATGTACAGGCTTCACTGATAGAGCTAGAAGGCTGAAAATTTTACTCCTTGTTATACATAGAATAAATTTTTTCTTTTGTTTTTCATCCTGCCTGTTAATTGGTACCTTGGTTTGTTTTTTTTTTTAAATTTGGACTTTTTAGTGATTCAACAAAAGGCGAGAGAAGTAACTTATTAATTGATCACTCCTTTTTATAAAATTTTCAATTGATCACCCCCAACACAGTATGCTGCCAAAAGACATTGGTAATATGATGGTTTCTATTGACTGACCAACCTGACCGGTTTACCATTTAATCTTATATAGTGCGCTGCTTTAAAATGTGACTGTGCTGAATAATTTTCTTCCTTGTGTTTAGCCACAGAGCTCAAAGAGAACACGGATCTCAATTAGAATGAATGAATAGGGTTTCATTTTTATTATCAGAAACTGTTCACCAAAACTGACAAAATAGGTTTCTTCAGTATTTTAGTGGGTCCAGCTGGCTAACCAGCTATGTATGCATGTATCATGTGTACAATTGGCACCAAAGAAACTAGAGGCCTGAAAATTTGAATATTTATTTATTATCATGTCTAAAAAAATTCTTTTTTTAAATTCCTCCTCTACATAAGTTTTTAGTGGGGGTTCAGTTTACAATGTAACTTTATGCTGAATTGATTCCTTAGTTTTAGTCAGCTTATTTTTTGAAAATTCAGACCAACAAAATTCACCGCCCAACAAAATGCTGAGAGGCAACTTATTCATTTATCACCCATTTTCACAATGTTTTGATTGATCACCCCCAACATGGCTTGCTGCCAAAAGAGACTGGTCATGTGATGGTTTCTATTGACTGACTAATCAGACCTGTTATCATTTTTTGGAACTTGATCCCTTTCCTCAATTCTTTACTCCCGCATCTGTTTATTGATCCTCAGGGTTCATCTCCATGATTACTTTGATTTTTGGCAAACTCTGGGCCAAGTTGAAGTTGACTTTGTTCTCGCCCAACAATAACAAGAACAAGAACCATCTTCACCTAATTCAGTGGAGTAAACTCTTCTCTGTTTGTCTGCCCCTGTCATGGAAGACTCTGCACATGGTCTCTAACTGCTTATGGCACCTGGTATTCTCTGATGGTCACCCGACTAAGTACTGACCTGGCTTAACATTGCTTAACTTCAGTGATTGTGTTAGAACTGGTTCGTCCAGCATGATTTGACCGTAACTCCTACAACATCACTAAAATCTGATGGTCTGCTTTGACATGCATATCACTAATCCCAAAAGTGAGCCCATGAATTCTCTTCTCCTTTGAATGAATTCATTTCTCATTTGAATTCTCTTTATAATGTATATTAGATTTATAATGGATTGTTGAGATAAGACGGATGCTGGATTCAAATTTTCATGACTTGTGGGAAGCGAAGGATGAAAAATGAATTTATTTCAAAATTTCTTTCTAATACATATATATATAATGATAATTAATAATTGTGTCACCCACAGATAGCTGTTTTGTTGTATTACAACTCTTCAGTGGTTATAGATAATCCAACATCCAGTACCACGAGGTAGGATCAAAGTCTTTGCTTCAGATCCAGAGGCTGACATTTTACCCCTGCCCTACACGGAACTGGATGGTCAGTAGGACTGAACTAAGCAATGTATACTTACTTATGCATATATATATATATATATATATATATATATATATATATATATATATATATATATATATTAGCCCAGCCTCAAGTGTTCATAGAAACTTGAAATTTTGCACTTCCCTCTGAACGAGTAGGGAAAACATTTTTTTGTTTTACGAAAATTTTCTCCCTAAATAGGTTTTTATTGGAGGGTTCAATCTACAATGAAAATCTATCACTAATTGGTCCCCTAGTTTATGACCATGTTGTGGGTCTTTTTTTCAATCACAAATTTATCATCCAAATCATAGTGGTAATATTTTCAGTAAGGTTACCTAATTTTACCCGCACCACTGCTTGGTTTAGTAAAAAGCTGCATTTATGGGTGGAAGTGATTCATAATTTCCCTTGGAATGCTAGTCTTTTTTTTTTTTCCTTCCTTCCTTTTTTCCTTCCTTTCCTCTTGACCCTTTTTCATCATCTATTTTTTTCTATTTTTCTCTTTTCCTCTTTGCTTGCTTCTTCTTTTTTTTTTCTCCTTCCTTTTACCTTCCTATCATTATTTCCTTCTTCTTCACTTTCTTTCTTCCTTTCTTTCCTTACATATTAGAAACCTTCAACAGAAACTGTCAACAAAACTGTCAACATAGGTTTCTTCAGTTTTTAAGCTGGTCCAGTTGGCTGGCTGGCTATGTATGTATGTAGCATGCATACAGGCAACACCAATGGAGCTTGAGGGCTGAAAATTCCAACATTTACTCCTTATTATGTCTAGAAAGAACAGTTTTTTTGTCCTCTCAAAATTCCCCCTCCTAAGTTTTTTTTTAGCAGGGGTGGGTGGGTGGGGGGCTTCAATTTGCAATGTCTGTTTAAGCTAAATTGGTCTCTCATTTTCTTTCCAGTGACATTCACACTTGTTTTTGTTTTTTTAAATTCAAGCTCTTTTAGCGATCACTTCCCAACAAAAGGCGAGAAAAGTAAACTATTCATTGATCACAACTTTTCCCGATTTTTGAATTGATCGCCCCCAACATGGCATCCTGCCAAAATAGAAGGTTTTTATCGAGTGACTAACCAAATCTGTTTTTATTTTCCTTCCAATCCATATTTCTTTCGGTCTTTTTTTTTTCTCCATTCTATAATGTGCTCCTTGTATTATAATCATTCACTCTTTAATCAACAACCATTCCTTTAAAAGAATTCCACTCCCAGAACTCCTAAAGTTCAACATCAGTAAAGGAGTAATGTTCTAAGATAGCTGAAAGATGAGACATCTATCCCACAGACACCCTACCCATCCTACTCTTTAAATCATCCACTGACTTTGGTGCTATTCAGGGCACTCGTCATGTGCAACAGAAATTGTTCAAATCAAAATAAGAAAGATTCCAAATATGGTAAAAAAAAGAGCGAGATCATCTTATAAGGAATTTTTTGAATGTTTGTTGATGATTAGATTTTTTTTCTGTCAATATTCTACAGGAAAATGTTAATTTCAATCAATTTGCGTTGTCTTATTCAGATATTTGAAGAAACTTGTATAATTTGTTTGGGTCTGATTAAGTTGCTTAAGATTTAGATTTTATAGAACTTCATGCATGCACATACATACACATATGTATATATATATATAAATATGAGTAAAATGACAACATCAGAAGACATTTTGAGCTTGGCCAAGAAAATAAGCTTAACTCACACAAGATATATCAACACACCACCAATTTCCCATCTCACCACAAACTCACAGACCAACAAGATAAACACCTGGTTTCTTGTAGCACCTTACTTTCTTGATAAAGCTCCAAATGTACAAAACATAAGATTAAAGAATCATTTGTGTTGAAAGGTCTTCTGTTATTGTTGTTTTACTCTCATATTGTCAGATTAACCATAAATCCATACCAATATATATATATATATATATATATATATATATATATATGTATATAAATAGTAGGTTGTGGATTCACTACACAAAATAGCTCATGTTTCAGCCCTCTCTGGCTGAAGAGGCCCAGAGAGGGCTGAAACATGAGCTAGTTTGTGTAGCAAATTCACAACCTACTATTTATTTCCAGCTCTACTCTAAAACAACTCAACTCCATGAGTGAAATGTTGTATGTATCGAGCACTCTATGAAATAAATCCATTACATTTCAGAAGTGGCTTTATATCATTGATATATTATTAAATTATGTTATACTGCTAGCCTGATTTGTACCACATATACTGTGTATATATATATATATATATATATATATATATATATATATATATATGTATATATATATATAAATATATATAAAAAAAATATATATATATATAAAGCAACTTCTGATATGTGATGGATTTATTTCATAGAGTGCTTGATGCATTCAACTTTATATTATGGAAGTTAAGTTGTTTTAGAGTAGAGCTGGAAATAGTAGAATGTGGAGTCACATTCTACTATTTATCTATGCATATATATATATATATAAATATATATATATATATATATGTGTGTGTGTGTGTGTTTGTGTGTGTGTGTGTGTGTGTATGTGTGCGTGTGTGTTTACAAATAAATCCAAGGCAAAACAGGAGGATATTTGTAGAAGAATTCATAATTTTTCTCTCTTTCATTTTTATTCTTTGTTAGGGTTCATTAGCAGACTAGTTTTAATGTGCTGTCTTCATCAGTGCATATTAGTAAAGTGAGAGAGAAATATTAGTGATGATGTTAATTTTGTGGTGACCCTCTGGTATATGGGTGTAGTAAGGTCTGTTATTTATTGCTTTCTTCCCTTTCAAGACACAGATAAGGAGGTTCTTTGATACAGTGTCTTGTGTTGATAAATTTTATCAATGTAATATCAAGTGATTAGTGTTTGTGTGTGTGTAAGTGAAGTGTGTGTGTGTGTGTTTGTATTTATACATATATATATATATATATGTATATATATTATTGTGTCATCCGCAGATGGCTGTTTTGATGTATTACATCTCTTCAGTGTGGCTATAGACTTTCCATTATCCCCTCCAGTACCGCGAGGCAGAATTGAAACCTTCACATCCGGAGACCAATATCCTACCTCTGGACTACGGAACTGGACAGTCAGTAATTTAATTTAATTGAATTTAAGCGATATATATATTTACACAGAAATGTACACATAGTGTTAGCCAAAGGTTAGCTCAATTTGAGTAATATGTAGAACCAAATGTAGAATGGAATTTTTTCATAAAACTTTTTGAGCAATGCCCTTTGTGAGCGGGAGAGAATTTTGAAGGAGATAGTAGAAACTACATGTTAAGGTCAGTAATATTTTCATGGTTAAATTCTATGAACTTTTAGGCAGCAGCTCATATACATATATATACATGTATACATGTATACATATTTAAGATCTTTCAATTGATAATTACTAATATTGATACTAATATCTTTGAAATGGTATAAAAAGGAGGAGTTAGCAGCAATTTAAAAAAATATCCTTGGTACACTTCATGATGAATAATACATCATCCACATTAACCATTCTCAATATCTCTTGGTCACAGTCCTTTTGAGAGCTCTTCTCAGGTTCGAGAAACCTTTGCCAATAGATATATAACACAATTAGTCAGAAATTTATTGATCATCATTTCAGTCTGTAGCCTTCTTCAATTGTGCAATGGCCCCTAATGGACCCTATGGTCCATGTTGAGAACGGCTGATCTACTTTGTAGATAACTGAGAAAGAAATTAACATAAAAAAAAATTGAAATGTCTTTGAGACAAGTGAATGCAGTTTGCATATTAAATGCTACTGAAACATTTTCAGTCAATTCATTCCCAGACTACAACGGTTTTGAACTCTGGTTGCGATTGGTCACAAATGGCCATTAAGTTTCAACCAAGAATCACCCTCACCAATGCCTCTCATCCACTATAATCAACAAGGGACCAATACAATTCTTTTTGATTGTAAGACCAACTTGGTAGTGTCCATCTTCAGACATGGTAATTAAGGCCAAATATTTTAGTCAATAGAGATAACCGTGTTTCTGCTGTATCATCAGACCAGGATATATTTGGGAAACATAATTTGCTCTTGCCTCCGCAAGTTATATAAGAAAGAGGATAAAGCTGATGGATTAGGGCAGAGTTAATTGATAAACCATCGATTTCTTTGAAGAAAATCATTGTTCCAGTGAAATATCTATGAAATAATATAATTCATGAGTTGATTCAAAGATCAGATAACATTAAGATATTCCCTGATGATTATGTTTTGTAATTATAAAGATCTCTATCTTAGTGTGTTGTGTCAAGATGACCAAAGATATCTTCAGGAAATCAATGAGCAGCTGCTACTCAAATACTAACATCATCTTATACATATATACATATATATACATACATACAGAGAGAGAGAGAGAGAGAGAGAGAGAGAGAGAGAGAGAGGGAGAGAGAGAGAGATTTTTGGTATATTTTAGGTAATGTTCCAGTCAACAATCTTTTTCAATTGAAGTCATTTGGCATTGTGACATCCCTTTGATTAGAACCCCCCTACCAAAACAGTCAATTTAATCAACATAAATTTCTCTATTTTCAAGTAACTCTGGCTGGCTTGGCTATGAATGTATATATTTACATATGCATGTATTCATGTATGTGCCACATATACAGGACACACCAATAGAGTTAGAGGGCTGAAAATTTAAACATTTACTTCCTATGTCTAGAAAAAACATTCTTTTGTCATGTTTTTTTTAATTCCCAAAGATTTTGGGTGAGGGTTTTATTTACCATTTAATTTTGTGCTAAGTTGGCTCCTTAGTTTGTGTCTGGTAACATTCACTTTGTTTTAAAAAAATTCAAACATGTTCTTTTTATTAGTCATTATAGCTTTAATTTACGAAGAGATACTTTTAATTATTGAAACAATACATCTTTCCATCCATGACAAAAGTATACAATCAAAACTGTGATTTGTGGGTGAAAATGGAGGCTTAATGAAATACTAGTAAATTATTGCTATAGCTATTCCACCAATTATTTAAACTAGCAATTTTATTTTTGCTGTTTTATCACACTGTAAGTGTTGTGTATAACATACTTTCATGCACACACACACACACACACACACATATATATGTATATATACATATATATGTATATATACATATATATGTATATATACATATATATACACATAGTACATGTGGTACAAATCAGGCTAGCGGTATAACATAATATAATGATATATTAATAATATAAAATATCAATGATAATACAATAATATATTAATAATATAAAGCCACTTTTGATATGTAATGGATTTATTTCATAGAGTGCTCAATACATGCAACTTTTTACTATTGAAGTTAAGTTGTTTTAAAGTAGAACTGGAAGTAAATAGTAGAATGTGGATTTGCTACACAAACTAGCTCATGTTTCTGCCCTCTTCGGGCCTCATCAGGCGAGGATATGATGAGGCCTGGAGAGGGCAGAAACATGAGCTAGCTTGTATAGCAAATCCACATTCTACTATTCACCATTTATATATATATATATATATATATATATATATATATATATATATATATATATATATATATATATATGTATATATATATATATATATATACTTAATCATTGTAGTCCCACAAATTGCCCAACCAACCAGCCAAGTGGACTACAGATTGTTCTCTCTCTGCTTGTATGTGTATGTGTGTGTGTGTGTATGTCTCTCTTTCACTCTGGGTGGTTCTGGTGTGATTTTGGGGCCTAAAACTTTCAGAATTTGCATAAGTACATAACTATACACCATTTAGAAACACTTTTTGTTGTCTTTTTGCAAAAAAGAGCTTTTTTTGTTCTTCATGGTCATCTTGAGATCCACAATGCCCAAATCTTGAGCTGGCATTTTAAAGACAATTTTAGATGGATTTTTAAAGATAATTTCAGATAAAAGATCTATTGTTTTGGATAATTTTTTTCAGATAATTAGTTTTGGTACACATATGGGCTATGTTGATTCATTTATACAAGGTACGGATATACATATATGTGTATATATATATATATATATATATATATATATATATATATATATATATATATATATATATATATATTTATATATATAAATATGATATCAAAATTGTCATTATGGTATAATGGTTTGGACCTGTTTGATCAATCTACATGTTAGACCACTGGTTCTTTGTGATTGAAGTGTCACAGACAATTACATCTATGAAAAAATTCAAAAGAAGCATCTCTGCTGCTGGGGGTGTTGGGGATTGATAAACCTACTGAGACCAATAACAGCTTTGGTGCATTATGTCAAACTTTGCTTCCTTTGTGGAGAGCATCATTATCCCGTATGTTGACACAAAATAATAAGGCAATATTTCAGTCTGTATATTGCAACATTTTTCAAACCTCCATCATTGACACCTCCTTTTAGCAAAAAACTGAGCTGAACAAAGAAAGTGAGCCAGGAATAAACCAATGAATCTTATCTACTCTACCAACAGGGTTCCGGTAAATGTATTGGGTGGTCAAAAAGTTGATCTGGTCTTAGTTGTTAGGTGGCATGAGAAGCGTTTACTTTTAAATGACTTCATTTGAAAAATATCACTTTTGATTGAATAGTGACAGCTGTCATATCAGTACACATTCTGGAAAAAATTTGGGCCCAAGTTAAATGAGTCAGCTGTCGAAAATGAATCGTTAGATTAGGACTGATTTTGACCGTTCACTAGTGAACCAACATCTGTTAGTTTTGTACATATTCTACTGTATTTACTTCATTTGAAATTAATAAGAAATATGTAAACCAAAGCAACTATCAAATGATCATCTATTCATTCAATTATTTATTTACAAGATAACGATTTGTTTATTTACTTTCATTTACTTACTTTTCTTATTGATTCATTTTGTTATGGGTCACATTTGTCAGAATGAATAACAACGGAAAGTCTGTAATATTTCACAGATAAATTTCAATCTTATAAATAAATAATTCAATAAATAAATTATAATCTTACATTTCACATCTTTATGGTTCAAATATTTTTCTTCTTAATCTTATCAAAATTCTAAAACTTTTTTTCCACCAAAAGATTATGTATTTACTTGCGTAAAATGTGAGAAATCTAATGTAAAAAAAACAGGGTCGAAATGGGTAACTTTATGCTTGAGGATAAAAAAAATGATAACATATTATGATACTGATTTTTAGCAACAAAAATTGGGAGTTAACTTATATTTGAGATCACTTTGCACTCAAGTACATATAATAAGTACGTAATTAGCTTATTTACCAGGTGATAGTCAAAATCACTTTTAATGATACAACTGATTTCTGATGGCTGACTCGTTAAAATTTGCCAACTTTTGTGAATATTGGCATATTTTTGTTTACTGATTGTAACATTGAAGATGGAAGAAAATGAACAGAATTTCTGGCGTTTTATGCTTTTTTATTTCTAGAAAAGTAAAAATGCGACTCAAATACAGATGAAGATTTGTTTCGTCTACGGAGGAGATACAGCGTATGATCGAATGAATCAAAAGTGGTTTGTAAATTTTCATGCCCGAGATTTCTTGCTGAACGATGCTCTGTGATTGTATAGACTCATTGGAGTCAAATCAGGACATTACTTGATAGTAATCAATGTCATGAGATGCTGGTGATAGCCAACATACTCAAAATACCCAATCCAAGCATTGAAAATCATTTGATCTAGCTTGGTTATGATAGCATTGATATGAGGCTTCCACATAAGTAAAGTGAAAAAAACTTGCCGGATCAAATTCCCGTGAGTGATTTGCTATCGAAACATATTGAAAATGTTCTGGCTTTGGAAGATTTGTGATGAATAATGACTGCAGAAGGCACCTAGAGAGAGATAAACAATTCTGGATGAACAGAGTTATGAAATTGTCTGAAAGATGGCAGAAGATAGTGAAACAAAACACAAAATACTTTATAGTAAATTTCAACTAGTTTTTCCCTCAACTTAACTTTCAGTTGCTTTTTATTACAGCCTTGAATTGGACCATAATTCTATGGCAACAATTAAACTGCGCAATCGGAAAATAAAGACCAAGTCCATGTTGACAACCAAACTCACGCCATCTAGCTAGAGGGGATCCAGTATACATCCGGCCGCTCTTAACCATTCATTCATGGGGACTTTATAGCTGAACGGAAGCTGACTTTACACCTCAAACCTATTTCCTTACAACTGATATTACGTGTTGATTTTTACAGTAAAGACCTAGCAATTTTTTAATACAATGATATTTTTAATTTTTTTAATTTTATTCTTGGATGAAGCATTGTAACATTATTATTGATTTTGATTAGTTTTTACCTTCATCTTAACTTTCAGTTGCTTTTCATCACAACTTTGGACCGGACTGTAAACTTATACCAATGATAAAACAGTGCTTTCAGAATATAAAGAGCAAGTTGATAGTGAGAATCACACTCACACCCTCTGGCCAGAAGAGGTCCAGTATACGCCTGGCCACTTTCAACTATCTTATAATGTTGCAATACTTCATCCAAGAATAATATCTATGAAATCAGAAATATCATTGCAGTAAATATTTTGTTGAATAAAGTCAATGTTGAAAGAAGAAATAGTCTTTTAAAATTATTAAGTAATCTGAACAAACTTTTTGATCAACTCAGTAAAGAGGAATGGAAAATGTATTAGTACGAAATTTTGAACGAAATTACTCCAGAGCAGTTTGAAGAGTATATGACATGTATTTATCTGTCACTTCCATCCTGCTGTGTTGCTTCAGTTTTTAAGTTGGTCTGGCTGGCTATGTGTCATGCACATAGCCTGAACCAATGGAGCTAGAATGCTGAAAATTTAAACATTTACTACTTGTTGAGTCGAGAAAAAACAGTTTTTTTTTTTTTTTTAGGTTTTTTTAAAGTTTCCCTCAAAATAAATTTTTAGCATGTGTGTGTGTGTATGGGAGGGGTTCAATTTCCAATGTAAGTTTATGCTTAATTGATATCTTAATTTCTGTCTAGCAGTATTCGCACTTGTTTCTTGAAAATTCAGACTATTTTGGTGATCAAAGCCTAACAAAAGACAAAAGAAGTTGTTCATTGATCACCCATTTTTTCAATTTTTCCATTTCTAACCTTGACATGGGATGCTGCCAAAGAACGTTGTTCACGTGACAGTGTCTACTGAGTGACTAACCAGACCTGTTTTAACATTGCTCAGCTTCTATTTAGAGTTGGTAAACCACAGGAAAATATCCTGGGGTATTCAGAGAAAACATCCTGCTCTGAAGCCTGAAGGACTGTGTTTATATTCACACTTGATTGGTTCTGCCACATGATTTGAAATGATTGCTTTTTTGTTAAGATTGACCATTACCTGAGAATGTTCTTTACTTTTGTTTTGTTGATTGTTTGGGTTAATTGTACGTTACACATCATTGAACTAAACGCATGGCTGGTTTATCAATAGAGAAACCCAGGCTTTAGTTCTTCAATATGATCCCTGATTTTGTGCCAATATTCATCTATATCTGCGTGTTTCTATCTGTCAATTTATCTATTTATCTATAAATCTATCTATGTCCATATTTCTATCAATCTATCTTTATCCATATTTCTATCTATCTAACTATATATCTATCTCAATGATTCTATTTATATATCTATCTATTGATTTCTGTGTTTTTATCAATCTATCTATTTCAGTGTTTCTATCTATATATCTATTTCGGTGTTCCTATCTATCTATCTATTTCGGTGTTCCTATCTATCTATCTATCTATCTATCTATCTATCTATCTATCTATTTCTCTGTTTCTATCTATCTAGCTATCTATTTCCATGATTCTATCTATCTATGTGTTTCTATCTATCTATCTATCTATCTATTAATTTATCCATCTATTAGTTTCATTTTATGTATCTATCTACATATAAGGGTAGATCATTAGTTGATTGCCAGATACAGTTATTAGCTGAATTTGGATCTGAAATTTCCACTGTATAAGGTTTGATCTATATGCGCTATGGAGAAGGGTCAAGTGCATTGACAAGGAAGGAGAAAAATGAATATTTTTTTGTGTGAAATAAATACTCTTTTCATTAGGCTACAGACTTATTGATGTACCACCATACAGTGGTGCAGTACAAAAGGAATGCATGAGAATGGTATTCTCTAACTGTGTTCGGGAGAGGGAATGATTTTCCCTCGCTATGTATATATATACTACTAAAATTCTCATACCCACAGATTAGATGACAACGCATTGTAGCTATGTATATTGAAAGCAAGGCATCCGTAAGACGCACCCTCCTCACCCGGACCATCTAGATCGTTACGCTTGCTTGAGTATGCAGCCTGGCGTTCCCTCACTTCTTTTTTCAGCACTACACCACTGCCTTCGTAAACACACATACACAGACACATATCCGCCTGCATTTATACATATTTATAAATTCATAGAGAATGAGGAAAATCTGGCTTCGAACCACATTTTCATGAGGACCTGTAGTAGACTCTGCCCAGGTTTTAATCGATAAAGCATCTGACCATAGTTCCTTTGAAGTGTGTGCGTATATGTACACAAATTTTGCAGTCAGTGCTCAAAGGAAATTGATAGGTATTCAAAAGCCCAAAATGATGTTGTTAATCAATACTCATAAGTATAAGTATAATAGTAATAGATTATAATTGTATTTATTCAAAACTGGCTAACTGTTTTTGTTAACTAGTTATTTGTTTTTTCCAATACCATATTTGTAAATTGCTAATTTCGTATGGTTTGTACAGCATGGCTGCAGCCATTTTTGTCGGGCAGTATTCATATTGTAAAATATGAACACTGTTTCAAATTCTGTGGATAACTTACTATTATTTACAACTTCAAATTCTATGGATAACTTATTGTTATTTACAATTTCAAATTCTGTAGATAACTTACAGTTATTTACAATTTTACATTCTGTGGATGACAAACTGTTATTCAAAGCTTCAAATTCTGTAGATAACTTACTGTTATTTGCAATTTTGAATTCTGTGGATGATTTACTAAGCTTTTATCAGGAAATATATTGATTCTCAATGCTGAATTCAGAAGGAGCGAAGGGCATGAAGCACAAAGGAACAAGTTTGTTTGGAGTTGATTGGCTTAACAAAATAGTAGAAACTAGTATACCGTGACCAGTGGCATATGTTGCTTTGTTTATTGAGTGTGCTGTGTGCTATGGATGCACAAAAATGTGAAAAATATTTTAGTATCTGTGAAAGCAATGGACAGTTGAAACCTTTTTAGCATAATGTAGGGAAGCAGGTCTCAACCATAGAAATTAGGGAATTAATAGAAAGTAGAATTTGGATTAGACACTATTATCAGCGGATGATAGAGCTCAATCCAAATTTTGTTTTTCTTTCATTAATTCACTTATTTCTCTTAATTTGTTCAATATTTTTAGTATCAAATGTACAGAGGTGTGAAACTTTACAATTTACGATTTGGACCACCTTCCCTACATTGTGCCACAAACACTTTTTACAGACACTACATTTTAACATTTTTGTGCATCTGTAGCACAGAGCACACACAAGAAGAAAAAACATTATATACCACTGTCATGTACATACATGTCATAGGAATAAAATTTGTGAACACTGACAACTAGAAATAAGAGGGAACATGGCATCTGACTCTAATAACTTACTAAGTAAAATCAACTACAATTCAATATTGTAAAATTCACCATTCCTATGGATGAAAAAAGAACTGAGCAGAATTAGCTTAATTGGCAATGACTTGACTCTATGATACTGTTTAGCTGAGAAATATGTAAGGGAATGTTTTGCCCTGTTGTTTTAGCTTTTATCTTCTCATAGTAGTAGCTAACAAAAAAAGTAGTAAAGGACAAGTGATGAAAATCTGAAACTGTCTTTAATAGGAATTCAAAAAACAAGTGGTTTTTAAAGAACGATGGAAATTTTTACATACATTAATGTGTTTTTTGATACATTTGGAGAAAGAATTTATATGCCTAGGTTGAATTTTTTCTGTTAAAATTTGTATGACAATAAAATGCATCAAATGTTTATTTCATGGATGCTTGTATGCAATTAGAAAATGTTTGTTTGACATTTGAAATAGGAAAAATGTGCTGATAAACTTACTTGGTAAATCTTTGAAAGTTCAACCAGAAGCAAAAAATGTTGGAGGATAGAATATTCTGTGGTGTGTGCCACAAAAGATGATGTATTGTTGTGAGTAGCATAGAATTATTTTGATATCTAAATGCTGACTGACTGGCCAAGTTCAGAATTCTTATTTATACCTCTTTAAAGGCTACAGAAAAGATCATTTTTATAATTTCATTTCCTTATCTTTATTGGTTGAAAAATATTGCTTGGTTTGTGCTGATTGGTCAAGATTTTATCTTTATCTTCTTCACATGGTTACACCACTGAGACCCCCCAAAGCTCTTTAAAAAAACAAAACAAAAGAAAAAACAATTTTATATGGTGCCTAGTGGTGTACTCATGTGAATTTTCAAGGTTGTAGCCGCAAAAACATAACTTGGAGCACATGGACACAAGCACAGTGATGAGAGAAGAATCTGTAGCGCACTTGGCTGGTTGGTGATTACATATGCGGGCCCAAAGTTGGCAAAACATGTAGCAACTTTATACAATTACTAGTAGGGACACCAGGCATTGCCTGGGAGTTTAATTCTTTGAAATAGATACAACCAAACAGTAAAAATATGTTCTTTAATATATTTCTTTTTATACAACACAACCAATAAAAAAACGAAACGATCATTTGTTGGAAAATGTGTGTGTGCACTGCAAGGATTCTGGGTGATCAGCAATGACAGGTCGTTGTGGAATGATGAGCCTTTTCAAGGACTGCAAAACCCGAGTGGTGTTTGTCGACGGAGAACAATCTGCATTGTTTCAAACATAATCTATGATGACTGATTCTTTAGAAGATGATAAGCATATTTGCTGACCCGCAAATCTTTTCAGACGGAACAATCATCCTCAAGTGGTGTGTCGCCGGAAACAGCGTTCATTTATTTTCATGGCTCAATTAATCTCGTGGCTTTCATAGGCATGCGACATATGTTATCTAGATCCCATTCAAGGGACCTTTTCCCTGAAAAGGCTGTTGTTGACGGCTTGTGATCAACAGAGAATACCGAAGGGTGAGGCAGTAGTTGTCATTTTCATTCGGAAACAAAAAAGTTGCCTACTTTTGTCACACCCCAGCCAACTTTTCCATCCTCTGTCTGTTTTCCTCGCCATGTACTTTCCATCTATTGTCATTCATTTTCCGACATCTTTCTTAAGTTGCAGAACCCCAAAGTTTTACGATTGAAAGGAAGAGAAATAAACAAGATGCTAAACTGTAACTACGGCATTTTTCTTTTTTTGTGTCTGCAACATTTCACCTTTACTGTGGACATGCAAATCACTGGTCCCACCTTTTAGTTGCCGCATCATTTCCCACAATAGCTCATTACGCAACACATTTACGCTATATACGCATGAAAGAGTAGTTGTGAGAAATATTCTGATACACAAAAGAGAGAAAATGATGTTGTCGTTTAGTTTGACATGGCTTCTGAATAAACTGCATAAGTGTTCCTCCCATTGGGTGCCATGATCCAAACCTATAACAACCAATCTTGAGATGTCCATGGGAAAACCATGGGAAAGTCAGGTAAAGGCCATTGTCCTTGTACCTGGTTACAATTTCCAGAAATGACCTCAGATGACCTCTAGTGACTTCCAGCAACAACCTCACATTACCTATAACTTTTGATGTACTCCTATGGAAAATTTGCGCATCCTAGGTGTAATAGTGTTGCCAATAACTTTAGAAAATTAAGGCACGAATTAACAAACAAAAGCCTCAAATATTAGTATAGATTACTGCTTGAGCGATAATTATGGTAGAGTGTTTGCCCATATACTCACCTACTCAATTTCTCATCTGTTGTTAATGATTGTGACGTGTTAGAGAGCTGATAAGGTATTTTTCGTCACGGCATCTGGTTCAGATTATGAGGACAAGTGTTTCTGAATGAAAAAAAAAAATCGCACTAAATCGACCCCTAGAAATGTCGAAAAACGCCCAAATGCGCGTAAATGGCCATTTTCAATGTCAAAAATAGCTATGAAATAGCTAAGAGTAGGCTAGCTTAGCTGGGGCTAAAAATAGCACTTGATGTTGAATTTTCGCGAAGCAAAAAACGTTAAATTGACAATTTTAGTTCTGTCAGCTAAAGTGAACATGAGCAGCCTCAGCAGAAATTCGAACTTGTTTTGTCGATTCTACGTTTATTGTTTACCACGCACCCCTGGCTGCAGTGGCTTGTAGATAGTACGTATGTGCGAACGGGACTTATACCCCTACCCCACGGATCGGCCCTCTCCACTGAGGGCGAGGGTGTTTGAAAGTTGGAATCTCATATGAGCCGGGGATCAAAAGGTCACTCTCAAGAGTGGCAGTTTGGGACAAGTCACAGCTCAAGCGCTCGCTGACTTCTTACCTGACATCTAACATCGGTATATATCCTTCCGCTGCACCCCTATATCCTTTTATCCCCACCCCCAGGGGTAATGGCGATGGGCTCACATGGTCATGGATTACGGAAGAAGAAATTACATCATACAAAAAAAAAGAAAGGTGTCTAGTGCTGCTACTAACTGCAGAATCGTGTTTATTGCTGTTATATACCTTGTGACAAGAATGTAAGAAAAAGGTGGGATACTTTCGTTGAAATAGGCGGGTAGAAACGAGAGATAATGATTAAAGTGACACTGATATTCTGTGTAACCATATAGAAAAAGAATAAAATTAAGAAAACAGAAAAAGTAACGTAAGCTAGATAGATATATAGTTACATGGGATACAGAAAAAAATGGATTAGAAAGAGTGACATGAACATATGAGAGAGGGGGAGAGAGTGAGAGAGAGAGAGTGTGTGAGTGTGTATGCTCAAACAACTGTTATGTAGAAAGAGTATTAGATAGAGGATGAAAAATAAAAAGGGAAAGAGTTAAAGAGAGGGGGGTAAAAATAGTGAAATAATCAAAAGCAACAAAAGAGACGGTAAAAGAGTGAAAATAAGAAAGTGAGAGAAAGATAAAGAGTACTGTAAATATGAAAGAGAGAGAGAGAGATAGTGTTAGAGTTGAACTCACAAGCAAAGAAAAAGTCAAGTCAAGTAAAGTAAAGTAGAGAAAGAAAAAAAATTGAGAGGGAAAATAGTAAATAAAAATAGCTTTTTATAAAAAAAATAAAAGTGCAATAAAAATTGATTACAAGATACAAACAGAGAATAGGATAAGGATAAGCATAGATAAATAGATAGTAAAAAGACGAAGATGGGGGAGGATAAGCAATAGATATATAGATAGAGAGAGACTATGAAAACAAAGAGAGGGTGAGTGACAGGCTGATAAAGAGACTGGTTGTTATTATAGAGGGTTTAATATATTAACAAGCAGTAGCAGCAGCAGCTTGAAGAGCCGGCAGTCTGCTCTCCAATATAGGCTGTTCTGTTCGTCTGCAGGTCTCGTTGTACTATGTAATGTAGGTAGACGTATATACTAGCAGACTCCGTTTTTTTATATTAAGTAGTTACTTAGTATTTTAGTTCTAGAACTAGTGACTAAAGGAGTGATCGGGACTTGTTGATTTGATTTGCTTTAAATTTAATACCATTATTATCATCTTTATCGTTCATTTTCCTGACAAGTCCCGATTCACATTTTACATCTAAATGAAACTCAACTGAAAACAATAACATTAATTGATTTTCCTAAGGTTTAAGTCAATTTGTGTAGCATTATTTACTTAGAATTGTAGTACGACTAAGTGACTAATGTACTATTGAATCTTGAGTATTAGATACAATTGAAAAGAAAAAAAAAAAAGAAGAAAGATTGAACTTACCTGGATTCAACAGACCAAAACATAAGCAAACAAAAAACGGAGACACACCTTTAGAAGAAGAAACCTCATCATCGACGTATGTCATTCCTTTCACCCACGGGACTGTAACTTTTACCTGGAAAAAGAAAGAACCAATTCTTTGAGATATCAGAAAAGAAGTCAAAAGAGGCAAGACAAATAACTTTGTCTCCATATTTTCCCCCAAAATGACAACTTCTCTTTAAAAATGTAGATGACGCTGAAAACTCTACTTTTTGAAAAAAACAGACCAGAGAAGTGAAGAAGAAAAATATCTCCAAAAAATCCTTTTTGAATTCGGAATAATTTGGCACTACCAACATTGTTAAATTGTTGGTAAAATTAATATAATTAAAAGAGGAAAAATCATTTCAATTCGCACCTGACTTGAGACTTTATTAGTTGTTTTGTTATTTAAAACCAACCCAACGGAACTCGACTTTTTCTTTCTTTTTCAATTTTTGTCCGTTTTATCCCTTCCCATGTCGAGTTGTCTTGGCTTGGGCCTATCATTCATTGACAATCATTGTCGATAGTGAACCACTCAGTGGATTTATTTACATAAAAAAGAAAGCATTAAAAACGGAAGGAAAGAATAAAAAAAATTGTTTATTGTTGGCACATGTGTCAAGAAGAGTAAAGTCCGACACTTCATCGCCATCATCATGGCTACTAAGGTGACCAGACTTTTGGCTTACCTACTTTTCAGGCTTGTTTTGCCTTTATCACTGCTCATAGGTAAGTAAAAAATCTTTCTTTTGTTGTTGTTGATCAGCACTACGGAACGAATCAAACTGACCTAAAAATTGTCAGTTTAAAAAAAAAAGAAAAGAAAAGTTATTTATTAAGAAAAGATTGGGAGGGGGTCTATTTACAATTTAACTATAACGCTAAACAGGACCATTACTTTTGGCCACTCGTACGGAAGTACAGCTTATACGATTTATCCTCCGTTTTGTAATGAATCTAATGGCTTGCTTTTGAAATAAATACCCCCGCCAAAAGAAAAAAAAAAAAAAAGCTGAAAATTAACCTATTTTAGTCCTCACACCCCCGGGGGAAACGAAGGTCTTATGGATTAAGATTGAAAGCACAAGTTCTTTTTCTCTCTGTTTTTAATAGGCGGGACCCGTTCCGATCAGTTGTACTCTAAAATCTTTCAACTCTCTCTTAACAAATATTGCACAAATATTTTTCATGTCAAATGTTTTTTTTGTCTTGTTTTGAAGCAGTAGTGTTTTGTTTATTTTGAAAATCAAACAAATCGATATTGTGGCACAACTCAACGATGGTGGTCCCGATTGGAATTCATTTTATTGTTTACTTGTGAATAACTACACTGCATAACTAACTGCAAATAAATACATGAATTATATTACTGTTTTGATTTTCAAAAAAATAATTTTTAAATTATTTTGTTTAGTTTCTTAAATTCTCATCTTTTGTGTGCAAAAAAATTCTGTATCAAAAAAAACAACAAAAAAACCCAAAACGAACGAACATTGCGTGCGTTGAATTCCGATCGGGACCATCATCGTTAAGTTGAATTGTGCGAATCTTCTCACTCTTCCTTACATAATTATTTATCTGGTATTGTACATGGGACTCGGAGGTTTTGTTCACTTCGAAAATAAAAGGAATCTGCCTAGAAGTTTTTAATTTTTAATAATTTTCTTCATTATCTTTTCTCTTCTTAATTTCTTAAAGGTCTTTTTTATGCTTCCGAAATATTCTCTTTTATTCAAGGAAGGACAATACTTCAACATTTTGCTTAAACAATTTCTTCAGAATTGTAACATATGACAAGTTGACTTCTACTCAATCACAAGCAGAAAAAAACAGGCAAATAAAAATGAAACACATACAATCTCTCTACCCATAAATACAGACTCATCGGTGTCATCATCAAATATCGAACACGTTTGAAAAGTGAAAAAACCCACGTTAGGTGGAATTTTCGACACAACTTAGTGAGGGTGGTTGGTCTCCATTGAAATTCTGTAGCAGGTGTGAGTGTTGAAATTTCACCTCAGTGCACACTCAATATTGAATGTGACGCATAAAAAAAAAAAGGATTTTCCGAGAGAAAAACAAATAACTCATAAATGTTCGATAGATAACAATATCTGCGTGGCGTCCAATCGGGACCACCTTCGGTGAGTTGTACCAAATTTCCACCTTGAGGTGAAAGTGTCAAGAAGTTATTGTTGGTCCCACTATTATTACACGTAGTGTACTATTCAAAATTCTTACAGTGTCGCAGTACACGCCAGATCCATTCATTGACCACTTTTCCATTATTATTACATACTGCTACTACAGCATCACTGATTCATAAATAGTTTACTCACTACACAAGCACGAAGTTTCAAAAATGTTTCGTTTGATTTCAAGTTGTTTTACCCACATATTTCAAAATTTATCATTGTCATCTGTGAGCCACGATATTAGATTCAAACTGAATTTGAAAAAAAAAAGCGTTTGATTTGATTTAATTTTATTAAATTATTCTATGAAAAATACTTCTATGATAAACTCTATCCCCAACTCTGGTAGTACTTAATATGTACTAAATATATTTTCATCTGATATTTCATCAAAACTTGTTTTTCTTACATTTTTTTTATTAAAGAAAATTTAAGACAAAATGTTGACGCTTCCTTTCTTGCTAAAACAAGAAAAAGAAAAAGCTCAAACAATGTTTGAAAATTTTAATTATGTTCTTAAAATAGGGTGTATGAGATTTGTCTTGGACATGGCCTTAAGAGACAATGATATCTTGCAGACGAATTGAAAGAGAGAAAGTAAAAAAGATTTTCAAAGTTGCCCGGGAAGAGCTAAATATATTTCCATTATGTCAACAACATGTAGTACAAGTAGTGTATAATGGTTTATTCCCTAGAAACGAGTTATAAATAAATCCGTACTTATTTATGATAATAGTTGGGTTTACGATTTGGATTGTAGCCGTAGTGAAATAAAATGTTAATGTTTGTTTTCTCTGAATGTCGACGAAAAGATAAAACGTTATATTAACGCTTTGAAAAAGAAAAATGTTACCCAGGACAATACCAATAATCATCCAGAAATATCATATCTAAATCATTTTAATATATAATGATAGCGTAGTCTTTATTTAAAATTTTTTTTTTCACTTGGAAAAAGTGACACTGATCGAAAATAAATGAGTGATGTTATGTTTGCCTTTTAGTCATCTGTGTAAAATCTTCCTTGGACTTCTTTTTCTGGTTTATTTTATTTATTTATTTATTTCCAAAGGATAGTCCTTTTTCAGTTGTGGGAAGTGGATGAAATTGTATTAAACCAAAGTTAAGAGATTCATATTCCATCACATTTCATTTAACGTTATTGTCATTAAACAACGGTGATCTCTTAATTTTAGTCAGACACAGGGCAGCATTGATGGGGGCGACAGATGAAGACTAAAAACAAACAAACAAAACTGACTGCTATTTTTGCTGGACGTGGGTTGGGTTGAAAAAGTTTCTGAATAGGCTGTGTAATAGATAACCTTTATTATTCGAGGACTTGAAATTGATTTTGGATTTGTCTAAATTCAATAATTTGTGACACATGTACACAATTAATTTTCATTTTGTGTTGTTGTGATTTTCCTCTAAAGGTTCAATGTTGTCTGTGTAGAGATTAAAAATAATCACCTTCGAACTGGAATGAACGAAGTCAATTTATATAATTTGGAAAAACATTCGTATCTCTCTCTCTCTCCCTTCGTGGCTCGTGTTTGTTTCGTACAATACACGCCTTCTTGGACTGACACGTGCCACTAGGCTGAACAGTGAACAGATTTGTATTTCGCTTCTCTCTCAGTTATTTATTTTTATTGGGGGTGGTTAGGTCACCACTACAAGAAGGAAAAAAGTCTCTTAAAACTAAACTCAGTTTAATTTCGTGGCCTTTGCTTTATGGACAAAGTCGATGTCTTTGTTACTATTCATTTATTCCTGGAAATAATCATAAGTAACACCTTCAAGAATAATAAATATGACGAGTAGTACACGTCAACACAAAACATTTGAAAACAATGTAATCTAAGGAAGGAGGAGCCAATAATGAAAAAAAAACCCAACTCTGAATAAAAACAAACTAGCCAAAAAACCCTTTAATATTAATTGAACAAAAGTGCAGAGGCGAGCTATAAGCACAGATGTGTGCATATTTATTTGTTTAATGTTTGTTTATTCATTTATTTTATCTTGCCTCTACTACTCAGCCGTGTCCGCAAGTTTCATGACACTGACAGTGTTGTGGATCTTCGATCAGATTGCATCACCATAATCATTTACTGAATTATAAACTGTCAAAAAACGTGAACACAAAAGTAATTAAATTTTTTTCAAGCTATTTTATTGTAATTAAAACTCGAGCTATTTAAATCATTTCTGGTTAAGATTCTGTTGTTTGTCCTCTTAGAAGGAAAATCTTCTTTCTTTCAATTTGATGCACTTTCAATGCATTTGATATAGACCTTTGAACCATCCAAATATCTGTTAGTTTAAAGGAAAAAAAAATCTATTCAAAGGATTCACAAGGGCGTTTCTAGTTTCAATGTAACTTAATGATCGAGTGGGCACAAACTTTCCGACTTTTTCTGCCCCCCCCCCCCCAAGTCTCGTTAACCGCCTCCCATCAGGCCGTCTCGCTGCAAAAATTGTCTTCTAGGAGAACTGTGTTGCTGACACGAATCTTGACCTACCTTTTTTTTTTTTTTTTAGAGATCTCAGAATTAGTCATGAAATCACAAGACTTTGTTTATTCTTATTCTTCATGTTGACAAATATTAGGATCATGCCAGAAGACATACACCCAACCCCAAATTCTTTTTTCATCGTCTTTGAAACTAGAAGAAGTATCAAATATTATAGAAATGTAAGGAATATACAAAATTTTGCAGGCACTCATGACCTGCCTGTCCATCGTCTCGGCATCTTGATTAGGCCATAAGAAGTTTCAAACTTGAAAGTAGCTGCTTTCAAATGTTTTTGTTTTTTACTTCTATTGTTCATTTTTTTTTCTTCTTCTAATTATGCATAGTTTTTTAAAAATTTTATTAGACTTGGAACTCATAAGAATAAAGAGTAATTAAAAAAAAACCAGAAATCCCCCATTTAAGAAAAAATATCCTCCAAAGTTAGTTGAAAAATACCACAGTATAACCAAGTTTTATTGCTTCTGTGACTGGTTTCCTATCTGACCTAATCGGTAAAGCAGCTGCCTCGGATTGGCAGGCTTTGTGAGGGAAAGGAAGTTTGAAGTTGCCCAGATACTTATTCTTTCATTTCTGATTCATATAGCTTTACGATTGTGTATTCACTGCCTGTATGTTGCGATGAAAAGCAACTGAAATAAGATGAAAGACATGCTAGACAAAAATCAATAAATAACATAATGTTGCCATTACTGCTTGTGTTGGATGCTCTTTACTACCTTTGGCATAACATGAAGAAGATAGTCACAATTGGGATTCTGAGAGTGGAAGTTTCACACCATCACACACTTGATGTTAAAAACAGCATACAAGTAAAAAGAAATAAAAGAATTTGTGAAAAAAAATGAGGTAGATACATATATTGTTATTGCTTCATATAAATTAAATAGTCAATTTTTTTTTCTTCTCACTTGATAAACTTTAAACAGTTCTCATATCTATAAGACTCCCAGCAGAATTCCAATCGGGAACACCTTCCCTATGTTGTGCCAGGCCCTCCAGCTAAAAAAAACCCCCAACAAAACACAAAACGAACAACCAAGCACTTCTTGATGGATGAAACCAATCTTTGTTTGCCTCATTTTCTGAATTTCACCCTCCTTGCAAGTTGCCATGGTAACCCGTTTTTCTTGAAAGCAAATATTATCTTATCTGTATCTTTTTCAACAACTTGTATAAATCATCAGGGATAAAACTAGATAATCCGACTGAATCAAAATAAACAAAAACATTCCTCTTCTAAGATCTCTTAAAAAAGAAAATGCTCACTCACTATCTACCTTTTTATTGCTTCTATTTGAAACTCTAACAAAAACATCCAGAGTTGCAAGAAGCTATCAAATGAAACAGAAAAGTTGATCTAACTCAGAACTACATGATGGGCATTCACTGAACATGTGATCAAGTATGGTGTGAAAACATAATTATTATAACAATTAGTATAGTTCAGTGATTCCTAATCTCTTTTGCTCCACTTTGACTGCTGAAAAAAATTGATGTCCCAATTACTACAAAAAAAAAAGAAAAAAGAAGGGTTATTTAATTATATATCATGTGGCTAAAAGAACCACATCTCCTATGGTTTTGCATATATGAAATTGAATTCTTGGTCTTCAGCGAAATCTTTTGCTTTACTATTAATATTAAAAACAAATTTGGTGTTGAAAATGTATAATATCATATAAAAATTAAGTTTACCAAAATTTAGAGTTTCAAACCAAGGAGAATTCAAGTTGAGATATAATTTCAATGGCAAGAAAAAATTTTAATCAATTTCTAAAATTTTTTTCATGAAATATAACATGCTATAATAATACACGACTTGAAATTTACAATATCTCCTATTAGTAATTAATAGTACTAGGGCAGTGCCCATTCAAAAGTTACATGTTTAGAAGGAGCGAGACTTTATTGTGTATGAAGTAGCTTGCTATAATTATCATGTGAAATAATTTTCTGTCCGTTGTACTAAACAACGGCTCTAGAATTTCACTTATTTTTCATAGCTTCTTTTCTGATGAAAAATCAAATTGTAAAAAAAATTAAGTTCCTCAAGTTGGGTTTGATTGGATGAAAAAATGTGGAAGTATTTGTTTATGATGTTGTGAATAGTAATATTCAAAACATAAATTTAACAAAATGCCTTTATGTCATCAAACTATGATTTAATTTGATCTTGTTTTACTGAAAAATTTGCCCCTCCCCAATTAATTCTCTGTCTTTCTCCCTCTCTCTTGTAAATGAGTATCCCCATCATGTCAAGAACTTCAAATAAAATGACCTGACACTGCAATGTCCGATATCAACTTTGTACAATAGCCAGGTGCCGAGTGATCTCAGTGCACGTACATGCAGGTACACACATACAGATTTCTCAAAGTATAGTGAGATTGCATGGTTAATAATTAATTACCTAGGCCATAAGACAACTCAGTTTTTTCGCTCTCCCCACAAAAACTCTGAATTGCCCCCCCCCCCATGTAATCTAATTGTCCCCCCATGGGCGTGTTCCGCCTCTTGAGAATCACTGGTATAGATGGACCCTTAAAAACAACTTTATGCATCTTAGTCATAAGGCCTCCGAAAGGGACTATTCATTCTAAATCCATCTTGTTTTCATCTACTATAACCAGTAATGGAAATGTGTTTTGGGAACTATGTAAACAATAATGTATTTACTGGTAGACATTGTGCGTTCAAAAAACCTGGAAATTGAGAAGTAGATACATACTTTTCCTCTCCCCACTCCTCCCTAACTGGTTATAATCCTTTTATTAGCTGTCCATACTATATTCACGTGCTGGTGAATGAAAGTCAGTGTATTTTATTAATGGACATATATTAACAAGGAAGTTTCAATACTTAGCTCCACTCAAGAAACCTTTAGCCACTATGTGATGCACCGGCTACACCCTCATCTCAGAGGTCCTACTTATCCCTTACTTGATCTGGTATAGAAATGTTGAAATAGTTCTTTCTAATGGTCTTTCTCATAAATCCATACCGAAGGAAGTAAGCAGAATTGCTTTATTCTTGTTTTGTGTTGGCTGCATCTATAAAATCTAAGTTGATATTGGAGCAGCTGTTCATATTTGGTCAGTAAACATTTCAAATTGTAGCTGCCTAAATTTCTCTTTTAGGGATGGCTTTATTAGCTGAAAAAGAGTGAAGCAATTTTGGAATTTGCAAGATAACTTTTCAGTTGTTCAATCTTGTTAAATTGAAAGACAGGAGAAAATAGTTTTGGTGTAATTTTTCTGAAATGGTGGATGATATGAATTATTGAACAACCTTAGCCACCAAAGGTGGTGAAGGTTTCTATCCTTTTTGAAAATCTTATATGCATTTGTTGGCTTGCTTGTGTGTTCCAATGCTCCTGGCCATACCATTTTGGCTACAGGCTTGAACATTGGCATTAGTACTCCACTAGATGCCTTCAGAAAAATGGGTTTTTTAAAAATTTTTGGAAAAAAAGCCTTTTAGGACTTTATTCTGATGGGTTTATTAATAATTCCGGAGAATCTAGATGTTTCTTTTATTGTATTTTGGATGTTTTCCAGTGGAAAAAGCTAGTGATGTCATAAATAGAATTTATTCTAACCATATTTATTCTTTGATGGAATTTTTTTTACAAGTCTTCAAATTTTGATGCTATGGTTGTTTCATTGTTGACTGTGATGACAAGATGTACAATCTTTTTAAATTGAAAAACAGGAGAAATAGTTTGGTCCCTGAATTTTTTGATTTGATGGATGAATTGAATTTTATTTCATTTTAATTTAAACTACTCTCAGTTCCTTTTGAGAAACAGGAAACCATTTCTGTATCATTTCTGAAAGTCTTTTTATGAAAATTTAATTAACTGTACAGAATTCAAGTGAGTTATTTATTTAAAAAGAAAGCAAAATTGAATATTTGGACTTCAATAACAAATTCAAATAAGTTCTTTATTGCTGATTACTTGTTTTTTATCTTTAATAATGATTTTGTTTTTTTCTGATGTTTTAGCAATCTGTAGTTATCAGAAAAATTACTAGATTTAAGAACTCCGCCTCTTCTCATCATGGTTTAAAAGAACACGAGCAACAGGATTTTTCATAAGAATTGAGCATTCTTCATTCAACACGTCAAATTCAATTTGAAAAAATCTCCATGTATGGCCACAGGTTTCCTCTGCTACTGGAAGTTGAGCTTCACTATAAAAACCTGCTGAAATGACATAAAGTGAAGAAACAATTAATCTAGTGTTTCCAGATACTAAAGATGGTGATGTTTGTATGTAAAGCTGAGTTGTCGAAGATTGGGTTGGTGGGAGGCACAGAATATTTTTGAAGTTCATTTAATATGCTAATGAATGGCTTAGCTTTGAGCAAAGATTGATTGGCGGGGGGATGACAGCAGGGCCCATGTGCAAAATGTCTCTCCAGGCTGAGCAATGGATTTTTTGAAGTGCAGCCAGCTTAATAAGCTAATAATATGGTGCAAAGTTTTTTCCTTGGGTTAAAATATTTGAAAACCTTTTAGCTTCCTTCTCACCCCAAATTTCTTGAAACAAAATGGCTGTCTTTCTTTATCCTATGATCCATAGTCTTGAAACTCTGTACATACAAGGTTTTCAGTTCTCTTGTGCCGTGTTGCTTTCATGGGTTTGTCTTGGTTCAGATAGTCTAACTGTGCCCATTTCTCTCCAGGCTTCTTCAATCCTCTATCTACTGAGTGCTTAGCAGAGAGGCATTGAGTATCATTTTTAAAGTCTTTGGTATGCCTTGGCCATGAATTGAACCAAAGGTGAGCAATCTACCCCTGGGTCACTAATCAGTATCCCATGATAAATTTACTGAATAATCTTGGTTCAATTCAGCTTCATGTCTGATTTTGTTGATGACTATACTCTTACACTTTTCTGCTTGAAAAACTGTCGCATTTCTGATTTCATGTGTATATGAATATGAAAGTAATCACACTGTTTGAACAATCAGGATTTTTTCTATAGTATTTTTTTTGTATTTTGGCAAGAACCCCAAACTGTTCAATATTTACTCCCTTCCTTAATCAATTGATTCATACCTACTCATGCTCAGTGAATATGAGTTGGGATAAATTGCATGTTCTTATCTGTAGATTTATTTGCTGTACACAATCAAAACTGTAATGATAGTACATATAATCTTCAAATGTCAATGTTCCACATATTATTCATAGTCACTTTTGTGAAGTTTTTATATGAGACAGTTGATTCCTAGAACATTTTGATATTCATGTATCTTTCATGCACTTGGTGTAGGTGCTTTTGTTTTATTGAATCACTGAAGCCATGATCACCAGCCTGACCAAAAAACATAGGCTATAGGTATTCTTATATTTTCACTCATCTGTCCCTTTCTTGGTTTTTTTCAGGGCTCCTGGTCTCATTTTTTTTAGCATAGAACCTTGAGAATTTTTATGTAGTCTAATGACCACCTTGTAAAAACAGCCATCCATATTTTTAAAAAATTGTATTTTTTCATTTGCTTTTTAGGGGGTGCTCAATTTACAATAATAATCCATTGTAAAATGGACACTTTTATTCCAGCATCATAGTAACATTGCATTTATAATGTTCAGGCATTTGTGGGAAAGCTTGGTTGGAATAGTAGTGTATCATTAAGTTTGAATAGAAAAAAAAAAAATTATCCTTGTTTTGTTACACCCATTCCCTGACAACTTCAGAGGTCAGTGCCTGTGATCTCGTTGAGTTATATATTGCTCTATGTAAAACTGTCCGAAGAGTTGGGATAGGGTGGGTGGGTTAGTCAAGTCGTAGATGACAGAGAGATAAGAATTTAGAGAGAAGGTGGTATTGTGAGAAAATGAAGAAATTGGCTACAGTGATTCATTTTTAGGCAGAGGCAGCATTTTTCATAATATTTCTGTAATTTCTTTGTATTGACAGTGAACAGTACGATATCTATTTTTAATTGTAATTTAATGACTGACTGTATTAAAAACAACTGCGTGAAAGCTGTGGTATGTTGTTTGTTTATTCTCTGCATGTGTGTATGTTTATAGAAAGACTGCAGTCTGTTAGAGAAAGAATTTGAGCATGTGATTTGAAGTCAGACTAACATCTTCATTTTTTACTTCTTACTGACTGTTTATTTTTAACAACCACCCCCAGGTTATGTAAGCGGGGATATTGCATGAACTTGATACTCAGTACTTGCTGGCATAGCTTGCTGTTGAGGAATGGCTTTGAAAGGATACAGGTTTTCATTCTAATGCTAGGGTTGATTTAGTTTCTCACCATAGGTTCACCTCTGCAAAGGGAACCTTTTACTTATACTGAAAACTCACCTTTTAATAGTTAATCCTGTGCTGGTATGATTTATAGAACTCAAGTGCTATGAATTATGATCTCGATGCTTCATATTTTAATAGTGTCACCAAAATTATGTTGATACTTATGAAGAAGTAAATATATTATTTTCATGAAATGAAACGTTTTATAACAAATAACATCCAAGTAAAATTGCTATTCTTTTTGTTGTTCTTCAACTCCAGTCCAAGTTGGAAATTACTTTATCTCCATCCTTGGTACGAGAACAATCCTCACCAAATTCAGGGGAGTAAACTCTTCATTGTTTGTCTGTCCTGTCACATTAAACCAAACAAATATCTGGAATTAACATTTCCCTGCTGTGATTTGAAATCAAAACCTAGTGATTGCGAGGCGACTCTCTTACCAACTGTGCCAAATGGACAAGTCTCATATATTTACAAATATATTTCTTTTATATACAATGCAAAGGTTGCAGGAATCCTTTTCAGTTGAAATAAGAGTGGAGTTTGATTTAGCAGCTGCCAGACTTGTCTTCATCACAAACGTATGGTCTTTGATAACCTTCATGCTTAGATATACATGTCAAAGCATACACTGACTTTTTTTATCTTGCTATTTGTGTGGGTAGATATGTGAGATATACATATATATATATATATATATATATATATATATATATATATATATATATATATATATATAATTTGAACTCGCATAAACACCTACCTTGATGTAATTAACTGTATATGGATTACTGTGTGTTATTAAAAGATTAGTTGTGTAAATAATAATGCTGGATTAGTTTGTTGGAATGACTTGCTAGATTTTGCTGACAGACAAAATAGATTTATTACTTCTTTTAGATTACTTTTCCCACTGTTCAAATATGCCATGATTTTGTCATGTTTTTTTTTTTTCAACAGGAATTCTCTTGACATGCACTCAATTACACTGTTTTAACTTATTGAAATGACTTGAAAAATTTGTATCAATTATTAGTATCGGCTAAATTTATTTGATCTGATCTATTTTTAACATGTTTAATTAAGCAATAGAATGGAAAAGAGAACCAAAGTTTTACTACAAGCATTTTTAGGTGACAGGATAACTATATTCCAGTCAAATGTGTCTTGGTCATTGATGTCACTGGGTGTTTCTATCTGGTTTTTACATTCCGGGCACTAGTTTTTCAATATATGTATATTTTAGATTAGATAGGACTTTTCATTCTTATCTTCGTGTCCTAACATTTCTACACCAGTATATGTTAAATCCATATAAGATATTTTACATATTTATTTAATTTTTTTTATCGAAGCTTTTTATTAATAAAAAAAGGGATTGTAGCATGCATTTTAGTGATTAAGATTTTTTAATTAAGTTCAAATGAATAAGCTAAGATAATAGGATTAGCATACATAATAATAGTTTAGGGGTAACATAATGTTATCCAAAATTCAATTGCTCCGTCTGCTTGGAAATTGATTGATATGAGTATTTTTGTGCTTTCAATCCATAAGGCTTTCCTCTCATTAGGGATTTGTCAGTTTGAAAAAAGTTAATTTTCTTGAGTGTTTTTTTTTTTTTTCACACCTGCAGTGGCTGGATATTGAAAAGGGTGAAAAAATAGGAATTCATCAGAGAAAAACTGAACTAAATACATGATATTGTTACTGCTTCACCTCATAAATTCTCAGCGAGATAGGTGAAAATAATCTACGCTGTCTCAGAGCCATGGAGAGAGCTTCTGGGGCTCCCCTAAAAATTTCATGCTGAGCCTTACCCAACATTTTGAAGCAAAGATAGTTTGTTTTGGAAAGAGAAAGAAACAATTGAAAAAGAAATGAGGTTTTTGCTTATAGAAGGAGCCATTATATGTTAGTCTGGTCTAAGCTGGATTAAGACGACAATGGACCCAACATCACCTATAGTTTTGACGACCCTCTTATTAGCATTATATGAGATCTGAACAGTCAGTTTATATTGAAATAAAAACAGAGTAAAATGGTTTATTGATTGGGGAATTTACATTGAATCATTAGTATAATGATGAGATATGTACAAATTTAAAAAAAAGAAGACTTTCGTCGGTAAATCATTCAATGATAATTTCAAATGAGGTGTCATCATTCTCAATCGACATCAGAACTGGATCATTCAATTATTTCTGAGCTATTATTGAACAGAAAGCTTTTCAGACAGAAAATAAAGTTCGGGTCAGGGGGTTCTCAAATATCTAGAGGCATGCAAAGGGAAATACAAGGTTAGTAACAACTAAACGCAACTTTGTGTCTAGTTAACCAGATATATAGTTCGCAATAATTGTTTTTTGTGTAGAACTGTCACTTCAGAATGATATTTGGGGGCATCTCTCTGACAATGTGCTTAGAATTGAGTCATTTGTTGCAAAAGTCATTCTCATCCATCTCATTAAAAATGTAACAGTAAATCAAATGAAATTACCAATGTGTCTATTGTTTGTACTATCATAGCTAAAGGCCCAACTGGTACACCGGGAAAAAGCTTGAAAATTCCAGGTTTTAGATGAACAGGAAAACAATATCTGAAACCAGGGATATAACCTAGTGCAAGTTCTTCTAAAATTATAATGTACAGAGTTCCAAGTTGAGAAAGGGGCTTCTAAAAGGGTATAGCCCTCCAACTCTCTTGGTATACCCTTGTGAGAAAACTCTTTGGACAGGAAGGAAATTTATGTTTGGATGGGCAGGAAGAAAATAGACAATATATTTTTAGATGAATGTTTGATAGATCTGAAAAAAAATCAATTGAGTTAGAAGAATTTCAAAGTTTTATTATATTTTTTTTTTTATTTGGCCTATTTCCAGGAAAACTTTTTTCTAAATTTCAAAATGCATTTAGCTTTTAATTGCTGAGAATGGATTGTTCTCGAAGCTTGTTGACTACAAACTATACAGTTTGCATTTTGTTACACACAGAAACCTGCACATACCTGCCACGAACACACACATCACATACCCACACCAACATACTACCTGCACACATACTGCATACTTGCTTGCACACACACGATGACATGCCGCATGTACTTATGCATGAAAGCATCCATGTGAGTGTGCGTACTTTGCATTTCTGCTGAAACAGTGTTTGATGAAAAGTCATGTCACGGCTGTCGTCAGCAATCAGTCTTTCGCTTATCCTTTGTCGTCTCTTTGCTGACACTTTGTTACAGAGAACGATACACTTTGCAACTAAGTATCAGAACCATATTTGAATGATTTTTGTTTCCTCCACTTTATCATATATTGTTTGGCTTCGCAGTCAGATTTTATCTGACAACCCTACTATGAGCATGAGTAAAAAAATGTTTTTCTCATTGACCATGTCTTAGTTGACTCTGAGGAAAGGAATTGTACAGTGTATCTGGACAAAAAACAATGAATACTCTGCTTCTACTTCAAAAACAAAAAAAGAAGCATGCCAAAACTTACAAGTTATTCCATGTGTCTGTTAATATAAAATGGTGACTTTTCAAATTCTTTCCTTTTTCATCCCCTCCTTTTCATTTTCTGTTTTCTTATACTCCCTCCCCCCTTTGGGCCCTACTGAGACCCCATGATCCCAGGCTGTCTGACAGTTGTTGGGGGTATTGGTTACACCCCCCCCCCGCCCAGCCCTGCACTGTCCTATAGAAAATGTTAATCCAAATACCTGAAATAAAATGAAAATAAAATCATTTTACTGCAAATACTCAATCAACAACAAAACCATATCAAAATTTGTAAATATGATCAAACAAAAAGCCCCCCCCCCTTTTTCTCCCATGAATCTCATACCTGATATATCTTGTAAATACTAAATCTTATCATAAGTTAATGGTACATTTACAATAGATGCTCTTCCTTTTTTTTTATATATAAATTGCATTAATTGCTCTAACTATAGAAAAAAAGTTAACCAGTGCTTTTGTAAATAGTAAAGTATGAAAGAAAGGCCTGTTCAGTTACTCAAATTATCCCCCTTTTTCTGCTCTAACCAAATTGAAGAGTTGGCCAATCAATTGGGATAACTGAGGTTGGGAATTTGAAAGACTGGATTTTGATTGCCCACCTACTTTTCTCGTATGTAAAATAGATGGGTAGATGGTGTTTATCATAAAGGTTAGGTCATTCTCTTTTGTCATTGTCTGGATGCTCAAATCAAATCATTTTGGCTCAAACATCTTATATTCTATTTATCAAAATAGTGAAATGAATAATTTCCAGCATAAAATTGGCACTTACCCGAAACCCATTATTGTCCTCTTTGCTATACATAATAGGTGATTTAAAAAAATGTAAATTTGTTAGATTTAAATCATTTTGAATTAAAACTCAAATGTACCTTGTATCCGTCCAACTTACTATAAATAGAAGGTATGAAATATAGATGAATATGCATCAATGACTCAAAAATCAAAGTGTATTTATGACTTCAATCTATTTCTTGAAGCATTTAAATGTATTTAAAAGATTGAGGATTTAGTTAGTGAATCGTCTGAAATTTTAGAATATTTTTATCTTTATTTATTTATATCCTATAACCCAGTCAAGGGTTATTGGGGCACTACGGATTATTTCATCATAGGTTTGTGGAGAGCATATAGCCCGATGAAGCCCATCCCTCTTCAAGCTGGTTTTGGAATTGGATTTGTCAGTCTCCTAGACTGGTAGCAAACCATACATAGGGAGCCCAGTTTGTCCTACTAATTTACCTTTGCTTGAGTAAAAGAGATGGATTCATGTCTTTCTCAAGGGCATTAGTGTATAGAGAGTCTTGGCCAGAGTTTGATCACTGATCTCATTCTCTACGCCATTAGCCGTTTAGCCACTTCGCTCTCCCATGTGAGAATAGAGAAGTTTTGATAGTTAAAACTTGTCCTATCAGAAAATACAGATTTTATGATTTTTTTCCTGTTGGATAAATAATGCTGGGTTACCTTTTTATAATCTTTGAAGAATTTAATATCAGTATCTCTGGGAAAGTGTTATTTATTTGTATTTCCACATGATACGAAATTTGACTCAAGATTTTCCTCATGTATTACGCATATCCTTATGTGATACACTGGGTAGATTTATTGATGTGGGCTTTTCCTTTTTCAAGTGCAATGAAAGGTACTATGTGGACCGGTAGTAGATGTAATCTTCATTGCAAAGATGAATTAGACTTTGTGACTCTTTTCTGGAAGTGAGAGCCAATGTGCTGATGACTTGCATTTACTGGATTATAGTGTAATGATTTTTTGGTACTCACATGTCTGTAACATTAGGCTCTTTATTATTTGACAACTTTCCAAGAAGTTTTACATGCAAATTCTCTGAGATATTTATCTTTCTTAACATTACATAAAAAAAAAAATGAAAAAAAATCTCTACACTCTCTTCGGTGCCTAAATTGTATCATGCACTTTAACTGAAGCAAAAAGTTATAGAAAAGATATTGCACTAGTATTGTGCTGTTTGTTTTGTTACAACCCAACTCAAAAGTATTTTTCAAAGAAACAGTATTATTTTAGGTTTGTACAAAACGATGTGAATTTATTTCTGGATTTATTTTGCTGCTTTCGTTGTTGATATTATTCTTATGAATCAAATACATAATCTCCGTGCCTCTTTTTTAAAAAAATTTTTAAAGCCTTTTTCAGTTCTGCATTACTTGAGAAAATTGTACAGACATTACACATATTAAGAGAAATCTATAAGCTTTCATAAAGTGAATCGGATAACAGAACACCAAAGTTTAATTTGGAAAGGAAATTCAGAGCCATAATAATCAACAAGGTTGTGTGTATGTTTTTCTGTGTCACCAAACTATATCAACACAAATTGATATAAGTTAAATCAACTTGTTTTACGCCCAATTATTACTGATTAAGTTTCAATGTACAAACCCAAGTTGGCTCTATTCCAATACTAAGGCTGAAAATAGTGGATAATCCATATGAATATTGTACAAAAGTGGTCTATAAACAAACTTAAGGCACTGATGACTTTGAATCATCCTTATTTTGCTATTTTTGATCATACCACTGATCAAAAGGACCTTTCAGACAGTGATGTGATTCTAACTGCCCAAGAGTGGTATATACCATAAACACACACTAATTACTTCACAATAAATTGGTGAAAAATTGACAGGATCAGCATGCTATTGCCCATATTTCTGAATGGTTCCTATCATTTGATGACACCAATTCTACTATGATAGAGTAGAAAAGGAAATGTCCAGTAATACAGACCCTATCCACCCACCCACCCATCAGGTGACGAACAAGAACCTCTCACCTATTCCAACACATGTGTTGAAGATGCAAGGTACACTCATACTTGGCCAAAAAAATCAGAAAATGAAAGAATGAAAAAAGGAATTCTTGAACAGATACACTCTTGTTTTGTCTTGGCTTTACCTGTACACTTCTAATTTTCATTTAAGTCTGTTTATTTATAAATTTAATTAAAGTGTGTGTAGCTGTATAAATTTTTCCCCACATCAAATTTTGTACATGATGAATAATATATGCTGTACAAATTTTCTTGATAAAGACTTGAAGATAGATGAGCTTAAGGTTTAAAGAAAAAAAATCAACTTGTGAAATATCAGTTATAAGAATTAAATTTTTGTCTCTTTGGCTCATGGTTCAACTCCAAACTGGTATCATTATTTTCCTAATTGATCTTTCTCAGATTACTGAATTGAGACGTGTCTGCAATGTGTAATTGATCTCCAAAGTCTCACGCATTTTGATACATTCTCACACACATGAAAGGAAAATTCTCACGCATTTTATAAAAAGTGTTAGATTTATTTAGATTTATTGAATTGGTTTAGATTTCTGATGAAAATCTTATCTTAGGTAAGAGAAGTAAACTCTGCCAACATTTCAGCAATAATATGGATGGCGAAATAAATAGTAATATTTATTTAAATATGTTTTACTTCCGATTGCCTGATCGTAACTTTAATCTGAGAGGAGAGTGTTTAGAATCTGAGCCAAATCCAGCCAAATTTTCAAACTTACATCTTTTCATAAGATCCTTTTCAAAACCTTTGAAGCCTGTTTTAAACAGAATTCTAGACAACAGTTTTTAGTAGCTGATATGCACCGAGAAACTTAATATTCAAAATTTTTGGGGTGAGCGTACCCCCTGACTCTCTTAGCAGCCTCCCAATTTTCCGAGTGTGGAGAGCAATGGTTGGTATCACCCAATTCTTGCTTATTCTTAACATTTAAACTTGACATATATGGCGTGCATATACATGAATTTGGGTTGAAATCCATCCAGGCACCTTGCGGGGCAGGGAATCTCATACTAACTCATTTTATGAAGGTTGTTCCATAAAGGACACGGCCCTAAGGTTAAGAGGGTAAAATTTATGTGCAAGAAAATTTTATGCTACAATATTAGTCATGTGGCAACACTGTACTTAGAGACAACAGTACTTTGCACTTCAAATGATTGCATCTTGCGCTAGCCTCATTAGAGCATCCATTCCTTTGTGTTGTGTCAGCTATGTCATCTTTCAATATAATGAAACATTCATATTATAAAACAGGTGCAAACCTGCATCCAGCTTAAATATATAGTGAGTAAAATTTTTTTGCGCTTGTTTCTGCTTGTATCTAGCTTTCTGTTTGAGAGTTTAGTTGTTGGTCTTTTTTTTCCAAATACCATGTTAATGTAACTGTTTTGTTTTGAAAATCCCCCAAACCGTTAAATAGCTGATGATCCCAACCAGAGAATTTACTCCTAGTATCATAATAACAAAGTATGTGTAAAACAGGGAAAAAAATACTAAAGAAAATTGCATAAATTACATTAACAGATATTGGGTAAATAAGTGACACAAAAAAATTTTGAAAAAGTTTTTAATCTATTTAGTGTTTAAAGCTGTAAAGCTTTATATATATATATATATATATATATATATATATATATATATATATATATATATATAATAATTAATAATAGTGTCATCCATAGACAGCTGTTTTGTTGTATCATAACTCTTCAGTGTGGCTATAGACTATCCAGTTTCCCTTCCAGGACCGCTAGGTACGGTCGAAACCTTTGCTTCAGACCTAGAGGCAGATTCTCTACACCTGCCCTGCACAGAACTGGATGGTCAGTAGGACCAAACTAAGCAATATATTTACTTACGTATAATTCCCTATCTGCAAGAATGCTCCATTCCAGAGTTGGAAGAGCATTGCATAGTTGTTTATACTTGGCAAATGCCCTACCTAAGAGTGCTCAACACACACATATATGTATGTCTATATATATATATATATATATATATATATTTCTTTCCCTTTTCATTTTAAAGAATTTTTTAACTGCTATTATAAATTTAAAATGTATTGTAATTTGTCTTTGAAAAATAGTTTGCAGATTTAAAATTGTAGAGCTGTTAATAAGATGGTTGCAGCCTCTTTGAAATATCCTATATACTATCAACCACGATGCCATGTTTTGGGATTGTGTTTCTGTTTGTAAGTTATAAAAGTGGGTAATAGATTAAAAAGAGAATTTGTCAGGAAGGCTATAATGTATTGAAAATTTGAACTGATGAAAGAGCCGCGGTGAATCACAGTTTCTGTAATCCCAGACTGGCTATCATCTTGCTTTCATGTATTATGACATCATCATACATCAACCCCCATATGTTGGTGTTGCCTGTATAGATGCACACAGGGAAAACCATTAAATTGCAGTTATGTTTAAGTACTTGCTTGCTTGATTACTCACTTATACGACAGTAAGAGCAGCAGTCTAATGCACTTAAGATAATCCAGAATTTGTTGCTTGGGATTAGGGGATTTACTTTTGAATATTTTCAAATTAATTTTCAATCGCTATTTTTTTATATCGGCATTAAAATTTGTGAATTTTTTTTTACTTCATCTTATATTCCGGATACTTTTTGTTACTTTAAAATTTTCACTTTTACAATTACCATATGCCAGACAAATGTTTTACAAGGGTATCTGGAGGATTACCTCTCAATGCAACTTTTACAAATCTCCATAAATGTCCATATTGAGATTCAGTAAACAGCTGTCTAATCATAATACTAGCACATTGGATGCTGTGTAATATTTGCTCTGTTGGAGAAAAAAAAATCAAACATCGTCTTGTATACCAGCATATATAGTACTACAATTTTTTTTTCTCCACTTAGTTGTATTATAAAGCATTGATGTAGAATAGTTTTAAATAAAATTGTTTTGTATTTGTCAGATATTTTACTAAAATCTGTGAGTGTTTTGTCCCAGCATTTACTTCATCCCCATTTATTTTTATATTGTCAAATTACTTTGTTTCTACCCCCCACTGTGGCCTGGTAGCATATGGGGACCGCTGATCTATGGTATTGAGATTGAGAAACAACTATTTATTCATATTTTGCATGCCTCTGCCATAATATGTAAAGCGTGATAATTCTTTATAGGACTTTCCTTTTGGAATTTCCTCTCCTAAAATGAGATCAGGCACGATTTAGTAAAAATTTGAGTTTGTATTTTATACAATTATACTTGAAATAGGAGGTGCAGGTTGGCCAAACAGACAATAGTGTAGAGGATGGACATGGAGGTTCAAACTTTGGCTGTGACAGTTTGTTCCACTTTGCATTAATGCTTTTGAGAAAGACTTGAATCCATATCTAGCTGTGGGTAAAATAGCACATGGTGAAATGAGTGACTCAACTTCAGGTGCTTATCGCCTCCAAGTCTATTACACATATAGCAAATGGGCCGAGTAAGTTGTAATGTGATATATGGAACTCAAGCAGGGATTTTATTTAGATTTGTGCATGGTTGTTACTACATCTGTTTGTAGTTCCAATTGCATGTTTTCTGTTTGCAACAAGTTTTGTTTGATCTTCTGGTGTAATTTTTAAACAAGGGGCCTCCAACTTTTACAGCGTAGTTCAGGGCCTCACCTTGTCTAAATCTAGCACCGCAACTATTAGGTCATAACATGCCGAAAAAGATGTAACAGACAGACAGAAAATGAGATTATCATAATCCCTGCTTTCTGCAACTGTCATTTTACATGTTTCACATTTCTGTCAAAACAGATCAAGATTAAATAAAGCAGAAGAAAAAAATCCAAATTGGTTAGTCATTCGATAGAAATCATCAGGTCACCATTGTCTTTTGGCAGCATGCCATGTTTGGGATGATCAATTAAAGAATTATAAAAAAACAGGTGATCAAATAGTTTTTTTTCTCACACCTTTTGTTGGGGCAGTGATCACTAAAATGTCCAAATTTCAAAAAAGCTAGTGTGGATGCTTCGAATCACAAACTAAGGGTCCAATTTAGTGTCAACTTACATTGTAAATCAAGCATTTCACTTCAAAACTATTTTGAATTTTCACCCCTCCAATTTTTATAGACATAATATAGAGTAGATGTTTAAATTTTCAGTTCTTGAATCATTCATCTGAAAATTGAATTAAATTAAAGAATCCTATGTTGACAGTTCTGATTGATGTTTTCTATAAAAGAACAAAAAAACGTTTCCTGCAAGTCCTGAGCTTTGAGCATTGTGCCTGTCTAAATAATGCTTTTGGGTCACAATGATGTTGACAGGTTTTTGCACCAGACAATGCAATAATACTATAAGGTGCTGAGATATGAATTATTTATTTTATTATTCCTTATTTAAAGTGTTTGCCAAGATCTCAATTGTCAGTTATCAAAAAAAGTTATAAAGGATGTTTGGTTAAGAAAATATTCAAAAGGAAGACAAATATTAAATCACATTCATTTAATGATAACTTCAAAAAGACTCAAAACTGACTAGAATATTGTATTAACTTCAGTGGATTTTTGCTAAAAGACTGCAATAGCTTTGGTAAATGTCTATAGGTATCAAATCACCATAGCCCCACAAATGGCCTGCCTGACCAACCAGCTAAGTGGGCTACAGATTCTTCTCTCTTTGTTTGTATGTGTGTCTGCTTGTCTGTCTGTCCATAGGTTCTTCTAGTCCTATTTTTGGGGCTACAACATTGGAAATTTACATGAATACATTACCAAGTACTGTCTAAGAACATTTCTTCCCCCAAATAATGCCTCTTTTGGTCTTTGTCATTTTAGACTGTGTTGGTATTTTTTTAGATAAAATATGTTAGTTTTTCACATTTTTTTTCTCCCAGATAATTTAAGATCATTTTCAGATAATTAGTTCGATACATGTGTGGGCTGCAGTGATTAATTCATGCAAGGTGCAGATATTATTCTTATTGTCTGGTAATGAGTTTACTTGATGTTACCAGAAATAGGTATTAGTATGTTACTCTTGTAACCATAGACAGTGAGTTTGTTCTCCAATGAATGTTCCAAAAATGCTATTTCTAAAAAAAAGATGGCATGATTAGATTCTGTCTGTCTATACTTGCAAGAAGCAATTTTGTTGCGCCACTGTGTAGTTAAATAGGGTAATTAAGGAAGAGCAGATTGAACATATATCCAATAAATCTTATCTATCTGTTAAATCGACAAAATGACTGAAAATTGGTCAGGGTACAAGGAAAGTTGATTCATGTCTTTCCCAAGAGTATCTACTTCTACTTATATGATGAACAGTGTGACTTTTTCTTTCTGTCAGTAGCAGTCGACTTTTCCATTTTTAAAGGTAAAATTTTAATAAAGATATCTCCTACACACCATTTGAAAGAATGTATTCTTCCTCTGAAATACATTGATTAGTTTCTTTTCTGAAAAAACAAAGAAAACCCAATCATTTTGTGGAAATTAAAATAGGGAATTTTTTTGTGGGGATTATCTAATCATAAAACCAGAACTTGAAATTTGTTTCATGTTTCTCTTCCTGAGTTGTTAACCATTATGTTACCTTGCACTTTCAAATTCAGTGAATGGCCTCTAGAATGGCACCGGAATGTCATCTCCTGGGCACCTGCCTAGGCAAAGCCTATGGAGATCCTGGGATGCCCAGTTGTCAGGATCCCCTTCTTGGCCTTACTGATACAGTCCAGAGGAAAGCAGAAAGTGATATATCTGGCAATCAGCTTGATTGCAGGAGCTGTCAGGAGGATGTCATATTGGACCCTAAAACCATCTCAAACCTCATTCCTTGGTTTAGAATCAGAGTTGTCCTTCTAGACTGGTTGGCTTCCCCAAGCTGAAGAACCCAGTCTACCCTGCTATCTTATCAATAACTGTGGTGAGACCTGACTGAAGTTTGAACTTGGATTGCCAATTCCATCGGCTGTACCGCTATTGCTAAACCAATCACATCTCTTTTCCGAAGTCAGTAGACCAACAAATACCTACTAAGTGACGCTGAATTTACAATCTCTTGTGAAATCATTGCAGTTGTCTGATTCACATTAAAATAGTTGTTGAATAACAATAACAATGGAAAATAATAGACAAAAGTAGTATGATAAGGCAAAAACTCTTTGCTTGAGTCTGTTATTTGGGTAGAATTCGTCAACTCGTACCTCTGCATCATCAGAGTAAAATTTTAAGATAATAAAAACCTTTTATTTACAATTTTCATTGATGATTCTCGTAGTTTGAGTGTCATTCTTTAGATAGAATTAACTTCCAATTGGTAGCAACATTCCTATAATTTACATTATCCGACAAAATTCTCAATTTGAATCTTGTATAAATTTTTGGCTTGTTCTTGTAACTATGTATATACGGTTACTTTCAAAAGAAACTAGTAAAAACATGAACTGATTAAATCTTTATTTGGACAGTGACCCCTACAAAATGCTAAGTGGTTTTCAGTCAGTTGTCTTAGTATCTTATTTTTGCTACTGCTTTAAAGTGCAAGTACCTTTTCTTGCCAATTTTTATCATCTTTTGAATGTTGTCCAAATCTTGAAGTATTGAACTGCCAGTGTCAAAATTTAATCAAGAATTACTGTCTTTCCTTCCGGGCTATTTTTCATTTTGGTGGCTATTGTCAAATTTTATTTACTACTTCCTTTGAGCATGTTTCTTTACATTTATTGTCACAGTTTAAATTTATCCTTAAGGTATTTGAGTAATACCATCTCTTTATGACTCTTTTTGCCAAAGGTTCAATAATATCTACAGATAGTATAATGCTGATATCAGGATGGAGACTTCTCAAAATCTAGCTAAGTCTGGTTCATAAGGTACCAGTTTTATTCAAGTTGAGCACTTCTTACTATTGCTGTGTATATGTAGGGCTAGTCATACAGTTCCTGAGACCCTAAGCAAACTGAACTTTGGTGCCCTTTGAAGTATCTAGTATTATCTTGTGACCTCAACTCACTCCACTTACTTTCCCTCCTAGGCCCCAGCTCTTGTAAGCATTCCATCTCGCCTAACTAGCTAAGCTTGACTGTGCTTGTCAGTCATGAGAATTTCCTTTGCCAATTGTATCTCAGTTTCACCACAATAGAAAGTGTTTTACACTCAGATATTCTTGAAAATTCTGACTTGTATTTGGAAATTTCTATTGTCTCAGATATATGACAGGTACCGCCTAGTACTTGGTTCCCTGAGCAACTGTCTGTGTTGCCGGTTCCTTGGTTCCATGAATATATGTCAATGACATATGTGCAGCTGCCAGACATCAAAATAAATTAACGGACTCAGTCTGAGTCGTGAAACTAATCTTTAGTTTACTACTGTAGATCTTTTCCTTTTCTCTACCCTGTCTTGTCAGCTGTGACTGACTCTAATTTCCTCATAAGTAAACAATGAAAATTCATTTTCTCCCTGCTGAATTCTATGTTGTTAAGAAAGGCAATGAATAACACCTGTTCGGTAGATTAATTCTAGGTTATCATGTACATAGTATCCAAAAATTAATCTAGCAAATATTATTACATAAACCACTGTAACCAGGGCTGTTTCAAGGTACTGGCAACATGGGTACTTGCCTAGGGTGCCAAGTACTGAGGGACGCCTGTCATGTGTTTGAAGTGTAAGACTTTTTAAATACCAAAAGTAAAATCAATAGATTGAATTGAATAAAAATGGTCAAAATAAGAAAATTCCCTGATGTGAAGTCAGATCTTTCAGCAATATCTGACAGTTACATACTTTTCATTGTGGTTGTTAAAACAGTTTTCTTCTACCTGAGTATTGTTAACTTTTTATTCCTATATATTTATTTTTTTCCTTGAAAAACATGAATAAGATGATACTATAATTGAAAGGCCATATGTCTGGATTTTAGTTCATTATAAGGACAGTTCTCTCAAGAATCCCTAGATATAGAGAATAATCTAACTAAATAAGTCATCTCTGGCAGGGGTACCCAATCTTTTTTGTATTGCAGACAATAAGTTATAAGTCACTGATAAGTGACTAATACACTCAATTTAATTTCAGAAATGGTTTATCTAATGAATTCAATTTTAAGATCCAAGGAAATGAATTTGTTACCACTGATGTATGGTGTTCAGATTGAGAAATGACTATTTTGTCATATTTTTTTGATGCTTGAAGCCTGATAATTATGTGTAGAACTTGCCTTTTGAAATTTTCTTTCCTAATATGAGATCAGGCACTGATTTGTTGAAGCTTTAGTTTGTTTTTAACAGCAACATAACTCGCCAGTTGTAAGAACAATAGAAATATCATGTTAAGACCAAATTTAGGTTCAAGTGACCTGAAGAGAGAGTGGTTAGAGAGAGAAAGCGTTCCAAAGAAAGAAAAAAAGCTGTTATCTCAATAAGCGGTGGGGATAATATGAGAGAAAAAGAAAAAGAAATTTTGTTTTTCTTTTGTCACACTGTCATATTTCTTTTTAAAAAATCAACTCTCAACTTGGAAAAATAGAATACAAGAAAGAAGGAAGGAAGGAAAAAAAGAAAGCAGATTAAACAGTGTTCATAACAAATGTAAATGCTTCACGCACACACACATGTATCTATTTATATACATCTAATAAATGTGTTGTATTATTTTGAAACTCTATCTAAAATGACCTTCGTCGATACATGGTTAAAGTATCATTTTGCCTAGACAGTGTAAATAGAATAAATAATTAAAGAAAATAGAGCTGCTGCAGGAATTGAGCCTGTGACCAATAGGTAGCAGCTTTAATGTCATATCGGTCTTTCCATTGAGCTGAACAGTTCGGCAGAAAGGCAAAGGCTCAAATAATTGCCTTATCCCCAAATTACCATCTTGTTCATTCAGTGTCGGTAATATCTACTCTACTTCCCACCGTGGACAGTTTTATTATCAAGAAATGGATATATAATTAATTCAATTGTTTATTTTATTGTTTATTCTATTCATGCAGTCTGGCCCAAATGATACTTTTACCATGTATTAACGGGAAGTCATTTCAAATAGTTTCAAAATAATCTAAAGCATTCATAATTATTTCTTTATATATATATATATATATATATATATATTTTTTTTTTCTTTTTTTCCTTTGCCTATAAATTGTATTATATTTCAAACATTATTTTTCCTTTCATTTTTGTTTTGTACGCTTTAAAGGGGATTAACTTGAAAAATCAATTGGAAGCAAATATCAATTTATATTATAATTATTTTCATTATGGAAATGAATGCTGACAAAAGTTGCTGAAAATTGTATATACAATGTTGCAGGTTTTGAACAGATTCTCTTCTTTTTCTTGCTAATACTCTTTCACATGGGATGAATTCCATTATAACAACATTTCAAATTGAAACTTTCATTCCTACTATAGAAGATAAAACAAATTCCTGAACTTCCTCTCCATTATTCTAAATCTAATTTATTATCATTTCATGAAAATGGCTGTGAACCACAACAAAAAAATGTTATATTTAAAAAAGCAATTGATTCTTTTCACTTATACACAGCCATGATAACACATTGTGACTGACTGATTAATTGTAATTGTTTGTTCATCGTTCATAATACAAAATGTTAGGTTATAGCCACAAAAAAAAAGATCTGTTCATTGTTAGAATTTGTGGAAATTAATTTCAAATGTTTTGGATCAGTGCTTTCTCTGCTTTTATTCTTTCCACTTGTGAAACAGTTGGAGAGATCTTTTGTTTATGCATTAACAGTAGATTACGCTATTGAAGCCTGTACAATCTATTGTATCTTACAGCTTAATCTTATAATAACCAATAATTATGATGCCTCAATGTAAAGCACATGCATTTAAAAATGCTAAACATGGAAGTTCAATATAACGCTTTCTTTCACCTTGGAAATTTTTCCATCATTGTCTGTCTGAGTTTTTGATATGAAGTATAGTCATTATGTATGGATTCATTTGAACTATGTTATGTCTATAACAACATCTATAATAACCAGGATAAGAACAAGAGTTAGAGTCAATACTTAATAATTTTCAATGTCGGTCTCTATTTATTTTAGCAAAAGAACTAAGGAATTCTCAAAGACTAGGTATTCGACTTCCCTCGTGTATCATCAGAAACATTTTGTTAAAAATAACTAATATGAAGACAAATGTCCAGAAAATGTACAGAATGATAAAATGGGAATACAGTACTTTTTTTTTTCCTTTGCTCAGTGGCATTACAAATCATTGAAATAGAAATTTGCTTTTTATCTATTTTTTCTTTTTCTAAAAGAAGAAATCAAATTAACCTACACTGGTCACCTGTTGGCAGAACAAGCTCAACCTTCAAGAACAAAAAGATCTCATTAGTTTTGAAAAAAAGTAACTAATACATTCTTCCGATAGTCACATGAGAAACCTCACCAAAAGGCTGGCCCTCAAACTAAGAACTATGGAACATGCAAAAGAAAGGATCATGCTTGATATTACATGGAGAGACCATAAGAAAGCACTGTATATGAGAGAAAAAACAGGAGTCAAAGATATTAGATCCATTAGTAAATGCAAATAGCAATGGGCAGGCAATGTTGCAAGAATGTCTGACAACTGCTGGACATCATGACTCATAATGTGGATCTGCAGAGATCATATCATTTGGACAAGTTCATAAAGTATTGTCACTGTGACATCCACAATCGAGAAGTTTGATAGATCTTGGGGAAGGTGTATGTTTAACAAAGGACGTGAAAAGGCCGATGATGATGATCCTTCATATAAGTGAAGAATAAACAGACCTTTCACCCATTGATCTATATTCGTCGTATACACACATGTTAATCGGTTTGTTTTCTAATTTCTCATGCTGATAGCATTTATATGTTTCTTAGTCATTTAAAAAAGATTCCATGATAAATCCTGATATTTATTACTTAGCTCCATTTGCAGGCTCTGTATACACCAGAGAATCCTTTAGTTTTGCAGTTGTTTTCAGTGAAATGTATACTTTTGAATTACCAAAACGAAAGCCTATCTGTTAAAGTAATCAAGCTAAATAAACTTCTCTTGTATTTGGCTTCTCTTCATAGAATGGACTTGCTTTGTTATTTTATCCTATCACTCTTGGTGATGATTATTTCTATTTCGAGACAATAGTAAGATGAATAGGAGTCTGTCCTATTCTTTGGTCTTGCATGTTTGGTCAACAGGTCAGGTTTTATTGCCATAAAAGGCAGCTTCTTTCAAGCTCGTAATGACTTTGAGCTGCCTAAAACTTCCATCTTGTTATACCATGATGTTTCTGAGCAGAGAATACATTCTTTGATTAACCAGGCAGATTATTTGTTTCAAATTATAGCTTAGTACAAATACATATTTATCTAGATTTCTTGTTGTCGCTATCACAATTGTATCAAACATCTATTTGTACCTATATTTCTCGGGAAATTGATTAATTTTCTGTTCATTTGAAAAATGTGTAAATCTTGAAATTTTACTATTAAAAACGAGATTCAGATGCATATAGATCTGGTCAAGGCATTTTTTACATTTCTAGTACCTAACATTCAGGAATTTTAGCATTAACAAATGAATATTGTTTCATTTTATGATTTCTTTTATATTTTATTTATCAAGCCTAACACTAGTCATTATTATTGAATAATAATTCATCTAATAATAATGATGATGATAATAATGATAATGATAATTGATAAAAATAATATTGGACTAATGTAAGTCCTTCAGTTTGCTTACCAATATTTACAATAGCTCATCTTTATGATAATTTGAAGTGACAATCTCCTTAATGAAGAATAAAGACAGGGATCGAGTCTTCACAAGCGCATATTTCTTATAATTTCAAGTGACTATTCTTTTTAATCATCTTATATAATGAACAGTGTGATACATTTCCAATGGGGGGGGGTATTAAGGATATTTTTGCCTCATTTGCACCCCCCAGCGAATGCCCATGACTCCGATTTACTATTCTCTTTGAGGCAAAATAAGGACACGGCTAGATTCTTCACATTTTTAAGCTCATCTTTCTGATAGTTTCAAGTGACTATGTATCTTTTCTCAGGAAAAATAAGTACAGGGCTAGATTTTTCACATTTTCAGCATTCCTGGCATGTGATCCGTAGCTCAGGGTCAAGATATTTGTAAATCCATAATTTATGTCTAGATGTTATGAAAATACTTTTTAAAAGTTAAAACATTGTCAGTTTTTGGTTGAAGAGTTTTCAAAACCAATTATGTATGAGATACTGTGATTTTTGCTTGAATATTTTTGACAAGATGTTATAATCCTTGTGTATTGTATCATTCAGATCAATTTTCTCTATTTTACTTATATATTTTTTGTCCCAATGTTTGGAGTGCTGTACTCCCCATCCTTCCTTTGGATTGATTGTATTTTGGAATGTTGATCATCATTCTGAATGAAAGTGTGATAAAAAGAAACTTCAAAGATGAGGAAATCAGTCTAGATTAACCAATATAAAATGTAGTTCTGTAATGTTTCTTTTGACCATTGAAATTGGTTTCAAGAATCAAAGAGTATGATAAATTACCAAGATGCCGTAACAATTTATATTGATCGGTTATTGATTTTGCATTACTGATGTTGAAAAGAATAAAAATCCTGCTTTATTTCCTTCTGCGCACTCATTAAGATAATATATATACTTATATATATATATATATATTATGGAATTCACAAGTTACAGCATTATTTTTTTGTGACTTTTGCAAAAGTAGACCAGTGGAAGTTGAAAAATAAGATAGTAATTTCAAAGCCTTTATCATCAAAATGTTTGTAAACATAAGATGAATTCTATATATTAATGGTTGAGCTGATTAAAAAAGATTTAAAAGAAAAAATTAGCTAGACACATATATCCATATAGTCAAATGTACAGTGTAGGGTTTTTACCACTTCAAGTTAAGTACACAAAAATTGATTTTCTGAGAAGACAGTATTTCTATTTGTACCAAATCTCAGCTAAACCAAAAAAAAAACCCAGCTCTTTCAGTCATAAATTGAAAGTGTTCATTTTAACCTTTACTATTTATATAATGATTAAATCTTTGCCATTATCATGAGACTTGGGCAGACTTGCTACTGATATTGCGTGACATTACCTGAAGACTGCAATATGCACATTGGGAAACAATTTTCTTCTTTTCTTCACTTGAGTTATCATATGGATTCGGCATTGTATAAGGTTGCACAGAAATCACTTTCCATTTTAAAACTTGAATAACATTTTTGATAAAAAAGCTAGAGAAATTTCCTTTTTAGATGGATCTTGGGAAATACTTTGAACTAATTGTGGAATATAACATCCTGCAAATGCCTCTCATTTTCAACTTTGCAGAGTTGAACTCTAGGCAATGTTTTGTAACTGCTCAGAGTGTATCTGGCTCCAATGCTCTATTTTTTGTCTGGAGCGTTTGGTACTTATTCATGTAAACTCTTTTCAAAGGTAACTCTAAAGGGGGAAAAAATCGAGTGGACAAAGCAGGCGAATGTGGCGGCCCATTAAATTCTGATCCATGTGAAATTAATCCATGAAGCTAACAATGGTAGTCATTTTTGGGATGTTATATTCCACAATTAGTCGAAAGTAATTTCCAAGTTCCAAGATAAATATATCCAAAGGTAAAATTTCTTTACCTTTTTATTGAAAAAATTATTTGAGTTTTAAAATGGAAAGTGACTTTTGAGTCACCCTATAGTCATTTGAAATTTAATATCCAGTGCAAGTGTTCTAGTATAGAATCAAGAATAGGAAAATAAGAACTTTGGTTTAGAACTTTTTTTTCAGTTTAGGTCAATCATATGTGAGATATCAAATCATGCTTATCATTTGTGTAAATGTCCACAAACCCAATTATTGAACGCTTGGAGACTTATTTTTCATCTGATAATAAAAATATATCTGATAAAGGGATGTAGACCCTGCACATTGGATTTCCTTTATTTCAAGCATTCAGCATGCACATGTTTTTGTCATGGGAAGGAAATTAGAAGAATGTAAGATTTTTGCGCTCACTGACTACTAGAGATTACAGAGAACATTGCTTGTAAATAAAATGAAAATAAAATCTGGTTGAGCTTTAGTTCACTTTATGATCCCCTTCTGTAGAGTTTTATATGTGAAACTCTTCTTGAGTTATATCGCATGCATGCACATAGACAGATAGCTGCAGTAAGGACTGCTGAAGATTTAATTTAGTTTCTAAGTAATTTTTAACCACTCTTAACATAAATCATTCATAACAGTAATGATATTAGCATAGGCCCTCTGGAAGGCAATTGCATTAAAATGTATATTTTAAACTAAAATTTAAATTTACCTTTTATCTATTTTTTTTTTTTTTTTTCAGGTCATTAGCTTAAGCAACAAAAATTTCTAAGAAACTTGCATCCTGTATTCTATGATCTAAAAGAAAAAAAAAAATTTTTTCAAATTTGTGTGATATTCGATACAATCAACAAATTTTTTTTTTTCTTGAAAATATGCAATTTGAAAGGGGAACTGCATATTCTAGTAAAAGTAAATATAATTTGTAAATAATCTGCATAATTTGATGCTGCTACTGCTATCAAATTGCTTTTGGAAATCAATCATCAATGTTATGAATCACCGGCCAAATTGACTGTTTCTGCTATATATTTTAGCAATCAGGTATTAAATATATCCTGTAATTTCTGCAGATTTTTCCCATTTTTAAGGTGCCTATCCTGTAATTTCTGTAAATTTTTCTCATTCTTAAGGTGCCTAAGGCTTCTAATATTCTCCAATTTTGTCATCTCTTGGAATTTCTTGTGCTGCTCTACCAAGAATTACAGGAAATGACCTAAATATTTGGGAACAGATACGATGCAAAACTTTTTTCATCTCCTGACAATCTCTTGTGTAATAATAGTAGTATTAAAAAGGGACAGCTTCATCATAGCTCTTGATTGAAAAGTGCAGATTAAACATTGGCATCCATATTGCACTTACAAGATGGTGTGTGCATGGTGGTGGGGAGCAAAGAATGGAAAAGGCTGAGGACCAGAGAAAGGCAATAGGGAGCCTAGATGCCAATTACCATCACTGCATTTCCTTTCATCTTCTCTTCCTCACCCACACACAGACCCGCTACATAATGCTTCAACTGCTGCCCTGCTAGGGTGAGTGGATGAAGTGATGGCGGTGGTTTGATATGGAACAATATAACCACACCCTTCCTTCCTCTCCTCTTGAACAGTGTTATAGAGTAAACAACAGAATATGAATCATTGAAAAGAGGGAAAGACTTTTCTTCATCCAGTCTGAAGCATTTTTATCTCATTCCATTTTTTTTTCAACTCCATTGAAGAATGAATTCTTAATAAATTTTGCATGAAGTAAATATCTTTATTCAATTTATTTCAATGTTTGCTAGTTATTGTATTAATTCAGTTGAATTAAAGGTTTGATGAAAAGCTTGTATTTTATTGTTATCCCTCTTTTAGGTCCTATTTTTTTATCATTGCCATTGCCCCTCAATGAGCACTCCCAGCCCTCAAATCTCCAGCTATTTGTATAAAGTTGAGGTTTTTATGAAATAGTTTGTGTATCATTCAAGTTACATTTGATACTAAGTGTAGAATTAATCCAATCTTTTAGACTTGTTTGGTATGTGCTAGCTATTTTCCTTAGAATCCGTCAGCAATCAGGGCTTTATTATTTCTGTTCTCAGTTCAATTATAGCTCTCTAATTAGTGACTATTCTTATCATCACCAGCAATAATATTATCATAATTTTTTCTATTGTCATATTTTCCTCTTAGTCATTTGTCTGTTGTTGAATGGAAAAAAGGGAATGTTTATTCTAATGGTAGTCTGAGACCATGTTTCTCAATTAGTGGAATTGGATTTTTTAGGTCTGTGTTTGTTATACTTCCCAAACTCGGAGATTAAGGGAAGAAACACAATCGAAAATAAAATGAAATAAGAGGATTAACACCATGGTTGAATTAGTTACACTATAGAGATTTACAAAGTTTTTAAGGTAAAAATATATATCTTTTATATAATTTTTCTTTATCATGTACATTTGCAAATGCATAAAACATGTAAACCAGCATAAGAGATCAATGACAGAAAACACGCCCAGTCAGACTTGTCAGTCTAGTCATTGTCTATCCTATAAAACAGTTGCTGGTATAATGAATAGCACAATTTGTATAAAGCTGGTTGGATTAGATTCACTCACCTGTTTATAATTTCAAATTTCTTTGGAATGCAATTGGTTATAACATGTCTTTATATTGTGCAGACATGAATGCATATCATTAAAATAATTTTTTATTCAATTGCTGTAATATCATTTCATAGGAAAAATCTTGACTATTTTAGGCTAGCTTCTGCTCCTCAGATTGCATCGAGCAAGGCTTAGTTGTCTTCAAAGAGATATATACATTTTTTTTTGGTTTACTGGCTACTCTCCACAAATGAAGATAAAAATCTATAAGCATTTGTAATATAATGGGAGGAGAAAGTATCCTTGGGCAATTCATAAATCAAATGCTATTTACCATATCTTTCATTATCCTCAATGGAATTTTACTTACTCACTTTGTATTTATCCTTTCTTTGCATTCTCAATTATGTTCTAAACATCTTCAGGCAGTGAAGATGAAATGCTTTTCACATTTGTTCCAACACAGTTAATTACCAGAATTTACAAATGCCACATGCGAACATATCTATAGAATCTCCATTCTAATTTACAAATAAGATGTTTATAAGCTTAATCTGTGGCAAGTTCTTAATTAAGTGGTTAAATGAATTTTGAATGTTTTTTATTTATAGAAATAGGGTCTCCGAGAGAAATTTCCTAATGTGGTGCAAAGCTATTTTCTCCTACCCACATGTGTGTTGTACAAACACCCGCATCATTTAGCTATCCTGTTTTCATTTATTATAACCCTTTTAGCTGGCCATACTTGAATCATCTACCGGTGAATGATAGTGAACCTATCTTATTGATAGACATAATGTATTGACTTGAAAATTTTGATGCACAACTCTACTCAAGGAACTCTTAACTGCACTCTACTCTCCAAGACTGTGCATGAAAACAAAGATTCTTTATTGTTATGGCCTATGAAATGTGGATGTGTTTTGTCAGTTGTGTCATATTTAAACTATTTGAGGATGAAGGAGACTTTTTTTCTCCAAAATGTGGAGCTCTTTCAATTTTTATTATGACTGATATAAAGGAATTATGCAATTTTACCAAATATTTTATATTTTTTGATTTGCAAAAATGACTCCAATGATCAAGCCACTAACGAAATAAATTTTACCAGAAAAATTGTTGGTAATTTCCATTTCATTGTCAAGTTTTACTTACTATCCATGATATTGATTTAACTATCATGAACTTGGATTATATTGTTTTTAATGCAGTTTTTCCTTCCCATGATTTTACTGGCAGATAAGTATATCTGAAAAAATATTAATCTAGCATCCCAAGGGAAATTATGAATCACAGCCACCTATATATGTATTCTATATTGGAGGTGATCAATTGAAAAGTTGGAAAAAGGGATGATCAATGAATAAGTTACATTTATGAGGAGACTTTTGTTGCTCTGTGATCACTTGAGGGGTCTGATTTAAAAAACAAAACAAAACAAGTGGGCACAAACTAGTAGCTAATTTAGCATAAACTTACATTGCATATTGGACGCCTCACTAAAACCCTGTTTTCTCGGGAATTTTAATAAAAACAAATTCCAAGATATTCTCCCTACATACTGAAAAGTGTGTGTGTGTGTGTGTGTGTGTGTGTGTGTGTGTGTGTGTGTGTGTGTGTGTGTGTACATACGAAATTTCATATTTCTACTATGAATGGTAAAGGCTGGGTGAAGTCCAGATAGATAGATATATATAAATGTCAGAACACATGAATAACCTTAACCCAGCAACAGTGATTAGACCGGTTGTGGGTAGTGGTGATCAAAAAAATAATGTTTTATGCTGTAAAAGGAATATGAGTATCTTTGTGAAGATGAGAAAAAATTGCTTTGAGAAAGTCTATTCATCCAGTAAAAATTAACCTAAAATGATTGCTACAAAATCTGCTTTACACTAAATAAATACCAGGTTACTTTGTACAAAGAATTAGGCAAACAATATTGTTTATTCTGTTATTCAAAACATCTACAAGCCTATAATGATGAGATTGAAAATAACTGTTTATTTATCACCGCTACCCACAATGGACTGGTTTAATCACTTTTGCTGGGTTTTGGTTATTCATGTCCTGATATTTATGTATTTATCCGGATCGTGCTCAGTGCTTACTGTTCATAATAGGAGCTTAAAACTTTGCAGACACATCCTTTTCGACGGAAAATTTAGAAAAAATTCTTAGTTTTTATCATGACTCCACTTGGGCCATAGTAACTTCGTGACAGCCTGAATTGAATTGTGATAAAAACAACTAAAAATTGAGATGAAGGTAAATAGTTTTCAAAATCAATACAATTGGATAGAATCTTTCAAAATTGTTTGATTGCCTTCTCATCACTCTTGTTGTTGATGTGTCAAAGAGCACTTCAGTTTTCATGAGTGTGTGATGTTCAAGGATATAATTATTTTCTGACCATCAGAGAACTAACATTTTTTTTCTCATGGCCAAACTTCTTATTGACATCTTGAAGATGATAGACCAGAGTGTCCATTGTTTATACAAGTATCTCCTTTATTAGTGTCATTCTTTTTCAATTCTGCTTTTTTGTCATGAAATTCATTGTCAGAAGAGTCATTGGTCAAGCTTTCAATTAGCTGCATTCTTTTGTTTTTAACACTTTATTTAGAAGTGGCACTCTGGAGAACCCCTTCAAAAAACAACTTTCCATCCTACATATATATACTTATGTAACTATTCGACTGGGTCTTGTTTATAGAATCATCAGAATGTTTATGAACCCATTTGAAAAACACACACTTAAATGGAAAAGTAAGAATGAAGCTCAATGTGAATAAAAAGACATGATCGATGTTTTTAATCTTAACATGACTGTTAAAAATAAGCATCTGGAATTTAGTTAAGAGTCATTGTGTGTTAAGAACATTATAAACAATTAATAATCATATAAGTTAGATAAAATATGAAGGCATATGTAAAAGCCATCAAGGAATCTTTTATGTAATGAAGAATTATTAAGAATATTGTGAAAATGTCACTTTGCTTTGCTGAATTCCTGTTTGAATACTGCTACTTTAGAGTATTAACTTCAGATGGCTTCTCAAATAAAAATGACATCTTAATAACAATGTTACTGTTAATTTTTAACTATTTTTTCTCACAAAGTTCTCTTATAAACCTCAAATAAATCAAATTTATTAAAGGTAGTACTAAAGATGAATTGTTCAAGTTGAATATGTAAACAAAACTGATTAGGGCTGGCTTGAAAAAATCAATTTAATAGTTTTGAATCAATTTTCCTTCGAAAGGTCTGTTATTGATTCATAAAAATCACAAATCGATCTTTTAATGTCTTTTTCTTCACTGCATTCTCGGGTGCCAAATAAACGATAGGTGGGTGGAAAAAAATTGAATATGTAAATAAAAGGAGGGGGTCTTTATAATAGAAAAAATTGAAGTTGTAAAATATAAACTTGGGGAAGCTTTCTGGGTAAGAGATCTGATACTCGTATTTATTTACAAAATTTTAAAAATTATGTGAAATCTCAATGAAATGTAAAAAGTATTATCTCAGTTTACAATGTTATAGCTTGATTATTCATACTGTCTGCTTTGTTATTTGATTTAATTTGAATTTAGTAATTTTAATTGTTCATTCTATTTATGTTGTCTAGGATGAGTGATACATTAAGTGTGTAATGATGGAAGATCATTTCAAATAAATTTCTGTGTAATATAATGCAATTTGTTATCATTATTCAGTTTTATAGATGAGAAATATTTGATGTAGAAACTTGGATTGTATCTGACAGTATAAATCAATACTCTTGCAACCAATTTGCTTTGCTCATTCATGTGCCACAATTGTCTCTTGTTTCTCTATCTGTTCTTTATAATTCATGTACTTAACCCTTTAGGCAGCTTTTGAGGATACTTTTGTAAGTTTGATTGTGGCTTTTTTGAAGGGTCATAGACAGAATGGTTCATGATAAAGAGATGAAATGATCATTATGGCTAAAATGTTGGAAAATATATTTGATTTGCAAATGATGACGTCATTAGGTGGTGGCCATCTTGGATTTTAGCATATTTGGTACAACTTTCTTCATCATCATCAGTTTTTTATTGTCTGTTATCAGACATAGACTTTCCCTAGGATTCACCAAACCTCTCTATCATGGGTGTTGCGGAGCCAATACTTTCTGAACTTGTCTAGTTCGTCTCTCCATCTTGTATTCTGCTGGCCTCAATTATACGTGTGATCTCTGGGGATCCATGTTGTGAGTCATGATGTCTATCAGTTGTCAGCCATTCTTGCAACGTGACCAGCCCATTGCCATTTGAGTTCTCTACTGGATTCTATGATGTTTTGGACTTCTTACCATTTAACAAAAAACCCTGCACGTTTTACTTTGAAATTATGGCAAAAATTCAAATAGGAAGACTGGTATTTTACTTGAGAATTATGCCAATATATGTGTGCCATGTATTGGTCATATGCACAGCAGATTTCTAGCCAAATTTTTATGTATATCATCTACTGACAGAGTAGGGGTGTGTAGGTGCAACTTGGTGAGTGGTGCTGAAAGGGTTAATGATATTTTGGTTTTCATATTAGCTGCTGAGAATATATGATGGTTTTTACTTTTTTTTTCTTTTGTATAGTTGTGATGATCAAATAAATGTGATTTCTTGATTTAAAAGTTCAAGCGTGTAAGGAAGCGGATGTCTTTTGGTATCAGTTAACTGGAGTTGACATTTTGTGATAGATGGTAAATATGTATGTAAATCAAGAAGTAGTCTGTAGCCTAATGATGGAAAAAGTATTCATTTCACACAACAAATATTTATTTTTCAACATAATCTCTTTCCTTGTCAATGCACTTGAAAAAAAAAAACTATGTTTCTCCATTAATCACATAGATTGAACATTATTGTGAAAATTTTGGATCCAAATTCAGCTTATAACCATGTCGAACTATGGTCTTGTTGAAAACAAAGTTCATTGTTTTATTAAGTCATAAATGAATGAGTTTGTTTCATCCAGAATAATAGCTTTTGGAGTATTCCAAAATGTATCAAAATTGAGAACTTTATAAAGTTAACTGTCTTTTCTCTATTCTTTATGGCACTGTGATTGAATGATAACCATTTTTAAATGTTTTTATCTTGTAATCAATCAGTAGTTCTGATATTTTACTCTTGAGTTTCACATGGAATGTAATTGAGGATATTTGATGAACCATTTTGTTTTTATATTCTGTTCACCAATCAGATAGAAAACGGACCTTTTTATACTCCAAAATCACATAGAAAATAAACCTTCTTATACTCACTTATGTATTGTGCCTTTTTGCAGTATTTGACATGGCAACATATCTTCAATAGTTGAAAGTAATGTAATGAGTTGGGTATAAATTTAAATGATATAATTCAATAATTTAGATCTGGTAGGTTGTATGACTTTCAGTAGTTGAATTAGGGTTTTCTTTCACATTGCAAAAAATTATATCAATTCATAATCATGACTTTTCACTTGATATAATATGTGATTGTTATCTACATAGATCGACAGACTTGAAAGAAGCAATTTAATGCATTCTTTCAGTATAAGACTTTATAAAAATCCTCACCTATGCTTATAAACATATACTATCTTCCAGCTTTGTTTTAAGTCATCATTCTGTTTTGAAACAAGCAAGCAAAAAACTACCGTTGTAAAATGATGGGTACCCCAAAAGAACATGAAAGTAGTACTATACAAGTTTTTGTCCTCCTCCTTATAATTCAACTGATGTAAGTTTACAATCCTTCAGTAAGAATGGACATTTTACTTTTGTTCATGAGAGCACTAATGACCATATCACTACTGTGTTGAAAAACAGGCATATCAAGACCTATTTAGCTAAATCTTCTACTTGTCTGCTTTTAATGAATGTCTCTGCCTGTCAAAACTAAGTTCTCTACTATCAGCTGATTTTAATGAAACTACAATTGGAAAGTTGAAATAAGATACACTACTGAAATAAAATGGTTAATTTGTAGTCCACTCTTTGGAGAAATAGGTTCTTTTCTATACTTGAAATAAAACGTTGCATTAAGTCTATTTTGGTATTTTTGTTTAAACTGAAATGTTAATATTAGTTCAACTGTCCGACTGTTTTCCAAAGGAGGAGATTGTGTTGACTAGCAGTTGGGCTGTTAAAGAATGAGCTATAAATAACTGGCCAGATGTGCATTATTATTTGAAGAATAAAAAGTTGTAGAATATTTGTAGGTTTGAAATTAGATTTTTTTTTGTGGCATTTCATTGCTTAAAATAGTCAATTACAAAAAATGCAGAAGACAAATGTGCATTTGTCTAGTATAGGCAAACCACACTTTATTCCATTAGTTTGTCTCAATTTTCATTCACATAAGACAAATTCACGTTGAATGTTTAATAGAATCAATAGGAATAATTGCAATGAAGCCCCCTATCCATTCAGGTCGTCCATCAAGACTTAAAAAAATGTTTTAAAAATAACTTGCCAAAACTGCTGAAGTTATTAAAAATAATTATATTTTTCATTTATTCAATTTTATCTATTCTATAAGATCATAATTAAACCTAGAAAAATATTTCACCAAATTTCACTGCACTGAGTCTGAATTTTTTCTTTTTTTTTTCTTCTATGAATTTAAATTTTTTCAAAATTTTTATTGTGATTTTGTTATCCGTTTCAATCTCTTTGTCCTCAATTTCAAATGTACTTTGCTCATCGTGTTGAAGATCATTTCTGTTTAATTCTTCTGCGAATGAATTCAGCAATTCTCACACATCTTCAGTATCCATGTCAGAACCTGTTACTTCGAATAGCTGTTATCTCTCTAGTTATTTTGTTTATGGGACTAAAGCCAAGAAGATCGTTTGCACAATGGAGCAAAAGATATTTTCAAACTGCTTGCATATTGCTGCAAGTAACCTCGTGCCACAATCTTCTTCTCAATCGCCTGCTTTATATTCATGGTAACTGAACTAAAGCCTTCCAGAAAGATCTTGTTACAACTGAATAATTTCATGCATAAAACAGGAAATGCTTGCAGTTTTCCAAATCTTGGTAACTAGATTTTGTGTTGATTGAAACAGTATAAAGCAGGGTTTTCCAGGATTTGGAGAAAAAAAAAGAAAATAATAATCATGGCATTTGTTTGTAGATTGTTGAACTAAAACTCTTGAACCTGGTCTGATAGTAAATTTGTCTGTAATGCAAGAAAAGATTGTCTTCACATTGCTTGACCAATATAAATAATTTTTCCCTCCAGAATCTTCTTTGTTCAATAGAACTAACTCTTGCTATTACTATCTTTTGGTTATCCTTTATTTTCATTATAAAGGCACATCAACCTACCCAAGAGATGACGTTACTCAGGAAAATAGAAGCATTATTCTATTGTACAGGTTGAGTGCCCCTTATCTGAAACTTCAAATATTAGAATATTCCAAAATCTGAAACTCCTTAAAAGTCGACATGATATTACAAATAAAAAATTTCACACCTCACCTCACTCTAGTATGATTCGAAGATGAGACGCAAGGCCACATTCCAAGGCATTTAGCTCCTTCTCACTAGAGTAAAAGTTTGGTTATCCTTATTTAACTCTAAAAACCCAAAACCATATTTTGGCTAGGCTAACTAAATCCCAGGCCTTTTCTAATTTCAATATCTTTATCTGTTGATTGTGTATTGATTCAAAGGTGTACAAAATTGGAGATTTGTTTAACATTGTTTCCATCTAGGATTTTGATTTGACTATCTTGATTGTAGCACATAAAATTGAACTTTTTTGAATTGACTGAGACCAGTATCTCTTGCAGCGGTCTCAGTGCAATGAAGTTTAGTTTTATTGTCAATGGTATCACTTATGAGAGCTACAGCATTGGCATAATCAATATCTGTAATTGTCTCAGCAGGATGACAACAGCTTCTGGTTTTTTCTAATATCAGCCCTAGTTTTCATTTTGTCAGCTGAAATTTGTAAGGTATAGTCCAGACAGATGACTAAAAGATAGATAGCCAATGTTGGAGCACACCAGCTACAATATTGAAGAATGGAGTATCACCATCCAGTAACTGGACCATTGCTTTTGCATCTTTGTATAACAATAATACAAATTATATTTTTTCTGCTACTATGAAAATATAAAGAGAATACATGAGAACTAGTATAGAACGTGCCAAAAAGGACAATTATTTAGAAATGGATGAATTATAAAAATATGTATTTCAGTATGAATTTATTTATTGTAAACAAAAAAAATGTATATTTTGAACTTAGTTTTTCTGTCGATTTTGTACAACTCTTCAGTCCCCCCCCACTTACTTTAAATCTATCAGGCAGTAAATTTGGGTTGAAAATTTCTTTTTCGATATGAGAAAAACATTGGTTTTATCCAAGAAAAATCAAATGCCTGTGTTTGTTTTTGGTTCTACTGCAAATATAGCATCAATACTAGTAGTAATGATGTAGACACAGATACAGTGACACCAAGCTGTGTACTTTGGTGTATGTGAACACACAAATACATATGCCTTACCCACTTCCTCTCTTTCTGTTTGCTTTAGTGTGACAGAAACCAACAACCAAATGAAAAAAGTGGCATTGACTTTTGTATAAGATGATGATGACGACAACTACCACTATGGTGAAGAGGTTATCAGTTGGGTGGTTTCCATATAAGAGTAACATGCCTAAAAACCAACATTAGAAACTCGTAAATTGTTTAATCTTGGGTGGGGAATTCAGTTTTAATTTGGTATTATCAAATACTTTATTTATCTATTTTGTTTAATTTATAGTTTTAATCTCAGGAGATAGCTATGTATTTTAATGTTTGACAAGCAACTTTACTCAGCTATATCTGGACAGGCAACATTTTAGATATTAACTTCATCACTAAACCAATTCAATATCTGTTACTCTTTATGGAATCTAGAGACAGCATCGGTGTATATATTTCTTATCCTTATGCAATACACTAGAGAAAAAATATGTGCATATATATTTAACACGAGGAAAATCTCTTCAAAAACTTTTGCTCTGCGATTGCTTTCTGTCAGGTTGAACTTTTCTTACTTGTGCTGAGAACATTTGTTGCTGAATTTAGAAATAAATACAAATAAAATGGATAACACAAGTACTGAAGGTAACGCCTTGTTATACACTCTTCTTTAAGAGATAATATATAAGAGCAATCTATATTTAAAATGAAATGGATTGCTCAATGTTATCTGAATTGAAGAGGGTTAAAATAGATAACTTTGTTGCAAAAACCTGGAAAGAGACGTAAAGTTATTAAAATTCAGGATTTCTGGATCCTAACACTAGGATTAGCTACTGATTTTTAAACTGGAATAGTTTATCAATTATATTTAAGCTGAAAAGCCTGAAGAATCTTTTATTCGAACATGATTTCTTTCCAAGGCTTTGAATTTTATTTCTCAAAATGAATTGATGATAATTTATGATTGTAATTATGATTGAAAAAAATTTTTTTTTTTCCAGTGAAGTTTCAACCAAGAAAGAATGTAAAACTAGCATTTCAATGGAAATTATGAATCACCACTCATTTATGCTGTGTTAGAGGTGATCAATTAAAAAGTTGGAAATAGGGATGATCAATAAATAAGTTACTTCTCTCACTTTTTGTAGGGCCATGTTCACTAAAACAAGTTTGATTTTCAAAAAAATCAAGTGGCTACAAACTATTGACCAATTTAGACTAACATTGCATATTGACTCTCTCCCACTAAACACCTATTTTGGAAGGGAATTTTAAAAAAAAAAGACCCCAAATATTTTCCGTACTCATCAAGAGGAGTGTATGTTAGTGTGTGTGTGTGTACAATATTTCAAGTTTCTACTATGAATCGGAAGGGCTGGGCGAAGTCTGGATAGATCCACAGAAATGTCAGATTTCATAAATTACCGAAATCCAGCCACGGTAATTGAACCGGTTTGTTATAGGTAGCTGTTATCAACATAGCAACAGAATTGAATGTTTCAATGTGTAGAGGCAAAAGTAATAGTCAGTTGTAGGAGTTGATCAACTATCAAAACTAGGTCTACACCTTGTATGTTTTTTTTTTTTTACTCACTCATTTAATCTTGATAATGCATCTTATGTAGTTAGCTTGATTGTAAATCTACTTTAGTGTACTTTAGAAAATGAGAACTATTTTTAAATGATTGCATTCCTTCAACTTGATTTTGTTTAATATGTATTGATAAAATTTTAACAATATACATTTATTTTTTTTTTTATTATCATAACAAGTTTATGTAGCTCTATATCATAAGAAATGAATAGGTCATGTAGATTGACTTGTTGCTGTTAACTAAATAATAATAATAATAATGATAATATTCTGGAATAATGCCTTATGATGACCACTTGTAACATGTTCTAACATATGTTGACTGCTTCGTATCTTGTTCTACGATCAGATATTGTACAGAGATCTGCATCAGGGTTGTAAACAATTTCTTTTCGCTCCCACAGTCTTTCAGGCAGTTTTTGAATGCCTCCACTATTACCTGGAAGATTGTTCCACTGATCAGTGACTCAGCACTTGAAAGAGAATCTTCTGATATCTTTCTTACAGCTCTCTTTACATACATTGAAATTGTGACCTCTAAATCTGTGATCTTGAAAATGAAGGCTGATCTTGTTCAATCAGTTTTTTTTTGTTCTTATCCACAAATAACTATTTGTGATAAATCAATTTACCCTATATATTTTCTAAATTATTTCATGTGTTCTTTAGCATTTGTTTCAGTTTTGATTGTTCAATTGCTAAATTCAACATCTTTTAGAATATTTTTTTAACTTTCAAGAAAAAAACAACTGTAGCCACCAAAGGTGTTAAAGGGGTATATCCTACTTTGTGTGCTTGTGTGTTCCAGCACTCCTGGCCACACTGTTTTGCCTACAGACCTAGAAATTGTTATCAGTACTACACTACACCCCTTCTAAAAATGATTTTTTTTTCCACTTCTTTTGGGCCTTATTCTGATGTTTCTAGATGTTTTTTTTTACTTTTGTATTTTAGATTTTTTTCCATTGGAAAATCTCAGTGATGTCATAAATAGAACTTATTCTGACCATATTTATTCTCTGATGTAACTTTTCTATGTGACTTCAAATTTTTATGCTATGGTTGTCCAATCATTGACTGTGATGGCTAGTTAATTTTATAATTCATATTATGTATGGTTTTCTGAAGAAAAAAAAATTATTTTATACTTCTGGGCTGATTTGATCCACTATGTAAAGTGTGTTGCTCAAATATTAGCTGTCAGTTGGAATTCAAAATATTCTTGAATGATATAAAACCTGTGAACAATGAATAAAATAATCATAGAAAACTTTGCTAGTTGTAGCTTGGCAGCATTTTTTTTTTTTTTTTTTTTTTACATAAAAAAAAAATGAATGCCTTCCTTCATCAGTCTCAGTGTCTTAGGTTTTACTAATGAAGTTGCAGTGTTGGTGTCGGTGCTTTTAATTTTCATATCCTTCTGATTTTACTCAAAATTCATTTTACAACCAATGCATCCTTCTAAACTAAGAACCATGCAATGTGCACATGAAAGAATCCTCCTCCACATCGCATGGGGAGATCACAAGATAGCACAATGTATCAGTAAGAAAACATGAGTCCAATGCTCATAGAATCCATCAGAAAACTCAAATGGCAATGGGCTAGTCATGTTGTGAGAATGGCAGAAAACTGCTGAGTAACATGTCTCACAACATGAATCCCCAGAGACCACATGCAAAACTATGGCCAGCAGAATACAAGATAGCGAGACAAGCTAGATAAGTTCACAAAGTATTGGCTCTGTAATGCCCATGATAGAGATCTGGCGAATCTCGGTGAAAGTCTATCCCACGATGGCCGATAAAGGACTGATGATGAATTCCTCAAATCTTCCTGTCATTAGAATGAGGTGCTCCCTTAAATTCTCCATATACAAATTTTTGAGAAATATGACACCCCATACATCACCTCTGATGTTACATGTGTTGTTTGCCCTGATATGACTAATATAAGGACGGAGACACCCTGAAAAATACCATATGTTTTAAATAGATATTCCTGTCTTTCTTTTTTTTTTGTCTTGGTATTCTTTGTTTGTATAATGGCTATTGCAAGTATCTATCAAAATGCTTTTAATCCATGATAATGTCTGAAAAATATTGTGAGAAAACTCGTATAGTGGCTTTGTACTAGAAAGCATATAGAGTATGTTGAAAACACACCCAGAATAACAAGGTGGCTTATGAGACTATTAGAGTTCCACGTTGTCATCAGAAAACAAACAAAACTATTCTCTGCTCTATCGATGCTATCCTCATGTAGGCAGAGAGCCAGAGAAAAAGGGGAATAAACCAAACCTTCAACAACTGGATTGCTTTCAGTCTGTCCTCTGACACAGCAGTGCAATTACATGAACTGAAGAAAAACCTTTCCTGTCTTTCTCATCTTGATGATATCATCAGAGAGTCGATTAAAAATGCTGGACTGGACAAAGTAGATCACTGCATCTACCTTAGACAACATACATGCATGAAATCCTCAAAGAAGAAATCAAGTGAAGAATCAGTCGAGGATGGCAAGCTCCACTTTGAAGAACAAGAAAATCCTGCTAGTGTTTTAAAGAAGGCTATACAACCAATGTGTTCTCCCAATAGTCATCTATGGAGCTGAAACCTGGAACCTAACCGAGAGACTGACCCTCAAACTGAGAACAATACAAGATGCACAGGAATGAATCATGCTCAACATATAGAAAGATCACAAGACAGTGCAATATATACAAGAAAAAACAAGAGTCTGAGATATCATAGAATCCATAAGAAAATTCAAATGGCAATGGGCTGGTTATGTTGCAAGACAGGGAGTCAACCAGTGGACATCCCGATCCACAACATAGATCCTTTGAGATCACATGTGAAACCTTGGCTGACAAAATATAAGATGATACAGTTTTGGAACAAAGACTTTGCTTCAGTTTTAAATCCGTTCTGAACTTGTCTATTTATGGGTAATGATAACTGGATCCTATTAGGGCATTAGAGATGAAGATAGAAAGATCTTAGCTTCTTGGGAATGCAATTATGGACAGTGTGTTTGCTCTTTAGTATCAACTTTCATCTGCCTAAAACACCCTAACATCCCCAGAAAAAAGATTACCACCTGTGGGATGAGGTGCATCAGATTAGATGAGGGAAGACATTATAAGCCATAAAAAAAATCAGAAAATTCTGAGGCAGAGTAATGCCAGTCCAGAAATCAGCATCAGAGAATTAAATGTTTTGGACAGCTGATGAGAATGGTAACTGACTAACCAGCATTTAGAGTCTACGATGTCAGAAGATGGGGCATCAGGGCAAGCAGATGACGTCAACCTTGTAGACATTGGATTGAGAGCGTGACAAGTACTATAGTTCAATGACCTGTCTGTTACGCAGGTGATCCACCAAGCCATCAACTGCTGTCTCCAACTTACAGTACACGTGCCAAAAAAATGAAATTTAAAATGAAGTTATTTCTCTACTGTTTATATTAAGTTTTTTTGTGTGGCAGTGGGAGAAGAAAGAAAAACCCATAAAAATGTAATCTTTATCTATGTACCAACAATATGAATTGTAAAAATCCAAGAATTTTGATTCCACAAAACAAATTTGTCTTATGTGTGAAGTCCAGTTACACATAGGCATCTATTATGATAATTAACAGTGATTTTTTTTTCTCTTTCTCTGTCCATAACAGTGGACTCTTCACACTTGAAGGGAACAATTTTGCTGAGAAAAATATTGAAACAATGGACTCTTCTTAGGGAACAAATTCAGTAGTTTCTTTTCTAAAGAAAAAATATAAATTTCATAGAAACTTGAATATATCTTAATTTTTTCATGGGCTCTTAATAGTGACTTTTTTCTAGAAATACTGAGACTAAGAATGAAATAATCACGCTCAAGTTTTGCATTAGAGTAAATATTATGGAACATCTGGTCATATTGGATGTACAAGTTTCAAGTTGTAGATTGTATAAGTATGGATTGTCCCTGAGTGACACAAGATAGTGGGAATGTTAGTGTGTTACAAAGATCAATGAAATTGATGTTGTATAATGTTAGATTTACATTTATCTCAGAATTGCATGTGTTTGCTGAAAAGAGGTAGACAGAACAGCTGTTTTCTATAGTTTCATTTTCTTCTCTTAACTCCTTGACGTATAAAGATTACTATGCTCCAAACAGGATGCAGCGAAGATTTAAATTTCTTTTATAAACAATGTATATTTATATCTTTGTCATGGGTCATTTCCTCATTTCTTATTTTCTTTCTTGCTGCTTTTTCACCACCTAATTATCTGTGACCTACCTACATACTGTATCCTTCTGCCTTTTTATACATGTTCGTTAAATGAAGCCAAAAAGAAATGATGCCTGGCACAACATCACAAAGTGCAAACTGAAGCACAGTGGACCCAGAGGTGAAAACAAGCTGAAAAATCAAGTTTTCTCATACATTATGTGATTGATCTATATTCAATCTGTATAGAATTTCTAAAAGCACACAAAAAATGAGTTCGTAGCTGGTTTAGAACTAAAGGTATGTCATTTTGTAGTTAATGAATTCAAATGCTTATATTGACAGATCATTAAGAAGAGCTTGATTCCATCCAAAAATGTAGATTCTAATTATTTGGTGCTATGAATGGGTAATCAAACTAACTTTATGTATATGTTTATTCTGATATAAAATCAACCAAGATTTTATAAAAAAAAATATATCAATTCCTAGTAATTTTGATAACCTTGGTCAAATATATATCTAACCTTTTTTCTGAAAAAATTTTTGAAATAAAATGTCATCCCCTCCCCCAACAAAAATTACTGAAAATTTTGATACAAAAGCTGAAATATCTTGAAAGGTGTTGAGAGTATCATGTCAAACCATTTATTTGAAAAAACAAAAAGAAAGAAAAAGACAGACCAGAAACTATTTATTTCAAAGTGATACTGTTAGCACTTTTCATTAAAGTGTAATTTGAATTTTGAGACTCCTCATTTTTCTCGGATTGAGTCGAATCAAACTTCACACGGTTGAATACATCATTCAGTCGAATTGATTGCTTTGAATGACGGTCATGGTTTGGGAAATCCTTGTAAGGATTTTTAAAATGATCAATTTTGATGGAGTTGAAAAAGGAAACAAAATCTATTTCCTATATTTTCATATTTCCCCACTTTCACTTTCTCACGTGTTATGTGCTATGTAGTATTTCTGTGAACACTACTCAAACTAAGTGCAGTGATGAATGAAAGTTCTGAAGTTTCCATAAAATTCATTACCAATCAGAAATGGTTTGTTTTTTCTCAGCCTCATATAAAATGTCTATTTGACAATGATGATGCTGTGTGGAAGAAGGATTAAGACTTACATAATTCCTTGAGTGAACACATTTATATTTGTTGATGCAAAAAATAACCCTTGACTGCAGAACATTGTTCTGAAAGCTTCAGTTCTTTTTTTTAAATTCTATTTCAAAATTATTATAGATGTGATTTGATTCATTACAGTATAGGACTTTATTGTTAACAAAGCACCCTCAACAAATCCACTAAAAAGGCCTAGAATCAAAGAATAGTTATAAGACAGATGTCAATGGGCATGCTGAATATGAAAAACACAACGTTAGCTCGATAACCATTATCAATTTTGTTAAGAAGGGGAAAATGCTCAAGCTGATTTGCATATAGTCATCTTAGGATAGGTTGATCGCCTATTTTGGAGCTAAGTACTGTAAATGTGTATAAACATTATTCAGATCCCTACAATTGGATGATTGCCAATATTTGATTTTTGAATTCCCATCTGTAGCAAGAATGGCAGACAACTGCTGGACATCACAACTCACAATGTTGATCCCCAGAGATCATGTACAAGATTGTGGCTGGCAAAAAATAAGATTGTATGAGAATCTACACAGGTTCAGTAAGTATTGGCCCTGCGATGCCCATGATTGAGAGGTCTGGCAAATCTTGGGGAAGGGCTATGTCCAATGACGGGTGCTAAAAGGTTGACGATGATGATCTGCAAAAAGTGGGCTTTCGTGGTATGTTGTCCAAATATATGAATTTTTTGTTTTTTTTTTGTTTTATTGTTTTGGACTTTTGTATCAGTAAAATGTTAATATTTTTGATAAGTTCCTCCCTTTACTCTGACGATCATCATATCTATTTATTTATAAAAGTACATTTTAAAAGGAAAGCAGTTATGAAGCTTCATTGATATTTTACAGCAAATATCTTATTTGCTGATTTATCACTGATTACTGGTGTTTAGTTGTTGGAAATCATATCTTCAAACATGTATTATCTGAACAAAAGAGTACCTCCCTTTGGAGCAATGGTTAGTCAGCTTAATTTTCAGACCACTGGATCAAAGTTTATGCTCCCTGGATTCTCCACTTGGTGTCCCACACTCATGGTCTTGTTCCAAGTAAGCTAAGCTTGGTGAATATCTATAATTTAAACAAATTAGCTGAATGTAAGCTTGCCTATATATTTGTGGTGGTACTGATAATGAAAACAATGGCAGCAATAAGAAATTTTATATTTTAAGTATAGATAATATAACAAAAAAAAAAAAAAGAAGCTATGTAAGACTTGGTTAGTGATAGATATTTTGTGGCATCGGTGTACTAAAAATTAAAATTCAAAAAGAAACCCTTGGGTATTTCACGTAATTGTCAGTATATTGATATTATCAAGATCAAATAGAAACATGGTCTTCTCGATGTCATACTATTGTAATCTGTTTATTAAAGTGATCTAATGTATTGGATTAGTTTAGGTTTCAATCAATGAATCTTATACTTTCTTTAGGTTAATGGTTCTGCATTGATTTTCATGACATCCAAACCAGAAATTCATGTTCAGATTTTTTTCTGAACAGACTTTAAATTTTGCATTTGCAGCTAATGGCTACAGGGTATTAATAATGCATGAACATATTATCAGACCCTTTTTTTTATCATCACAGCTCTTTTTTTGTGTGCAAATGATGCCCCTCTACATTTTATTGTTTTTCTCACCCCCTGTTAATGTGTATTCATAAAATATTTAGATTCTAAATTTGTCTGCACTATGGGCATTTGTTAAGTGAACAGAGAACAGTTTATATGGGAGAATAATTTAATCATTTTCCAGATTTTTTTCCATTTAATGGTATATTGTGAGCCTTTTGATTGGTTCTTTTCATTAACTTACTTTTAGGTAATTTTATCTCAATATGATAGTTTTTTTTTGTTTTTTTTTACTTTATCAAATTTTGATCTGGCCATGTCCTAAGCTATCATTTATTTTCAGATAAGTTTATAATTGTTCACCAACAGCAAAATATGACATTAATCTCTTATAAAGATAAAAACCAGTTTTAAAGGGACTGTAATATTAAACAACCAATTTTTCCCATTTGAAGAGTTATTAGAATGGGATTAAACTTGATGTTTGGTAGCCAACAATCAATGGGAGTAACTTACTGATGAGACTTGTACCTGTCAATTAGTGGGAAAGCACTAATTGCATTTGATTGGTCAGGCCAACCTTTGAATCTTCTTGGTTTACCATTTGTTTATACTAATCCTATTTTCAGATTATATATTTAACTTTTCGGCTAATTTGAAAGATTTCCTGGAGGTATTTTTCTGCTAATTAATACAATTAAATGTAATAGACAAATGATCTAGTTCACGATTTGCAGGCTGCCTAGTCATTAGTATTCAGGCTATATCAGATCTTTTAATTTGAATTTCTTTTCTTTGTGACGACTTGACTATTTTTGTCATCAAATGGCTTAGTTTAAGTAACATACCTGTATTTTTTTGTCATGTCATTTGTTTGACTGATGTATGAAGACCAACTTTCTAGCTTTCTTCATTAGAATTATCTAGCATTATTTGGAAATCCTGAAAGTTTTCATCAAAAAGGATGATGCTGTCAGCAAATCTTATGTTATTTAAGTATTCGCCATCTATTTTGATTCTTTCCTTTTCTCCTGTCTAGGTTTTGGAAGGTTGTTACAGCTCTGAGTTATTTTCAATACAGAGAAGTTTTAGTACTGTGAAGACAAAAATAAACAACAGATATTACCTGTAACACTTAAGTTACTGTTCCGTCAATTGTTAAATGTTTTCAGCTCAGGTATATTTAATGTCTCTCAGGGGTGAAGTGCTAACTTTTTAGTTGCTGGAGCTGACATCTCTTAAGGTAGTGGGGTCTTGCTCATTTATTTTGGCTTTTGAAAATTCATTTTTTTTTCCCCTCACAGAAGTGCCGAAGCAGTGTTTTGGTGGGCTTTGATAGCACTGCACACCTGATGTCTATTATTTCACCCTGGATCTGTAACTCTTCATAGTTCAGATAATCTTGTTTGTTTCTTTTTAATAAAAAAATCTCTTGGCTCAGATTACTTCATCTGTTAAAAGTATTCTGTAATGAAACATTTTTTGGGGGTGGGTGGGCAGGTATAACTAAAATTCAGCAAGGAGACATAGCATATTTATTAGAAGTAGAATTCTGAAACAAATCTTTTCATTTCAGGAATGTGCATTTGTTTTGTAGTGAAATATTATATTTGAAACAGATTATTGCTTAGATTGTTTATCTATTTAAGATGTATCAAACTGTTAAAATATAGATTTTCAAGATCCAACAAATGGGAAGTTTTCATTTGATAATATAAAACATAATGGTGCATGTGACTCTGATATTCTTTCACTGACTTTCTGTGTGTGTGTGTGTCTGTGTGTGTTTTCTAACCTGGTCTTGTACGACTCTAAAATTGAAAGTCTAGAAGATCCAATTACAAATCGCAAATACAATTCAATCTCCACTTAAATAACAGGAAGGGTGGCAGCTAATGCCCAACCTCAGTAACATTAAGCAGTTCTTACTACATAAAATAAACAATATTGTAGAAGGATGCTATAAAAAGTTGACTTTACTGTTCCTGATGGATGTGTTTATTCAGTCTATTGCACTATTTCTTAATGCTTTGAGCCTTTTCTGATGGCATGTTTTGTAGTCACCTTCAAGTTTCATTGTCCCATGTGTTGGTTAACCTACTGACTATACTCACTGACTATGAAGACACTTGGTGAATAGAGCCTGAAGTACATTATTTGAAAGACTGGAGGGGAAAAATATTACCTGCGACCCAGGCAGTGATGAAAATTACCTGAAACAAAAGTAAAGAGAGCGAGTTCTGGTGTTAGTGAAGGAATACCAAAACGAATCTGGTTATAATAGCTTTGTATCTCCAATGAGAAAACAACATACAAATTTAATATATGACTCTGTGTAGAGTCATCTATTTGGAATGAATCTAGTAGTTTTTTTATTCTCTCCTCTGTTCAAACTGCAAGAGTTAATTGATGAAGGATCGCACAGTTTACCTAATGGCCTTAAATCTAACTCTTGTCCATCTTTTTATATTTATTTAAACAATATATGCACACACTAATTTATTACTATTATGCTAAACAGTATTGTATATTTCAAACATTATAGTATATCAAATCTCTCTGAATTTAAGATGTAAGTGTATTTGTAAACTGAAAAAAACTAAATGTCATATAGAACAGTATTAGTTGATTTTCTGTTCATTTTCCTGTTATAAGTCAGGCAGATTCAAATTTAGAAGCATCCTCATGATTTAAAGATAAAAATCTTTTCTACTGTGATCTAGAAAATTGTCTGAGTCAAGTGATCAATTTTGTTGCACTTTCTAGACTTCTGTTTATAATCTAATAAAAAAGAAGCTTTTTACAATTTCTGGAGATAATATCCATGCTAATTGCACTTGATAAGATTTCTTTAACTTGCTAGTTTCTGTGGAAGGCCTTCGTGGGGCCTACCAATATTTAATCCAGAAATAAGAAATTATCTAACCAAGCTAGTGAATTTATTTGTTTTGATTCTTTGAAATTTGTTATCTTTTTCACTTACTGCGATTTCATTCTACTTCTTCAAAATGAACATGGTCTCATTCAGGGTGCTAATATTCCAATATCTTTAATCCAGAAAATTGTCTGAGTCCAGGTATCAATTTTGTTGAACTTCCCATATTACTCTACTACTACTGCTTCATTGACCAAGTGATGTGTGATGAAGATATGTCTAAAACTTTTATAAAAATCAATACAATTGTCAGAAGTCTTTGTGCCATTCATAATAAGAAAGATTGGAGAAGATTCTGATGTAAAAATTATTTGTTTACTATGTTTAGAACTGCGGATTGGCTAATTTTTAGTTGGCGCTGAAAAGTAAATAGAACAGTTTTCTTGGGGTAAAATGCAATTTTCTAGTAGAAATAGCAATTTTTCAATATTTTAAGATAAGTTGGTGGGAAATTATGTTCACTTTCTTTTAGGTGATGATTGCTAATGAACGGTTAAACTGGGATTTCTGACTTGAGTTTTGTGCCCATTGATTTCTGTCATGATCAAGAGTTTGATGATTAACATAATTGTTTATTGTACTTCAAGATGAAGATATAAATATTATTGCTAAAGGCCAATTCAGCTGCCTTTTTGTAGTAATTTTCACAAGGGAATTATCTTAATTAGGGTTGATCTCTATAGTTTGGAAGATTTTTCTCTGAGGAATCAGTTGCCATTTAGCTAAACTATGAACAATTTGCTCTGAAGCCATAACATTAAAAAGTTCAGATCTTTAATGACAGAAAATATTAGAAACTATAAACCAATACTGTCACTAAAACTGTAAAAATAGGTTTCTCCAGCTATCAAGTCAGTGTAGCTGGCTATTTATGTATGTATTTATGACATGCACAGGCTGCACCAATGGAGCTAGAAGGCTAAAAATTTAAACATTTACTCCTTAAATCTATGAAAAACTTGAAAAAAAAAATCACCCAATACTCCCTAATTTTTCAGGGGTAGGGTTCTGTTTGCAATGTATATCGGTGCTAAATTGGTCCCTAGTTGATGCTTGCTTGTTTTTCTGAAAATTCAGACATTTTAATGATTACTGCCCAACAAATGGTGAGAGTAGTAACTTGTTCATCGATCACCCTGAACATGGCATGCTGCTAAAAGACATTGGTCTTGCAACATTTTTATTGTGACTACCGAGGTCTGTTTTTCTTTTTTTTTTTTTTTAGATATAGTCATCTTTTGTTTTGGCATCGTGACTGGTTCCGTTATGTTGAGCATATTTGTAGAAACAATTTAGTTTATCTGCACTTGATCTTCAGATTATTGTTCTGGTATTTTGGTAAATGTATAAAGGTCATAGTTCTCAGTATATATATATATATTTTTTTTTTCTTTTTTTTTTTGTTGGCCAGATATGTCACTAATGAAAATCACAACAATAGTTTTCTCTCAACTGTGTGTGTGTATATATACATATATAATATATATATATATACACATACACACACACACTTAAAGGGAATTGATGTGTGCACAAAAGATCACTTATGATACCAAAATTTCTGTTATTTGTATTGATACTTTTGATCATAAATATTATAATTGAACAACTGTTGCCACTGAAGGTGGCAAAAGGTTCTATCTTTTTTCAAATGTGCTTGTGTTTGTGTTTTCAAGCGCTCCAGGTCATAGCAATTTGTTTAGTTGTGAAAATTAGCTCAGTACTCCACTAGATCCTTTCTAAAAAATGTTATTTTTTTTCTTTCTTGTTCTTTGGAAAAAGAATAAATTTCGGTTTTTTGGGGTGGGGGGTGGGGGGGGGGACCTTACTTTGGATCCATCAATATTACTTAGTTTCTCCAGAATCTTGATGTTTGTAGATTTTTATTTTTTTCAAAAAAAAAAAAAACAAACTCAGTGTTAGATGTTCCCCAATAGAAAGCACGAATGATGTCATAAATAGAATTTATTCTGACCATATTTATTCTTTGATGGAATTGTTTTACATGACTACAAATTTTGATGCTGCAGTTGGTCTATTATCAACTGATGGCAAGTGATATATTATAATTATACTTAATCAACTAAGAGATCATTTTCAATGTTTCTGTTAACTAGTCAGTAGGTGTTTCAAATACCACATTCTGTACACCACTCATTCCTTGTTCCAGTTTGCGCAGCTTGAGAGGCTGTTTGAAAATTATCTTGAAACAATTTTGAGTTACATTTGCACAAGTATTCAGTGCACTCATAATTTTGTCACTGGAAAAAAACTGCACAACCTATGATTTTTGCACACTGACTACTAAAATCTAGAGGGAACATTGATCGCAACTATGCTATGCTTTTTAAAAAAATTTTATTGTTCAGTGACCAGTTTACTTGTAATCAAAATGATATTTTGCACTGGCAATTCAGATTTATACTTATTGGTTTTTGGGAGATTTATAAAATGTTAACCAATTATGAAGAAAGAAATAGTAATTGATGAGGATTCTGGTTCCTACTGTCTACTTCTACTGATCAGCCTCCAAAGTCCGTTGTTGGACATAGGCCTTTCCTAAGGTTTGCCACCTTTTCAGAACATTCCAGATTCATCTAGATCATCATACTATCTTATATTTTTGTTGGATCCAATTTCTGTTGTGTTTTTGAGGGATCTCTGTTTTGAATTATGATGTCAAGAAGTTTTCTAATATTCTTGCAACATGGCCCCCCCCATTGTCATTTAAGTTTGTTGATAGCTTTTAAGATATCTCTGACACCTGTTTACTTTCTAGTATATTGTGCTGTTTTGCAATCTTTTTAGGTGATGTTCAATATGATTCTTTTCTGTGCATGTGGCTTGGTTCTTGGTTAAATTCCAGGTTTCAAACTTGCTTTACCAAAAAAATTGCCAACTTAGTGTGAATCTTTGTTTGATTTCATGTTCTCTTGAGGATCCCATGTAGATTCATTGTCCCAAGTACATGTGCTTATGTAGCTTTCAATTCCAATGGTCACTGTTCTTGATTTATTCTGTGGATATGGTATTGGTTTTGTTGAAAATCACATGAAGACTGACTTTCTTCATTCAGTTCATTTAGTATTGTTTTTGAGATCTTTAAAGATTTTGGCCAAAATGATATCATTGGCAAATCTGAAGTGACCGAGGTGAAGGATCATGCATTTCTTTGCATGTATGCTTAGCAGAGCTGCAGGAAGAAACAAAAGACACAAGACTCGTGTTGGGATTCAAAATCAAACCTTTATTTTTCTTCATTGAGCAAATGAAAATACATTGATTCTCTACATTTGAAGACCAAACAAAATTCTTACTGAGAGAGATCAATCAATCAATCAATCAATCAATCAATCAATCAATCAATCAATCAATCAATCAATCCCCCTGCTTTCTTTTATCTCTCTTGCAACTAAACTTTCTGACAATCTTTCTAAATTCTGCCATAAGAATCCTTATGTACAGGGGCCCTTCTTTATCAACCCTTTTTAGTTTTCTTTCTCCTAATGTCTTTTTGATTAAGTGGCTGTGACTGGCTATCTATCTGTGGGAGGAGGCTTTCCAAGCAACCATTATGATTTATCTTGTCAATAAATCTACCTGGGATGTTTGTGGCTGAAATGGGTTACTCTGTAACTCCTCTTATCTTTAACCAAGTATTTAAGTATACTTCACATGTACCACGTAGAAAGGATCTTCAACAAGAAAAAGCTATTTAAAAATCAAATCAAATGTTCAAGAATGAAATGAAATATTCAATTAAAGAATCCCCATTTGCCTTCATATCGTAACAGAGGTATCTGCCATCAATTTTGGTTCCATTATTTATTCTATCTAAGTTTCGGAAGACCATGTTGAGTTGACTTTGGGAATTTCCCGCGTATCAAAGCTTTTTGGTTATCGACAAATGCCATGGCACTTGACATTTTACATTCTACTGTTTTATCTTTGAGTTGATTTACTGAGTGGAAATGGTCTATGGTCAAGTAACCCCTCCTGAAGCCTGCTTATTCTGTGATTGCTTTTCTGATATATTGGTAATTTGATAGGTGATCACCTTAGTGAAACGCTTGTATATACAGTTGAGTAAACTAATTGGTTTGTATTTGCCAAGGTGTATTTGGTTTCTTTTTTCATGCAGTGGTGTGATGACAGTTCTGTTGTCAGTTGACTTCTATTTCTGATGCTGAGAGTTCAATTCCTAGCCGGGATAGTTCAGATATGTTTGATGATATACAACTTCGATAGAATGAGATAATAGACTACTTTGAGGAGAGCTTGTGGCTCGATTAGAAGGATCATTAGATAGTTTGATAAAGAGTTGTGATTTCAGTTTTTAGGAAGGATGCTGGATAGAACAGAGGATAAGCAAAAAAAAGGATAGATTCAAAACTCTTTAAAAATTAATGGTTGTGACATACACTTGAAGAAGGCCAAAGAGTAAAATTACTGGATCATTGATATAAACCTCAATGATGAAGATGTTAGTTTGGAAAGAAGTCATAATTGAGGCCCTGATATTACATATTTGATGGTGTTTTCAAGGAAAAAACATTTTTCAGATAATAAAGAGTGTGAATTGTATGATCTAGCAAATTTTTTTATAGAGAAATACTCATTTTAAGATTTTATTTGTCTTGTAGAAAATTTACATTTTTTTTTCTTGTAGCATCATGAAAAATTTGAATACTTTGGAAAAATAATTAAATTCATTCATTTTTTGCAATACATCTACATCGTAAATTAGCCTTTATATTTTAAGGCTTCCATTTCTACTGATAATCTAACAGGTTATGCTCTAGTGGTTACTTTGCTATAAAAACCATTGGTCAGGGTAAATGTCTTAAGAGAGCCCATTGGCACTCTGATTTGAGAAATCAATATTTATATAATATAAACAGTGATCACATTACATACTGCAGCCTTCCTTAATGGTACTGTTGCTAAAGTCAACTGCAGACAAGAATAGCTTTGACTGCTAAGACCAGCCCAGACTGCGACACAGCTTGGAGGAAACGTTGTAGAAAAATTAGCCAATCAGAATGGAGTATTTGCAATTGGAATGGTGCACTGCTCAGGTCTTTTATTAAGTGTCAGTCAACAAGAATTATGTATGAAACTATCTCTTTTATTTGAATTAGAAAGAAAATTTGAATGGATGTATTTGTGTATAATATATATAGTATGTATGTTTCCTTTGTAGAAAATCAACAGATCTTTCATTTTGTTACTATGAGCACCTGATGTATTATCACAAAATGCAATATTAGAATGAATGCTTAAAGAGGATCTGTGGCCTTTCATTCCCAAAAGAATTTTTTTGTGAAAATATTACAATATTTTGCTATGACTATGAACTAAAATACTGCTCTCCATACCTTTACTTCAAGGCCGGTCTGTCCATCAGATGAATCTAGGCAGTTGTCTAGGGCACAAAGGTCCTGGAGGTGCATTCCAAACAGACAAAAATAATCATTGAAATGCAACTGGAGGTGCGAACTTCAAGTCTTGCCCAGGACATATGGAACCCTTGTGCTAACCCTGCACTGCTCCAACAGTTGAGTTATAAATAATAAGGCATGAGGTTTTCTTATAAAATCTTCTTTTACATTGCAGATACTTATAACACTGAGAATGAGTACTATCAGTGTTATATGAAATATAGACCAGGGGTGGGGAATGTTTCATGCTTAAAGGCCGCATTAAAATTTATAGTCTTCTAATAACGCCGCATGTGTGACACACCTGGAAGCGGATGAGGTTCTAACTGATGATAACTAATTGTAATGATTTCTCTTGGTACAAAATTTTATTCAAATGCAAATTTGTATGTAAAACATCAAGTTAGTAACTTTTTTTCATTTATAATTGCTGATGTTGTGAATTATTAATTTTTAGAAAATAAATACAGAACTTAAAAGACAAGGGTATGAAATGGTGCACCTGAAGGTCCAGAAGGCTGCAGGTTCCCCACCCCTGATATAGTTCAATAACTATAGTTGCATAAACCACACTTGAATTGCACAACTTCTTAGTGTTGTAAGTGAAGATCTGGAAGTGGAGTTAAAAAAAAGTTGGTCAGCAATTTATGAAATTACTTTTTTAAACATTAAAAAGATATTAATTGTACTTTGAAATTATTTTTAAATTACAAAAGATTGTTGCCAGTGCCATTTGTTCCATTTCAATTGACTATTTGGAATATTTTCTGTAATTATGATACTGAGTATAAGTTTTTCACTGGGTGAAAAAATTAAATTCCTTTTTTGAACCATAGGAGTAACAAGATTACTGGTAAACTTTTTTCTGAAAATGTTTTTGCTGTTTAAAGAAAACCTTAATTGAATCACCATAGCTCCGCAAATGGCCAGCCTGCTCAACCAGCCAAGTGGGCTACAGATTCTTCTCTCTTTGTCTCTGGGTGCTCCTGGTCACATTTTCTTAGACTACAACATTGTAATTTTCCATGAGTACACCACTAGGCATCATCAAGGAACTTCATTTCAATTTTTAAAACTTAAAAATTTTTAAAGTGCCTTTTTTTTCATTTATGATCATTCAGGCCCGCAATGTCCAATTTTTTTTCTTTCAATTAGTCCAGGTACATATGCGGGCTATGTTGATTAATCTATACAAGGTACAGATGCATCTGCACAATTTCAATATCCTCTGGCACCAGCAGAATGTAAAACTTTTCATTTGCTCTAAATCAGTCAGTTTCATTTATTTATTTTTTTATCATTATACAGTAACAAGATTCATAAGATATTTAAAATGGAAATGCTGATCTTGTAATCTTGAAATCAATGCTTAAACATGAAAAAAAATCATGAAGGTATTCTGAATTTAATAGATTATATTCAAAATAAGGTATCTAGATTTCAATTAGCAACACCATGAGACCTTTTCTGGGTCTCTGAATTTGATACTTTGTATCAATGCCATTCAGTTCTTATATCAAATGAACCTGAATTTCTCTCTCAGTATTTCTGTACAAGTGCTAAGTATCATTGTACAAATCTGAAAAGGCTAAGCACAAAGATACTAATGAACATCATGAAGAAGAGTTAATAGGTAAAACGACCTTCCAGGTATTTTTTTTCTTCTGATAGGCTATTCAAATCATCATTGATCAGTTTGATGATAACGAAAGGTTTTTCTGACCAAGAAAAATTGATTTCTGCTTTAGTATCGCGTGATCTGATCATAATACAATGGTCAAAGTAGCAAACCTTATCGTGTATTTATGTGAGGGTGTTTTTTGTCTCAATGTATTTTTTATAATGAACAGTGATTTTGTTGGTTCCCTGTCCATAACCATGGGCTGTACCACTTAAAGGTAATCAATATGCTGATAGAATATCTTATTCAAATACCTATAGTCCCCGCTTTTCAAAAGCTTGCTTTACACCACTTTTTAAAAAAAAAATCTTTTGGAAAGAGGCTAAAATAGCATTCAGCTTTTGTTTGGCAGCAAGCCATTATCAGAGGCAGCACTCAGCCTTGCACTTTCGACCTTTTTCTTTTATTCCCCAGTCTCCTGTACCTCCCCCCAACTTAGCTTGTCATATCATCCTAATCAATTTGGGGATCTGGGGGTGCTCAAAACTTGAAAATTATTGAAATTATGAATGATGGTAATTGCTTCTTCATTTCACACCATTTCAACTTATGAAAAGTATTTATAGGAATACTCTGCTTTTGGATTTTCGGAGAAACCTGTAAACTTTTTTCACGGATATTAACCAGTTTGATGAATTATCAGTTTCTTATAGAGTTGTAAGTTAGAAATCTATTCTGTACGAGATGAAAATGATCATTTTGGTCGTTTGTTAATGCCAGAGGAAATAACACTGGTTGCTCCCTGATCTGGATAGATTGATGTGCCTCAAAAGAAAAAGATTTCATGAAATTATCTGAATGGCTGTAAGAGCCAGATGGCCACCAGTTTTGCCCTTAGTTTTGTGCCTAAATTGAAATTTTTGATCAAATAATGACAAAATTTGAATTCTTGGTGTATCATTATCCTAAAAATATATGAATTGTTTTTTAAAAAATTTATACCATTTATATATTCAGCCCTGAAAAGATTAATGTGATTTTATGAAATCATATATTGATGACTTTATATTCTCTACTAGATTGAATGATCTGAAATTTCCTTATCTTTGAAATAACTTTAATGTGGTCTATGGCAGAAGCACTTTTCCATTGTCTGTTAATGTTTTTTTTTATCTCAGTCAGCAGACTATGAGCCATGAGCTGTTAAGATTGAACGGTGTTAATTCATCAATATGCCTACGTGTACCTATCTATGGTGTCTGTAACTCTAAACTTTCATCTTATCTTACTATCTATATAATCCATTGACCCACTAACTGCAAAAGACAGGAATTTCAGTCACTGCAGCTCTATGACTAATTTAGTAAAATTTGATCTATTGTGATTGTTGGCAACACAGTTGTATCTGCAATGGCCTTGCTCTTCATCATCTTCTGCAGTAAATGGGTAAATGGGTCATGGCTACTAGAGTACCTAATCTGTGTGCTACTTTCAATATTCTTATGGGATTATTTTCTCAATAGGAATCATGACAGTATATTTCTTGCTATTCTCCTCTAAGATAATTTCTATCTAACCCATCATAGATCAATTAGTGATGGGATTAAGCTGTGAAAACTGTCTATGCCATTCACTGGCAATAAGGCCCAAATCCAAACTATTGACAAGATTGGAATCTACTTGACATAAATAATGTTTAGCCGCAAATAACTCTGTATCTAAAAATTAAAAAGAAAATCTTTTTGAATCCATGGGATTGTCTTGTCCTTGAAGGTTGAGCTTGTTCTGCTGAAAGCTTGCCAATTTACGGTGATTCTTTGTTTGATTTCTTCTTCTTTTGAGTATTCCACGGACTTTGGCTGTTCAAAATAGATAAATGTAGGGATCTACTTTTTTTTTAGTTCTGTCTTTTTGATTCTGATTGTAATGTCTGTGTCTTCAATGCATTTGTTGCTCATGACATTGGTTTTATTGAAGATCATGTGTAGATCAACTTTTTTTGCTTTCTTTATTAGACCAGTGGGCCCACGCAATAGTTCTCTATATAGTTGAAGTATGGAACTTAGCTAAGTTAACTAAGAATTATGCAATGTCCACTTGAGAGAATCATGTTAAATATCACATGGAGAGATCACAAGACTGCACATTGTATCAGAAAACAAACAGGTCAGAGAAATCATAAAAACTATCAGAAAACTCGGTTGGAAATGGACAGGCCATGTTGCAATTATGTCAGATGACAGCTGGACATCAGGACTCACAATGTGGACCCCTCATAATGTGCAAAATTGTGGCCATCAAAAAATAAGATGGCAAAATAATCTTGGCAAGTTCAGGGTGTATTGATAGTGATACCTGGGAGTGGAAGATGGGGTGGATCTTGGGAGATCAATGTCCAACAACAGTCTTTTAAGGCTGATGATGATGATTAACTTTGTTGTTTCACAACATTGGACAGGGATATTATGTTGCATTGCTTCTCTTGAGATCAGTCTGGACATCTTGTGAAAATATAATGAATAAACGTGCATACATAGTGAATATATTAATAAACTTGTAAATTATGATTAAACATATGCTCTCTTGTATTCATGGTATATTCACTCACTAAGCTGCTTCTTAAATCAAATGTATAGATAAATGAATATACAAAAAGTATATACATGAAATTAAATAAATATGAATGTAAACTAGCTTCAAGTTTTATTGCTATTTATGACCATAACCGAATATGTTTATTCTTGGAGAAAAAAAATGGTAAAACCAGAACAATACCAACGTCTATTTTGACAATCTAATTTTTATTCCCTTCTTGAATGTTGACACAATGTTTTGGCTGTGAATATGAGATTAGATTATGTGAACTAAAGTTGGTATGATAATGACTCTTGAAGTTATATAGAGTACATTTAAAATGTTAATCATTTGTAAAAGTTTGATATGAAAATGAGATGTTATTTTGATGATATTGAAAGGTCACTGATAAATCACAAATAATCTTTTGTAGTTGGAGTGAAGAAATATGTTGAAAAAAAGTCAAATTTACATAATAGAGAAAATAATGAATATTCTGTATAGTCTGAGAAAATGTCAGCATAAGCAATTTGTTCTGGGTATTGATGTTTCTCTTCTTAATACCATGTAAAAATCTATTGAGCATACCATGAACAAAGAGTTGTCATTTATTCATCAGTCTTTTAACATCCGCCATTGGACATAGATCTTTGCCTGACCTCTCTCGTGTGGAAATCTGTGGAACCTGTCTTGGATGTCACATCTTATTTTCTGCCAGCTACCATTTTGCATATGGTATCTGGGGATCCACATCGGGAGTCGTGATGTCCAGCGATCATCAGATATATTCTGGCAACATAGCCTGGCCATTGCCATTTGAGTTTTCTGATGGATGTTATATCTCTGACTCCTGTTTTTCTCTAGTTTAATGTGCTGGAATGTGATCTCCCCATGTGACATCAAGCATGATCCTCTGTTGCGTATGTTGTATGGTTTGTAATTTGTGAGCCAATCTTTGGGTCAAGTCCACTGTTTCAGCTCCATCAGCTGTTGAATACAGTAGACTCCTGTTTTTACTGCACCCTCAGGAATTTAAGAGTGCCATCTTAACAAATTTGTTGTTATAAGGGGTTGATTTAATATAAGGTGTATTAATGAGAAATCATTCAATCTGATGCCCCATGTTACTTTAGGCAGCATTATTTTATGGGTTTATCAATTTTAGTTTTTAAATAGTGCCATTAAAACTAGTCAACTGTGGATAGTAGTTTTCTGTAACATTATTGTTTTTTAGTTTTTATAAATTTTCTAATACTGTCAAATCTTAACCCTTTCCTGCTCCTGGCTGTTGTTGTTGCACAATTGAAAATAATTGATGCCTGAAAGGGTTGATATGACTTTTCCTTGATATAGTAATCAAATTTTCCTCTCCCTACTTTGAGGGGGGAAAAAAACTTGAAAAATGATACATAATTTTTTTTCTTTCCAAAGTAATTTTAGCTTAGAACTGTTTTCTTTTTCTTTATACAAAGACATATCAATCAATCTATCTATCTATAATATATATATATATATATATATATATATATATATATATATATATATATATATATAATTTCAGCAGATATATTTTACTTTTTTTTATTTTTTTATTTACGTGTGATATATATTCTTCATAAAAGTTCTTGATTAGCCACTGACCCTGACCTTTTAATTCATATTTGTTTTGGCAAAGGCATTGTGATTATAAGTTTAGACACAGATTATTTAAACCCTGGCACATATGTGGTTATCTGTTGACTTTAAGCCTGTGTGGCTATCATGTATGTAGTTTGATCCCTTATAGCAATAGTTCCCAAAATGGGGTCTGCGGACCACTGGAGGTACATAAAGGTATTACTGGGTGTTTGTGAGCCAAGTTCAAAATTTCAAGAAGCAGGAGTGCAGAATGTAAAAACTTACAATAAGACTGATAAAAACGTATTCTCAAAATTTCAAAATCGTTTTAAAATTAGTGGGAATAGTCCAATTTTTTCAGATGATTTTTCAAGCTGTTGGTATTAAATTTGATCATACTATTTTTCAGACCATTTATTTAAAACACCATCATATAACTTTGTATGGCAGTGTTTGCTACATCCTGTTCACTATAAAGTCTGATTGGTTGTTGGCAACACTATTGGAAAATCTGGGTTGTGATTGGTGGACTAGAGTCTTCAGCTATGAATGATTGCAGCAGAGCCTATTTAGCTGTATTATTGCACCTTTTAATTGAATGCAAACACAATAATGTGAATAATATAGATTTCAATTAAAAGATTAAATGTAGTTTCTGGAAACTTGTGATAGCTTTTTTTTTTTTTTTAACTATAATCACTGAATATCATTAAAACTTTTCAGGAGTCTGCTCATATTTTTGGAGAACATTAAGGGGTCCACAGGGAAAAAAATGTTTGAGAACAACTGCCTTATAACCTCCAGGGCAAAAACGTTTTTAAATACTGTATCTTTGTCTTTAATATTTCTGTATAGATTTAAAGGGAATTATTTCCTGGTATAAGTCTTTTTCAGTGCCCTTAACCCCCCAAACAGACTCTGCTCAAAACCCGTGACTTTGTTTACATGATTTTTGATAGCATTTGGCAACATTTGTTTCTGTAAGAGAACTAATTGTTTCCAAATGATTGAACAAAAAGAATAATGTAAAACTATTGATAGATTTACAAAGGGAATTGAAAATGGATACTGACTGGTTTTCTCGTGCCTTGATATATTTTCACTTGTATTCAAAGAGAGTGAATCTAATTGTGTTAACCATATGTTATGTCATAACTCTACACTCACAATGAGATATTTAATGTTAATCTTTTTTAAATTATGAACACTTTTTCTTGTCACATTTTCTTTAAATTTCTGCAATAGATTTGAAAAGAGATTTATGGTGGAATGTGACATAAAAAAGACAAAGAATATTCCCCTTTTTTGCCCACTCTCTCTATCCTTCCTTTCTTATGAACACTATTAAACTATTCAGGTTTAGTCTGCATGAAAAACTTTTAGAAATAGTGTTATTTTGGGCTCTTACTGCTTGTATTCATAAAAACAAGATTTTGTTGCTGTATATGATAAAATTTTTGAATTTGCTTTTGCATATACAAGATGAGTGACATGAGAATCACTCAGAGGTTATCTTTTATATCAATCGGAACCATGATGAAAGATATTCAGCTTATGGCAAGCCAATTGGGTGAAAGAGGACCCACTTTCAAAAAAATGATTTAATGTTTAGATAATGCTCAATATTTTTTTATAGTGACCTTAGGATTTTTAGATTTAGAATATACAAGCTCTGTTTAGTGCATTTTATTTTCATGTGTTTGTGATAAGGCTTTAAAAAATGCACTGATTTGAGATTTGAATGATTAAACTAGGTATATGCTTTGAAACTTTTTATAATTTTTCATGAAAGCAACTGTACAATAGTATGAATTTGTAGCTAAGGAAGGGAACTGGTGTTTTTTTTTTTCTCTGTGCTAATTTTGAAGTAACTCCCTGTCAAAGTTCCCTTTAATGTTCTGTAGACAGTGTGCAAAAAGTTTTTATAGTGCGCAATTTTTTTTCCTCTGGCAGAAGTAAGTGCACACTGAATGCTTGTGCAAATGTGAATTTGGAACTGTTTCAAGATAATTTGGGCCCAGCCCTTTTCTCATGACTTTGTATTGGTGTGTTTGAAAATAGTGCAAGTATGATTACATTAGTTAAGATTTTATACTTTGAAATACTTTGTTCAGTTTGTTGGTCCATTAAATAAAACTTAATTGAAAATTGTAATAAATACCCCCCCCCCAATTCATAGATTATTGTTGCTGAGAATGGTTAAATCAAAACTCTGTAAACTCCTTCATTATGACATTATTTTAGATAATGAACCTTCTGTGCACACCAGGGGTGGAAAAAATAGCAGACCATGCCACAAATGGTCCTGGAAATTTTTTCACGCCTGCAGAAATTTTTTTTGTGTTCCCCCTCCCCCAAAGCAAAGGATGAAGTAAAATCTGAGTTAAACCAATAGTAATAAAAAATACAAAAAAAGTGAATAAAACTGAATTATAACAGCATATTTTCATATAAGAATGAAGTAGTATAAAAATCTAAATTACGTGCATGAAAAAAAATCCTACTGGAATGCTAATGCTGATATGAAGTGAAATTGATATTAAAAGGATTATTTCAATGATGGAAATTATTTCAGGTGATAATGGAGCATTACTATGACTTTTTCATCACATTATGGGCAGCTACATCAGCCCAACTCTAACTTGCCAAAATGATAATAAGCTAGAAAAGTGGATTTTCAAAAACTAGTTTCTTTTTGGTATTATTGTATGGTATCACATCACATGACCAAAATGTTATTGCTGTTTCTTATGCGAAACAATCATGCAAATCAATATTGGATTCAATGGTATCAACATATGAACATCGTCTCACTGGGATGAGGAATATGGATGAAGATAACGTTAATGAGGAATTTATTTTTATTACTATTGATGGGCCAAATCTTGTTCACTGTAACTGAGTCGTTGAAAAGGTATGGGAAAGTGATTGGCATTTTCACAGGATATCTGTATCAGATTATTTGGAAGACTTTGACAGAGAATCAAGTACTACATAGCTTTCTCAATACAAGTAGCAAAGTGCCTTTCATAGAGTAATTATTTAGATAAAACACTTTTTTGAATTCAAACCAGAATTCTGTGGTGATTTTTTTTTTTTTTTTTCCATAAATCAAATTAATTTTTTTTTCTTTTATGTCTACAATAAAATTTGCAAAATGACTTCATCAAAAGCTTGTTCAGTTTCGTTTGAGTACATACTTGATATGTTATTATAAATAGTTTTCTAAATTAACGAAGTTGGACAAATTGATAGACAATTTAATGAAAGTTGGATTTTATTATATTTTCAAGGATGTATTTACATGTTAAAGCTTTGTTGGGGATCTGTGAGATTGTGAGTAACTATCAATAATACATCTCATTTCATCTCCATTGCTTGCATAAATGTTTTGTAAATATTTTGCAGTTCTAGAAAGTAAAATATTCTTTCCACATCTGGTTCACACAGGAATTTCCTTTGTGCATTGGTTGCTAAATGTACGTACATTCATGAGCACAGCTAAAAGGGAAACTCTGTTTTTGACTGCATCCTCTAGTTCTGTTCTAATTAAGTAATGTATGTTTTGCTTTTCAAATGCCTTAAAAACCATTGTATTTACTGTAATAAGATGTTTTCTTCCTAGATAACCATGAGTTTGCATAAGATACGCCATTGTAGTCTTGGAAAAGGAAGTTTCTCAGATAAGTGGCAAAGTATACGATAGATTTTTTTATTGGCACGTTTTGTAGGGAACTTTGGTTAGTAGTACAAGATGCTGATCAAGCTTAACTCAGTCTGATGTAGGGCCTCCACAGTTGGTCATTCTGTGATTCAAATTAGTTTGCAATCATGTGAGACCAATCTAATGACTATTGCTCCATGGCAATTATGCTCGGTTTAAAAACTTGACAAAGTGAAGGAAAAAGCAACTTGAAGGAATGAGTTTGAATGTAAGACCACTGCTGGACATCAAAACTCACAATGGGGATTATGAAGATCATATGTGGAATTGTGGCCGGCAAAAAAATATGATGTGATGATATAGATGACTTCAAGGGTACTAACACTGACGCTTAGTAGCAAGGAAACTGGCAGATCTTTGAAAAGGTCTATGTCAAATGAACTTTAAAAGCCTGCTGCTGATGGAACTGTCATTTTGCAATTGGATTAGAACTGATATCCAGTTGATATTGATCTATGACTGATGTTACAAATAAATTAATATTCTTATCGAAAACTTGTCTAAATTTTGAAACTTAATATAAACTATACATCTGTTAATAGGAAATTTGATATCTTGAGATGAACCAAGCAACATTGACATTCACCTCTTCTTATATCATTGCTCTTTGCTAATGTGTATGTTTATTTATTATTCGAAATGATTTATTTTAAACATTTCTAGACATGACTGAATTTATTGTATCACAATAAACCTTGGCCTAGTTGGTACTCCAATGGAAGGAGTATTTATGACCATCTGCAGATTTTGTTCAGTACAATTTGTTTTAAAAAAGATTTTTTTTGACCAATATCCTTTTCAAGATTACTTTTGAAGGAGGTTATGTTTTTTGATGTAATGGTTGTTTGGCCAAGTTTGTCCCACAGAGTGGTCACTCTTGCATCCGTAAAGTATCCCCTTGGTCCTGTTCGATTAGAATAAGCAGGATTTTGAATATTGAATATAAATTAAATAAACGATCATATCATTTTTTAGTCTCTAAATTTTGTCGGTCCCTGACTTACTTTCAGGGATACCTTTGAAATCTTATTGAGATTGTACTTATTATTGCTGAATAAAAGTTTGAAATTGTGTGTGTATGTGTGCTTATAAGCATTTGTCTCTTATGTAGCATTGCTTTTAAACTTGTTCATATGTTCTTATCCCAATCAATGTTGTTAGTTTTGTTAGCAAATTTTATGCACGCTTTTAAAACTTAAAAAACAAAAGAAAGTTACATTTTGTGCTTCATTTAGTTTTATCAAAAACTGATTTAATCCTTTTTTTTAGACTTTACGTGACGTAAGTTGTCCCTCCACCCAAATTGCACAGTTTTGTCTAGCAACTCCATTTTCAATACTATTGTTCATATCTTAATTGTTTAAACTTTCCAAATTTTCATGGTCATTTTCAACAAAACATGGATTCATAGGCTGATAAAGAGATACATTTGTTAGTAATGGAAGGTTACCTTATGTCAATAAACACAAAAATTCACATACATTTAGAAATGCATGTAAACAAAACCTATTTTATTCAGTTTTGCTAATGCTAATCTACTCTGTGTATCATCTATTTTACCTATTCAACTTGACTGTACTTGTATAATTGGAAGTGTGGGTACCCTAACTGTTGACAGCACTGAGAATGGAATTGGTGAGCTGGCGTTTGTATTCACTTTCAACTAATCCCCTCAGGAAAGGCATGAATCCATCCCTTGCCCCCCAGCTATGGCTAAATAGTAGGGTTGACTGGACTCTTGAACCATTGTTGAAAACTAGTTTAGAAGGACAACTCTGATTTGAAACCAGGGAAGTTGAACCCCTTAATGGCCAGCAACATGTTGTGGAGTGTCCTGCTCATCCAGACTCCAGCCATTCTGACTAGTTTTGCTGCTGAACCCAGGCAGATAGGGATGAGAGAGTGAGACAAACAATATACACAACCCTCCCTCATTATAATCCAAGTGAAGTGAAAGTCATGGTTTCAGACTCTGTAGTACCCTGCAGTGGTACAACTCAGAACTGAAGTCAGGGTCATCTTTGCCTACAAAGGACAAAAAGGAAGACTTATAAACCTGGGAGAAAGGTTATCAATTATTATGCTATACAATTCCATAGGAAAGTGTATTTTTGATTGAATATTTTCTTTCTTTTTTTTTTTTTTTTTTTTTTGTAGCAAGAGTAGCAAATAAACCCATGCTTAATATTTTAGTTGATGATGCCTTTGGGTCCCTTTGGATTATCCAGAAGAAAGGGTCGTTAAGATCTTGGATATATTTGTTCAGTTGTCTACTGGCAGATTGGGAATGTGTTTAATTTTTTGATTTTCAATTTATTTTTTTTTTCCCCCCAGTATTTTTGGTATTTGTCAAAACCCTTTTCCTCTTCTGAAATTGTCCCAATGTAATTTCTCACTCCACTTTTCATGTCTCAATAGGCTATTAAGCTTTAAACATAGAATAAAGCTGTGACACTTGACACTCATAAAAGTTCCATTTATAAAGAAGCCAGACCGTATGCTATCTTTAATTTTTTTTCTATTCACTTGAAAATGTTCTGCACATGTCATTAAAGGAAAAAAAAAGATGCAATAATTTAAAATTTCAAAGACTTTATCCCTAATAAGTATTCAATTAAGAGTGGTTGCTGCTCCACTATCCTTTGATTTTTATAATCAAAGAAAAAAATACTCAACTTTTTTTTAATATCATAATGACTAATCTTGTTTGTCAGAATTCAAGGCTACAAGTTTCTTGCAGATGTTTTAATATATTTTGAATAGATTTGTTTTATTCTAATATTTTTCCTGTAGTTTCTTTGAGAATTTAATGGTGGCTTTTCAGTATAAATTTTTAATTCATGTTCACTAGAATTTGAGGATTTGAAATCTGCCAAATGTGCTTCAAAATAGCTTTTTTGATTGGATTTTCACAGTTTTTTTTAATGCAGTCAAGTTTTAAATTAGTAATATTTCTAATTTCAAGAATATTCAAAATTAATTTTATCAATATTAGCTGCAGCACATGTTGCTGATTTACTAAAAGCTTTATTTTTTACAAACTATTCTGTGCTTGAAAGATGATTGAAATTTAATGATAGAAATAATTAAAAAAAAAAAGGCCTTTATGTTGTGTATTTAAAATTAGTTTTAGTGTTTTTTTTATACACTGCATCTTGAGCACCATAGGTGAAGGTTAAGATTCAGTTGCTATGTATTTTTCAATGTCAACTAAAATAGTATCTTGCTCTACATTATCTGGTTGCTGAGCTACTTGGAAAAAAATAACTTGCCTATTGTGAAGTGATATGCTATCCCTTATTCTAGAACCAGATAACTCTTTGTCTTGAATTATTTGTTCAGGAATATCTCATATCTGGCACTTTGGATTTGATCAGTCTTTGAAGTATTCGAGTGTTCATAGTGCTAAATTAATAGCTAGTTTTATTTTCTAAAGTGAAAATTGGAAAAGTTCTGGCATGGATCTTTAGATATTCACCACTTTGGTACAAACAAGTTAAAAATGGCAAAGTGTAATACTCAAATCATCATTGCAGGAGTTGTTTTGCTATCTCATCTTTTGTGGAACCCAATTGTTCATTATGGTTTAAGAGGAAAAGTAGGTCCACATGCATCAAGTGGATCTTTTTTTTGACACCTGTTTTTTTAAAAAATTCATTCCGAATATTCCAAGACAAAAATTTCTGCTTGGCACTTGTTTTCTCCTTTCCATTATAGTTTAGGAGGAAAAATTAGTCCATTGCATTGGATGAATATTTTTCTAAATTCTCAAAGTGTCTATTTTGAGGTTTTGCTTGGTAACAGGCTTAAATAATGTCACATGAGGTTTATTTTTAATTCACTATTATACCTATCATGAACCCAAACGTGATCACCAAAATAAAAAATTGCAAAACTCTTCAAGTAACCATACAGAAACAAATGAACATTTTTCCATACAGATTTGATGCAATGAATTGGTTATGAAGATTGAAAAATTGAGATTCTATTTTAAGCTGAAAACAGCAAAAAGAACCTTATGAGACATTATTTCAGCTTGTTACTTAGCAGAAACTAAAAGTTGACACTTCTATAATTTAGAAAGAAAAGGTTGCTGAAAAATTCACTTTCTGCATGTAGACCTTGGGGAGAGAATAAGTGTCTAGCAGAAATGTTTGTCTGAGAATAATCTGAATGAATGGATTCCTCTTCTATTTAATGTAGTGTGAGACAGAAAAGCCATTAGTAGGAATGATGCTTTAATAATCTTTGTGATGTCTACTGGTGAATCTATTCTGATTCCTGTAGAAGAAAAGAGAAATAACTATTTTTTGATCAGCATCACTTTTCATTGTACAGAAAGGAACATGGATCAAATGATTATAGGAATTAAGCCACTGTCATTTATTTTTTATTGCAAGCTTATCTTTGCAACATGGTTATGAATAAATAAATCATATCATCAATGTGGAATTTTTTAATTCTATTAGATATTTGTCAGGAGAAACAAATTGAGCAATTCTCTCTGAAATGTATATTCTGTTGCATGTTGGTAGTGCGGGATATCTGAGTGGGTAACACAATGGACTCAGTGAGCCAGAATTCAAACTCTGACTGAGACTATTTGTGTTCATTTTGAACTAATACCCATGGGAAAGGTATGAATCTATCCATCTTCCAAGCTTTGGGTAAAATATCACCACCTCTGGTGCTTGTTGTCTGTAAGTATATTTCACAGATTGCAAAAACCTTGAGTAAGTAGTAATGTGATGTGAAGCCCAAGCAGGGACAGCTGTAGCTGTAACCAGTGGAAGGACAATACTTACTTAATTTACATATTGGATTCCCATTTGCACCTTTTAAGAAATAAAAAAATCCCTCAACAATTTTAATCATCAACTCTCTTAGTATATGTTAACCACAAAAGTACCTAAGGTGTATACTACACATGCTGTTCATTGTACACCATTTGATGTGTTATATGCTTGATTGTAGGAGCAACTTGGTGATTATTTTTCTCAACCCAGAATCTTCATAGTATGAATCTCATTCTGGAGATCAGTCTTTGCAATTTGTTATTTTATCTGGATGGTCATGTAACTCATTTAGAATTTGGATCTTTTGTAAATAGTTACATAATCTTTTTCACCACAATTAATTACCCCTTCGATCATTCTGACGTGTCAATTATCTAAATAGTGAACTTTGTTTGATAATTGGATAGGATGTGAGGTAACATGTTTTGATTTTTAGAATTACTTTTTTTTCCCCATTAGCTTTTTGTGTGTGTGTGTACTCTTTCTCATACACATAGTGTGGAGGTGTTCATACAGTATGTGTTTGGTATTTCTCATATTCAGAAAGCTCCAAATATGTAAGAATGAATGTATTTATCTGCACATTATCAGCCATCGTAAGTCTGCTGCTAGACAAAGGCCTTTCTTATCTCTTTCATTGATTGCTATAATCGCAGCCATGTCTTACCAACATGCCTTTCTATCTCATCCCTCCATCTTGCGTCTGATCCCTTTGTACCGTTCGCTGTCTCATTGGTTCCATCTTATTTTTATTGAAAAAAAAAAATTTTCTTCTCTTTTACATTCTGATCCTAAGTAGAGCACACTGATACTCTGATCCAAAGGAGAAGTGCAGATTCACTTGTAAATAATCTCACCATTTTTGATGGGTACTATACTAGTGCATACTAGAAGCATATATTTACCCTTTATTATAAAATTAAACTTGATAAACTAAGCATATCATTTATTAGCTAAAGTTTGTACTTATATTATCTTTGGACTCTCCAGAATGAATGCATTAGTCACAGCCAGCAATGACGTTAAAATTAAGAATTCCATTAGCCTGGACATCAAGTGGATCATACTATTACTCATATACAGTGTTGCCCATAAATGAATACACCCCATACAACAGTTTTATGGAAGTTGGTTTTCTTCTAAATCAAACATAGCAAGATTTTATTATTTTTGGTGGAACATTTCACAATCAAAACAAATATTATTAGGTATTATACTCAAGTCTACAGCATTGAAACTCTGTTGTAAAAAAAAATATGAATATGCACTTTCTAAATTAGATTCCAGGAACTTGAGTCAGGTACCAAGCATCATTATACCATTTAGGGATATCTGACTATAATTCACCAAATGACCATCTCTCTGTGACCACATAATTCAGGAACCACACCTCATATCTCCTTGAAAATTTCTATGTATACTGATGGAAACTCCTGGTATATTTTAACATACTACCTTTTGATAATTTGAAAAAAAAATAGCGTGGGATCTGCAATTGTGCTCAACCCAAGAATGAAGATCTCATTTACATCTATCTACGATATTACACCATATACAATCCATTTAAAAAAATTTTTTTTTTCCTTCCTTTTCTAATCCAGATCTATATCATCTACAGAAATATATTATACATATTTGTATAAAGGGGATAATGCATTTTTCATCTGAAATTGAAGCTCCATCAGGGGATGCAGATTATCTATAGTAGTGGATTATATGTGTTAAAGTACGGTATATGATATCAGAAGTATATTTCTGTTTGTATGTGACCTGTAAGTAACTGAACTGGTGCATTGTAGCTTGATATTGAATTAAGGTACCCCTACGAAAAACAAAAGAGTTTTGGTCTATTTTTAGGGCCAAAAGTCCCATTTAGACCCTCCATGGGAACTAACTGAAAATCTGCCTGTGGTGCAGACTTTCAGCTAGTCTTTTAATTTCAGGAAATAAGTTGGGAGCAATTCACCTCACTTTAGATAACTTCAATAAAAATGACTATAAATTGCTTTTCTGTTGTGGATATTTTTTAGTTACATCATCTCTGCTTTGAAACTTACTTTTGAGAATATTTTCCTCACCATGGGTTCCTTTGTCTTTGTCTGTAATCTAAGCCTCATCAATCTTGTCTTCTGTTAAGCATCAGATATCATCTTGACATGAGGTTTCTTTGTATTTAGATGTGATTATCTTTTGGTGGTGTTCTTCCTTACTGTTTGTCTTCTGTAGGCAGGGAAGTAGATACATTCAGAATAATTGGATATTGTGAATTCATTTTTTAATTCTTTTCATTCTTATATTCCATCGACACTCATTATTCTGCATCCTATTACCTAATAATTATTAAAACGCTTGTTTCAATGATAAATTAATCGTTTCGTGCATTTAGCCCCACTCTCACCATCGAGTATTATCTTTGGACATTATGTTGAAGCAATTATATCTTTCTAAATATAGAAGTAAGAAAGCAGCTGCTCCCTAAGGATCAGATATTCAGAACATCAGGAAGCTATCATCTGAGCTGAGATTCGTTAGAGCAGATCATTTACAAAGAGAAAACAAAGCCCATTTCCCCCACCAAAATGAGGTCAAAATATTAAACAATTAATCACAATGGAAACTTTGTAAGGTGAAAGAACCTTTATGTATGAGTTTTGCCAAAAAATATTTATAGACAAATTAAGTGTAGATTTGAACATGTGAAAGCTAGAGGTGAGAGTAAACAAATATTGGCAGTTAAAGCCTCTTTTATCTGTCTGTGTAATGCTATAAAAAAACTTTGGCATTGACTCTTAATCTAAAATTATTTGAATTTCTCAAATGAAACATTGTCATTAATTTTAGGCTAGTTTTTTCTTTTGTTGCTTATTATTGAAGCACTTGGATTGTTTCTGCATCCTATGACCATTAAACAGCATGGATTGGAAATAGAAAACTTGAGACTATTACGCTTATATCTAGGTATGAAGAAACTATCTGGCATGGAAAAAATCTGACAAAGAATTGTAGCTACAAGTCTAAATTTGAATTTTATCAGCTGATGGGTAATCATGGTAAAATAGTCCATGTCTGACAGGCTTCCATGGATAAAGGATGCAATTCCAAATCTTTGGGAATTAATGTACTAACTGTTTTGGCGAGAGTTTGAACTCAGATTCCTGATTCCATTCTTCATGCTGTCAACCATTTGGCCACTCCACACCTTCATTATATTGTAGGCTGTTATAAAAATAACAGAGGTAAAGATGATGGTCCAAAAATGTTGAATAATATAATACTCAATCTCATATCTGTAGAAAACTGCTTAACTATTTCAAACAATATTGACTTTTAGAAGATTGTTAGCCTTTCTCATTGAGATTTTTGTGGATATTTCTGTTCATCGAAATCAGTCATGAAGTTATTGACTAGAAATATTTTGAAAAGGTTTAGAAATAAAAGAATGTTTTTAAATTTGTTTTTCATTTTTGTTTATTGTTTTTTGCTGCATATATAAACTGAAACTGTTCTGAATTGTTGAATAGTATTTTGTGCTCATAAAAGTTGATCCTAATGTTTGTAAATACTAACTAATTTTATCTTTTTTTTCTTCTTTACAGCCTGTGTGGTGCGCTTGAATACACTCTCTTTCATCTATGGCATTTTGCTGCTGTTGACACCTTTGTGCAAAAGTCCAACCTCAGAAACTATTAAAGGTCAGTTGATTATTTCAAATTAGATTTTTGAGTAAAGTAAAGTAAAAAAAACATAATAAAAGCAATATCAACTCCATTCAAGTGAGCAAATAAAACTGGAATTTCCAACTTTTTAACCAGGTCTTGATTTAAAAAGAAAAGGAAGTCATGACTGTACAATAATACTCGCTTAGCATTGTGCTCTTTATCAAATATTTTTCATAATAAATTTCAGTATGGACATGTACAGAAGTAACTGTAAACTGTATACATAGGTTGATGTGCTATGTGTGTGAGAATAATCATGTATGCAATTAATCAAATGGTGATGTATATATTTATTGACACCGAGTGATATTTTGCCAGCTCTGAAAAGTAGATGAAATACATGGAGTTCCATCTTGTTGAGGTTCAAAAATATATTTTTAAATGATAGCTGGCACAGTCTCTATTTATGCAATTATAATGACCCTGTATAGCAGTGTTTAGTTTAGCACTACATTTTTCATGAATGTATTTAAAGTGCTAACCAAGGTATTTCTGTATTTGATATTGATTGTGCTCCCTTCAAAATGCATATAAATTCTACTTCTTGTTTGCATAGACTAATATCTGGTTAGATCTTCCCCAACGATTCCTAGCCAGAGAAAGTTTATCCCAACGATTCCTAGCCAGAGAAAGTTTATCCCCAACGATTCCTAGCCAGAGAAAGTTTATCCCCAACGATTCCTAGCCAGAGAAAGTTTATCCCCAACGATTCCTAGCCAGAGAAAGTTTATCCCCAACAATTCCTAGCCAGAGAAAGTTTATCCCCAACGATTCCTAGCCAGAGAAAGTTTATCCCTAGAGAGATTGGCAAAATGAAATTAGGAAAATTAATAAACTAAACCAAAATTTAAAACAAATCTAATATCATCTGTAGTTAATGAGATAATGAGCAATTTATTAAAATTTTGAATAACATTTTTTTAGATGGTTATTTTCATCCATTCACCATCCTTTTATGTATGGGTGCATCTGGAAGCGTACTGCTGAATTTAGATTTCTTACAAACACTGTTAATTGAAAGCAGAGGTTATGAGAGGTGAATGATTTTATCTTATAGGTCTGAATGTTATCTCTGATGTCAAATATAAGTTGTTTTCTTTTTAAAATTTTTTTTTAATGATTAATTTATAGCTGGTATTATCACTGCGAAACTAGTTTGGAGATGAACTGTTGAGATGAATTTTCTCTGGCTATGAATGGTTGGCGATGAATATTCTGGACCTAAATAATGGCTATCTTCACTCTAGCCCCTCTCTATCTTTGAAGCAATATAATTAACTAATAGAAAATATTGTGTCCAATGAATGTTGTCATTAGGAATATGTGCAGTCATTCTTGTTCATACAGACATGGTGGGTGATGGAGATAGATACACTTAACAGTGGATTAACTCTTTATAACCTTAATCCATTCTAATTAATGAAAGAAGCCTGCAGGATTTATTTACAGACAAGTTTCATTTATGAATCAGTTTGTTTTGTTTAGCATTTAGTTTGAGGAAACCAAACAAAGCCATGTAATCTCTTATTACATTACACTTGTTTTGTAAATTAGATTGTTTTCAATTTAAACTCTATTACATGTTAATATTGTCGGTTCAGGTTGTAGAGCTCTACATTTCATATAATGGACAATAATATTTTGATCGCTCTGCTAACTAATCATTTTTAGTTCATGTGACTTTGTAGCTATGTACATAATCTACTTGTCTATAAAAGCAGTATTGATTTCTTTCTTTTTTCTTTTTTTCTCCTCTTCTATTTCTTTGTTCATAAAGGTGGTTAAAAGCTCATGGTAACCCATCAATTATTCGATGACAAGAGAGCTTTATGGTGTTCTTTTTAAAAGATTTTTTTTTATTTTTTAGAGTTCAAAACAAATGGGCATATATGAATGTAGTGATATTTGAGTAGAATCCCCTTGCTGTATTATACTAACCAAAGAGCAAGAATTTTCCCTATGAATAGGGAATCTCTGTTTATTGCACTTGGTATTTGCATAACCTCATCTTGATACTCAGTACAGTTCAATTCTGGATGCCACTGCAGTTGTTAATGCCAAGGTGATATTCCATATAAAATAGTACTGTAGATCTTGGGTTGTCGGTACTGTGTAACGTTTTGTATCCAATACTAGTTATGAATAGGAATCCTTCATTTTTCAAATAATAAGCTTGTGAGGTGGTAAAGTACTAAAAAATAATTACATGGTTGGGGTGAAGGGAAAGTAATGTCAAGTTTTTGTCTCTAAAGGTTTGTAGCATTCTCATAAATAAATGTTTGTGTGCCTAAAAAAAGGCAATGTAGTAGTATTAGCAAAAAAACATCTCTTATTGTAGCCTTGGGCCAGACTGGGTTATGTTTAGAAAATATCCATTAATATAACAAAATATTTCCCAATAAACTGTTAAAGAAATGTGATCTTTTGTCTCAAATTTTTTCACTTGATCTGGGGTTTAATATCAGGTTCTGTTATCTGTTTGCCTTCTTCTCATGAAAAATGACTTTGGTTCTCAAATCTTGAAGGCCACTGTCAGAAAAGGAATTAATCTGAAGAATGTATATTAAGTCTGATTCATCAATGCAAAAAAAAGTTGGGAAAAGAGATTCCCCCCTCCAAAATGTATAAACTTGAAAGAAAAATCATCAATATCATCATTCTTTATTTGTTAAACATTTAGAATTGATTACAGTAATAAGCCCTTTGAAATCATTTAAAAGAAAAGCTATTCTAATATGATCAGTAAACTGAGCATCGAGTAACTTGTATTTATACAATATTCATTAGATTTTGTCAAATAAAAGGCAACATTATCTCTTATATTTTTCTTAAATAGACAAATTCAAAGAAATGATTGCAGATAATTTTTGAAACTTGCTTTCAAATCTGATATCCTTTATATGCACAGTCTATGAGATCTGAGCTAAATCTTTCATATTCAGGCAATTTCATCTCTTTATCTTGCCAAATTGAGGAGGTATGTGTGTGGTAACAGGAAATAACTTTTTGGATTACAACAGGAGACAAATCCTTGAATCTTGAATCAAGTGGCAAATCTTATCATTATTGGCACGGAAGATATCAATGTCAGAAATGTATCATCAGATGATAATTTTATGTTAGAAGGTTTTGTAAGGCCCTCAAGTTATCAAGGAGTCAAGATGGTACTTAGATATAATATCTGTATTTATCCATCTGTCTCTATCAGGGCTCTGTTTGTTGTTGAGATGATTGTATGTTTGGCTCTGGTGCATGCAACTAGTATTCAAATGCAGGTGGAAGCCAGGCAAGGCAAGCAAACTCTTTTCACTCAGAAGACTAATGGAATACAATATTCTTACCCTTGGAGCAGTGAATACCTTTGTGTAATTGCAAAATCTGCAATACCTACATTGTATAAATGCCTATCCTTTTATCTATCTATCATTCCATCTATCTACCCTTCGTTGTATCAATCTATCTACCCTTCGTTGTATCAATCTATCTACCCTTCGTATACCTAGATATATATATATTCATTTGCAGACCGTTGTCATAGCAAGCACTTATGAAATACCACTTGACTTTTTTTCCATTAAATCAGTATACGTTGTTGTTATCTGTGTTGATTAACAAACATGTAAAACAAAGAATGTGCTCAATATCCCTTCAAGTCTATTCACCCTTCCCTTGACACCAGTGACTCTTGTATGTTTTTGCTTGAATAAACCACTGAATGGTAGGGAGAACATGTTCTTTTTTTTTTCTTTTCTTTTTTTCTTTAATACAACTGTAAAAGACATTTCTTGAACTACTAGTATTACTATCTTCTTTCTTGAAAAGATATGAGCATTCCAACATAAATTCTTACATCATTGTTGGGGCAACGAAAATGATTTATTCTAAATCGTACTAATATACAGCTCTACCTGGGAAGCTCTTGATCTCCCGTTGGCTCTTTGAGCCCTGATGTGATACACTGGTTGTGACCTCCTCTCAGGCCCTCATAGCCTACCATACTATATTTGCTCACTGATAGATAAGTCATCCTCTTTTATTAATGCACATATTGTATTGACTTCAAAGTTTCGCAGCACACAGCTCCACCCAAGAAACTCTCAGGCCTTGCATATAGCCCAGAACTGACCTATTTTAGAGACTGTCAACCAAAACTGTCAACATAGGTTTCTTCAGCTTTCAAGTTGTTCTTGCTTGTTTGCAATGCATGCATGCATGCATATATGTATGTGTACTGGCTGCACCAGTGGAGCTAGGGGACTGAAAATCAAACATTTACTCTTTATATCTAGAAAAATAACCCGAGTAGGTTTTAGAGGAGGGGTTCAATTAATGTAGGTGTATGCTAAATTGGTCTTTACTCTATGACGATTTGATTTCTGAAAATTAATATTTCTAGTGATCACTGACCACCAAAATGGAAGAAGTAGCTTATCCCTTGATTGCCACTTTTTCTAATTTTTCAATTAATCACCTCTAACATGACATGCTGCCATGAGATGTTGGTGATGTGATTGTTTCTATTGAGTGATTTACCAGTTTTTGCTTTGAAACAAAAAAATACAATGGTATGTACTCTACTATATGCTTGTCAGATTGATTTAGGTTTGTCTAGGATACAGGCTGAAAAAACTTGAATTGTTTACAAATATGCTGGAGGGGCATTACATGATCTGTAGAGCTGTTGATAAATCAGGAAACCCTTTGTAAAAATTAATTTTGTTGAAAACACCATATTTGACTAGTAACCACTATGTAATTTGTATGTTTATCTTCATACTGTTTACGTTGCGCTAGTAATTGGACTAAAAATCACTAAGATTCTAAAAAAAAAAATATTTGGCCAAGGCCTCCTCAAGTTCTTCTCAGGGGGTGCTCTGTCAAATAGACATACAACATAAACTGTTAGATAGAAACTATCTATTATTATTATTTCAGTCAATGTCCTCTGTCAACAGTGCCAAGGCCCCCCATCAAGAAAAGCTGCTCTAAAGTACAGTTGATCCACATAGTCCACGCTTACCAACATCTCCTTTCCGTAGATATGGTTCTTGGCTAGAATGTGCAGATACCAGGCACACCTGATTTTCATGATAGGCCCTCAACCTAAATAACTAATATCAAAGATGACTTCCAGCAGTTCCAAATATTGTGCATGCTTGGGCAGGTAGATAGGTAGTCATTGGAGGCTGGTTGTATTCTGTTTATGCTATTTTAATCTCCTGTGTGGCAGTGTGACCCTTTGGTTGTCAAAGCAGCAGTCAGATGTACCCCATGTGAATTTTTTTACTTCCTCTTATTTGTAGAGATTGTTTTTCTTTACTGACTAGACTTGTAAGATTAGTACAAAGCAACACTCCTTTGATTATGACTGTGAAAGCATTTTTCTTAATATTGTTATACAGGAAAGTGTTTAAGGTAATCTTATATACTGAAGCTCCCTAAAGTATATATAGTAAATCAGTCGTATCTTAACCAACTCTCATCTGATTGCAGATATGTCCACAAAAGAGTTTAAAGTGACAGGAATTTCAGTTATTGCAGTTCTATGACTCCACTGTGATTAACAAAAAATCCTGTCTTCATATTGTATAAAGAGAACGCAGCGTACATATTTGTTTGTTTCAAGCTCTCCAGAGGAAAGGTGAGAAGGTAAAAGAGCAGTCATCTTGCTGGGTTGAATTAATGACCAAGTAAAAACAATGATGTATGACATTTGTTCCTTTTTCTTTTGGAAAGGTCAGAAGGATGTATATACAATATAGCGGTTAAGGTGAGCATCTATATTACCAGAACATAACCCAGTCACAAGTTGACACATGGTTGCATATAGTCACATACTAGTATTTCTAAAAATAGGTTGAAAGGATACTGGGTAACGTGACAATCAAAATTTTCATATCCTTATTAATAACTTGGTACTATTTATGCTTAAGGTCCTGTGTTTCCTTGTCCCCATTATCATTCATTCTTAACATTCTATAATTATACATGGAAAGAGAGAATGGAATCAATATCTTACAAGTCTGAGTGAAATCCAGTTGATACAGAGCTTTAATCCCCTTAAGTACTACTGAATGGAAATAATATATATATATATATATATATATATATATATATATATATATATATATATATATATATATATATATATATAAATAAATGTGTGTGTGTATTCCATGTATTCACACAATGTTTGACATCGATTATCCTGCCAAATTTGGTAACTATCTTGGGGTGGGAAGTCTTTACAGATTGAGGCATTGTTATCCCCTCACATGTTCTAAGACTTGGATGGATAGTAAATCTTTATTGAGGAAATATTTCATATATTGAGTATTCCATTTCCATCATTTTTTTTCCTAAGAATTAATCATGTTCCATAAAATAGTCCACCCAACTGCATGGAAGCATTTTTCAGTTATAGTTCCAATGAGTAAATGAAATATACTGCATATCTGGAAGCTTCAAGGTAAATTGTATGTATCGTTAGTTTAACCCATTAATTGTGAATGATTAGAATTTCCATCATTGCAGTTCTGTGGCTAACTTTCATTTTATTGATGGCAACTCAGTCCTATCTGTGATTTGGATATTATCTTGCAATGGATAACTTGTAATGGATCATCTTGTAATTGATAAGGGCTTTTATCTTGCATTGGATAACTACTACTTTTCTCTACCTTTTGAAGTCAATTGGTCAATTAGTATTCCTGTTTCCCAGTTTGAGATTCAAATTTTTTCAAATCTGCCATTGCAACTTTATCAAATTTTGTCAGCCTTGCAGCTGATTATGTATATCTTTATGGCATTAGATGCTATTCTATGTACTTGCTCTTGATTTTTGTTTCTTTATCTTAACAGCATTTGGTATGACAATGGCATGTTCTATTGCATAGGAGGAAACTTTAGTGTTACAGGATGTTATGCTTTCAGATATACAACTGAGAGTGTATGTACTTTCAATTGTAAAGTGTAGCAGGAAATATTCCTGTTTGCTCTCAGCTGAAATGTCCCTCTGCAAAGTGAATCTTTACTCATTACTCTGATTCACAGTTTATAAGGGATTCCCTCTTCGAAGTGCAGGGTGGCCAAGCTGATAATATTCGGAGAATGGAGACCGCGAGCCAAGTTCAACCCCAGCTGAGACTGTGTTCACTTTGAAATGATGCCTTTGAGGAAGGCACAAATCCACCCACCCCCAGCCATGGATAAAATTGCACAGAGTGAAGTGAGTGGTGTCACTTTGGGTACTTGTCACCTCTAAATCTACTTAATGTATTGAAGTAGTAATATAATATGTGGAGCTGAGCAAGGACAGCTGCAGCTGGTGTGAGGACACTACCTACTTCCCTCTTTGACTATTTCACTCTGCTGAGACTAATGAACTTTTAGCTTTACATTTCATGTATCAGCTCTCTTTGCTTTTCATATTCTGGAATCCTTGTGTGTGTGTGTGTGTGAAATGCATCTCTCTGCTTCTGTTTTTTGAGTTGATGTTCTTTGACCTTCTTGGCATGTATGTTGTATTGTAAGTATGGTGGATGCTTGGCTCTTTAAATTGTTCCTACGAAAGAGATGGAAAGAGTTCTGAAATAAGAGTCGAGGAATACGAAATGCACTTGAAAAGAGTTTCAGATGAAGATACGGTATAGGATTTTAAGAGTTGTTCAGACTACTGAACTCCTTTGTTGCGTGGCTCTCGTGGTAATCATTATTTTTCAGTCATTCCATTCTACAGCCTGTTGCAGTATTACTTCTCTAATTGAATTGATATTTGAAACAATTCAAAATTTGCATGAAATAATTCAAATTGTTTATATCATCAGAAAGTCTTATTAATCAAAGCTCAGCATGATTTCTTATTCTGAAGTTATCTATCTAGATAGGAAATTATTTGCGGTTGCCACTATCATTTGGAAAGCATTTCTTTTCTCTCCTAGTTTTTTATAGTGTAGAACTACCAGATTTGATTATTTTTTTACTATTCCAAGTTTAGTCAACAGGAAGATGTAAGTTCACTTTGATAATTCAAGTGGGATTTACCTGGGTAGAATAAGATAAAATGTGATAAAAAAGTTATCAAAGAATAATTCAAAACAAAATGCTCTGAACCATACAAAATGCAGTTAAAAAATATTGCACAAAACATGATGCAGTAAGGCAACTCAATTCCACTCCAGGTACATTGTTGTAAGGAAGTAAAATAAATATAAAGAACAAATATTTTTCAATGATGAAATAGTGTGTGTAATTCGAACTTTGCCTGGCTGCCCCTGATTGGCTACTGGATTTTCATTTCCTCTACTGTCTGAGTCTAGTCTGAAAGTAACTCCATGTTTCATGTGAGAAGATTTCTGGATACCTTTATTTGGACTCTCTTGACATTTAGCCATGGTATGTTAGTTTTTAGCAAGTTGTTGGTATCTATTCTAATATATTGCAGACATCTGATGGGTGGCATCAGTGGTAGACTGACGTATACCGACAGACTGACTACCAGAACAGTAAAATTCTGGCATGATTGTAATGTTTAGGTATTTTTTTGCTATGTTGGCCTGTATGAATGTTTGTATGTGTATATATAAATGTGTTGCTCTTACCATTGAGCTGCACATCCGTTGGTAATGCAAAGGCCCAAATAACTGTTTCTACTCTGAATTCTCATCTCATTTATTCTAGGTCTATATCAGCTCAATTTGTTTCTTTTGAAGTGACAATTATAATGAGAAATGGATCTATGATCTGACAGAATGATTATAAATTGCATTATATTATATTGAAACTCTTATTTGAAATGACATTCCTTTATTACATGGAATTTATATATATATATACACATATATATATATATATATATATATATATATATATATATATATATATATATGTACACTAAAAATATTTGCATGCATTCAGGATGTCACAGTAACATTTGTATACCCTCATGCAAATATACATGTTTATATATACTTATGCTGATTGATATTGGCATTAAATTCACTAGTATTAAAATAAAGAACAGATGTCTTATATGTCTATGTACGTGAATAAGTAAATATATTCTCATGAAAGGATATGCGTGCACATGAAAATGTGTTTGTACTGACTTTTAAATATGTATTCACCAAAGCACTGGTTGCTACTTATATGCCCCCACCCCCAAAACACACATTCAGCGTACATGCAATTACACACTGAGATATCGAGAAATGAAATTTGACTACCCACTCGTTATTTAAATATATTTATTATTCATATTTTATGTATTTCTAAGGTGTATCGAATTCAAATGAAAGAAAAATGTGAATATTCCTTATATTGGGAATTTGTCTTCACAAAGCATTTTTAGTAGATTGCAAAAAGTTTCTTCAAGAATATTCTTAGGTTTTGATGGTCTTAAAAATGCATCTGATAGCAATGTTGAACAAAGTTTTGAATGACACTAAAAATACTTGAAAAGTTAAATTCTTAAAGAAATAGTGATGAGCTGTTTCAGTAAAGTCAATAAATAACCAACTATATATGACGTAAGTGTTTGATACAAAATACAATAATAAAATTTTCAGGTGTTCATTTTTTTTTTCCCCCCCATTATTTTTCTGATTTTTGATGGCATGTTTTAATTTTTTTTTGTCCAATCAGCCTTTTAAGGTTCATTGGACATAAACTATCCCAAATAAGACCTTGTGGGGTGATAAGCTTTGACCTGCCATGCTGACCCATGTCTTGAGATGGGGAGGATATGGAAATGTGCCTACCCCAGGGGTGTGAATGCATATCTAATCATTTAGAAAGGGATGTATGAAAAAGATTCTTCATGTTAGTTGGGAATGATCAGGAAATGCTGGTTGTTTATGGTATTAAAAGCTGAATATCAATCCAAGAATAGCCACATCTTTCTAAGTTGATTTTTTTTGTTTCTTTTTTTTCTCATATTATTTTGTAAAAAGTAATGTGCCATGTAATACCCAAATTTTCCAATGACATCAAAGAGAGTTGTCATCATCATCGGCCTCTTGAAGTCCATTTTTGGGCACTGACATTTCACTAGATCTAAAAATATTTGTATTTTGGCCTGAATATTGAAATCTTTTTTTTCTTTTTTTTTCTACAATATAACAGCATTTAGATATTAGGGCAAAAATTAAAACTAAATTTTTGATGTTTAATTAGACTTAAACTTAGTTAACATTGATTTAGATTTTTTCATTACCTAGCCAGATTGAACAATCATTTTTACATGCAACTGTAAAGTATGTTATTGTACACTGTCCAAGCTTAAGCTAAAGTTAGGTTCACTTCAAAGAAACCAAGTAAATCCTAGTTCTTACTTTTCTAATGGATGTTTGTAAGAAAAATAAACATCTGATGGAGGAGTCTTGCTCATCCTTTCCTGGCTGCAATGTTTTGCTTTGGTCATCATCTTGACAGAATGAAGATTTGAGAAGGGATACTGTAGGTAATTGCTTTGAACAGGTAAAGGCAATAAACTTTTTTATGTGCCACCAATAGTATTAGTATATGTGGGTTCTAAGCAATTTGGATCTTAGCAGGACAGATTGTTTCTTTTGCCTTGATTTGATTTTTTTTTTTTCCTTTCTTTTGACACGTGTGGTAATGAAGCTTGGCATTCCAACCATTAATGCTATGATTAGCTTACTGTAGTTACTCAAGGACAATGCTCATTTTTTTTGTAGGTTAAAATAAGCAATATATTATATTCTCTCATATAATATGACCCCTGAGGACAGCCATATCTATTTATATTTTTTTAAGAAACCAATGTAATATCACTGCAAATTTCAAAACCCATGACCCCCCCCCCCAAAAAAAAAACCAACAAAAAACTAAAGAACAAAACCTAGCACAATTCCTGTTTTTGTTCTGTAGCTGTTGAGCGAAGTCAGTAGCACAGGTTAAAAAAAGGTCATTGTTACTAGAGTTAATAGATAAGCCATAAGATGTCTCGGGGCAACCGCCTACAGTATCTTTGTTTTCACAAGTTTGTTATTGTGTTTATTTCTGCTTCTGGTGGGATAGACTTAGCTCAGATTGTTACGTAGACATTGTAGTTGTTTGTTTTAGATTTGTTCACACATTCCAATTTAAAATAGTTTTGTTGAATTTTAGTTTGCATTACTTTAAATCAAAAGTTAAAACTAAGTTGAAGTTGAAATTTGGATTGAATTTATCTTATCATCTTTATAGCATAGAACCAAATTTTGTATGTTTATCATAATACAGCAAAAATGTTATAATTTTTTTTTACACGCTAGTATAATGCTTCTCCCCTTCCCAAGTTAGACCCTGAATTTTTTGGTATTAAATTTCTTGCAATAAATTATGAATATTAACATCTATTAGGATTAATTTTTTTACCTATAACTACTAAAATGGTTGCCTGAAATTTTCTGATCATAATTAACCTGTGTTCAGTAGTTTGTCTAACCCAATTTAACACCGCAAGTAATTATGAAGATGGCATGATCTCTTTAATCCTGATACGGAAAGTAGACTCAATTTTAATGGTTATATTGTTAATATAGTGTAAAGCTTTTAATTTATGCCCAAGATCTATCCCAAATTTCAGACACTGTTAGAAAAATTGAAATGTTTTACCTAAAGTTAATAGCTAATTTGTAATAACTGTCTTGATATTTGTATATGAAATTTTATGTTTAGGATATCTTTCCTTTCTATTTTACAGATATGCTGAAAATGTATTTTAAACCTCTAAAATAAACCATGAATTATGGAGACTGGCACAATTCTGTAGGGGTGATGATATTATAGCTGTAAAGGGATCATTGATTTTCATAACTTTTTCATTCTAAGAAACTATTATTTTAAACTAAATTTCATGTTTTACTTATGGATTGTACTCTTTTAGTGTATGCAGAAGGTAATTGCTTTCAACACATTGTAAAAGGCTTGGAGAGGAGATATCAAATGTAAAATACACCAATATTTGTCTTGATGAATAGGAAACACTGCTAACAAGTCATTAGAGATATCCAATGTCTCATTCAATTCAGGGATTTCATTTAACTTTAACGATTAAATGTAATATATTAAAAGTTCAATATGAATCTCTGTAGAAGTCAGTGATCCTTTTTACCTGTGACAAATGTCAACAGGCTCATGAGAACTTAATTTTCTTTCAGACCAAATTGAGAAAGGTTGGAAAGAGGCAGCTCTGGGGGCCAAATTCCCTTTCTTGTAGACCATACTGAAAAGTTTGAAAGCTGTTTGGAAAGATGGATTAAGTACTTTAATGAGAGAGTGGGAAAAGTAAGAAGCTGCTTGCTGAGAGTATAGTCACTCAGTCTTTGTGAGCCAAATTCACTATCTTGTAGATCAAATGAAAAAGGTTGAAATTGTTATGAAGTTATGTATTTTTGATGAAATATTGAAATTTCAATGGAATTCTATAATTTTGTTCATATCAGAAATGAATGTCAAAAATTGTGTAAGCAACGTTACAGGTTTTGAACAGTCTGTTCTTGTTTTTATAAGGCTTTCTTATTGGATTAATGACTCATTGTTTTTAATGTTTGTTATCAATAACTCAAAACATAGTTTTAAAAAGCAGTAAATCTGGGATACGTTATGAATCTAAGACATACCCACAAGTGCTGAGACAAGCTGGGAAAATATATTGCTTGACCATGTGCTGATATAAAGAAACTTTATCATGAGATCAATGACTTCTTTCATATTCAAAACGGATTAGCAATAGCACCCACTCAAATGTGTCAGCTAGTATAAATTTGACAATACAAAATAACAATGGAAGCTCCCAATCTATTTTGTTGATAGCTTGGTAACAGCTGTTTTAGTGAAAGGGTTGTATCTGGCATCGGTGTCTTCCATTCGTAGATGGATGTGTGCTTTTGTTCATATTTGAACTGTTTAATTCACTTTTATCAGTTACACATATCATGCTAATGCTTCTTTAGGTATAGTTGAGATTTTTGTATAAATTGTTTTAATTTGATTTGGATGAAATGATTTAGTATTTGATTTATATCAATCAGTTTGATAAGGAACCTGATAATATGTATTGTTGATCAATATACCTCCTAATGAGATGATCATAGTTTTATATTGTTTATCAGAGGTTATTTTTGATACAGATTTCTATCTCTTTGATTTACTTCAGTTTTAGTACACTGTAGACCTGTTATAACATAGAAGTCTGGGTCCATGATTTTCCAGCGTGTTATAAGTGAGTCTATGATGTAACAAATTTTCTGTTTTTATAAACCTCAATCCAGACTCCACCCACGATTTCTTCAAGATCTGCCTTGGTTTCTTGTGCAGGAATGAAGTGAAAAATGTAGGAGTGGAGCAAGTTTGGCTGGAAGACAGGACTGGATATAGAAAAGAAAATTGTAAATTGTGATACCTTGACAAAAGTTTTTAACGAAACTTAGATACATATGGAGTGAGTGTCCAGAGGAGGAGTTTAACAATATGTTAGTGATCTTTGTAGTGACAGGTGAAAGGGAAGTTGGCTTTTTTTCATTGACTGCTGAAATATTTTTATCTAATTCACATCCTTATTAACCTGATATGGTAGGGGTCTTTCTATTTTTGTATTCAGCTATTATTTTAAGAGTCGAATTTAACGTTTTGAAAATTAGGACCTCTGCTCAAATTGCACTATAAGTGATTCTGCATTATATCGAGTCTACAAAGAATTTGATTTTAGTGTATTGGGATTTGATAAATGATGTTTTGTAACTCTTAGATTCATCTGTTTAAACTTTTGACCATTGATCAAATTAGTGTGGAATTAATATTCTTTTTATACCAGTCCATACCTTATTGTTTTGTTGATGGTTATTGCAAGTATACAGCAACTAGCTTGACCAGTGGCTGCTTCAGATACCATATGTGTGACAGACATGGTAGGGAGAGATAAAAGAAAAAAAGTAAGGTAGTTTAATAGAAAGGGTATGAAGGGAGAGGAGAGAAAAGAAAATATAGTAAGATGGTAGGAAGGGAGAGAGGCTGATGGCTGCTACTGATGTTATAAGTGTGACGGACGTGGCTCTTATTACGAATATGATTTTATCACTCCATTTATAAAATCCTTTATCAAATAATGTTATCTTGAGTTTTTAAAGATATAGTTTCTTTGTATTTGTATGTTTTGTAATATTGTATAAAATACTTATCACTTCAGCTAAATTTCCCCGGACTTCATTTAATTTGCTCTTATGAACTTTTGAATTATAAAACATATTGAAAGCTTTGTGACACTTTCGATACAGAATTTATTTTGTTGACCTCAAATAGTAAATGTCTACATTTGTAAATGGATTATTTTATATTTCTCTTTGTGTGCTACTAGTTGAGATCTATAAACCTGTTTTAATCAATACAAGATTGGCAAGTGCTGGTGAACCATAGCTGGGAGATTGAAATTATTCACTTTTACAGACTTGGTTTTTGAATCTTAAGGCAACAGCTGTGATATTAGGAGCTCACCATATTTAGGTTAGGGATATCAAGAAAGTTTACATACTATAAGATTAATGTAATGCTAACTACAGACACTTTGAAATCATCAATTAACTTATTTGTTGCCAATCTCTGTATTTCTGAAGGTGCTGCAAACTTCAGTGGCTGAGGTTGAAGTTGAAATAGACATGAATACAATTTTCAAAGCACAATACAAAACTGGCTTGAAAGGCAAGGTGGCTCAAAAGAAGCCATTACTTGAAAAAAATAAACATGTTCAAGCAAGACTGACCTTTACAAAAAGACACATCCATGACTCAGGTAGCATGTGGAAAAATTAGGATTAGATAAAGTCAAAGTAGAACTAAAAAGCACTCTGAGAGCGAATACATTTGCTGATGCCATACTGTAAAAATTGATTGAAAATAAAATCTTTGAAAACAAGGGAGAGAATTTATATGTACAAATATTTAGTTACTTAACTAGAAATTTGAATTTAGCCTTTTTACTCACTGCTTGTTTTTAAACTTTTTGTTCAGAATGATAAAGATAAATATCTCTCTATCAAAAATATTTCCCTGGATCCCCCCTAAAACTTGATCTCTTCTCCTCTGGCCCATGGTCCACCCTTCTAGAAAATTTCATCAAAATTCCTTGACCTTTTGGGAATGTTGTGTAGACAGACAGATGAGTGAATGTACATATCTCTTCTGTCATTGTTGGCAGAGGTAAATTATTAGGCTAGATTTGAAAACAGTGTGTAGAGTAGAGAGTGTAATTTGCGTAACTTGTCTGTCAAGCATGAGATTTGGGTCTATGATGCTTTGGAGGTGTTCCTGTACCTTGATCAGGAAAGCTTGTCATTGTAAAAAGAACAATGAATAGTGCTCTGTACTGCCAAATTCTTTAAGAAATTCTCTTGAAATTAAATTAAGAAACTTTCCTTAGGTTCCAATTTCACCTTCCTACATGACATTGGCATAAAACATGCTGCCAGGGCTACTTGGGAATGGTTTAAATTAAGTAAAATCTTATGGATTTATTTTTGGATGAGGTGTTATTGCAATGGGTTAAAATTAATTTCTCTTGTGTTAATTGACATCAATCAATCTGTAACTTGAGATGTGACCAAGGTGCTTGTCTTATGCTCAATCATATCTACATTGCTTGTTTTACAGGAGATAGATTTCTAATACAATATTTGATTAATCCAGAATAGGGTGTAGTGGGCTTCATTTGGATGCAAATCCTTGTTATTGTGCTTTCCTTGTGGTTTGATAATTTTGATTCATAATATATAAGATCTAAAAAAAAAAGAAAAAAATATGACTTTATAATCAATCCACTTCTAAAAAAAAAACACGCTTGCATGTAATAAATTAGGTTCTGCTTATGGCTGTCATATTTTGATCAAAATTTATGTTGAAGGGTGATGTGGGGTGGCCGAGTGAATAACAGAGTGAACTGAGTGAGCAGAGTCAAAATCTGGTTTGTATTCACTGCGCATTAAGGCCCATAGGAAAGGCATGATTCCATCTTATCCCTTTCGCTATGGGTGAAATAGTGCAGGGTGAAATGAATGATGCCACTTTAGGGGCTTGTTGTCTCTATTTAATACATTGCAAACAGGCAGAGTAAGTAGTAATGTGATATGTTAGGCTCAAGCAGGGAGGACTGAAGCCATAGCCAGCATAAGGGCACTGGTTTTTATTCATGACATGAAAATTTATAAAGAAATTATTAATGTATTGTATGTTATTGGACAAGTACTAATTCTAGCTACTCTGAACTTGTATGGTTATTTAGTCTAATAGCATTAAAAAATTGAACCTAGAGCTTGTGATCACCATTCCATTATCATAATTTCTAAACTAACATTGAATGCATTAGTCAGCTACTATAAATATCATAATCTAGCCTAAAAAGAGCTTTTGGCCAGTGTTCTTTTCTTCCATCATCCCATATATTCAAGCTGTGCCAACAAAGGTATTCAGAGCAGTTGGTTTCCTCAAACATGCTAAGAAGTTCCTTACTCAGAATTCACACCAATCTCTGTATTTAAGTATTGTGGAACCTCATTTTTGACATTGCTGCTCTGGTTGAAACTGCTGTGTTCTGGCTGAAATGAAGCAGCTGCTGTAAGGATTGTGGCTAACAGAAACTTTGATTGCCCAAATGATCCACTTGTTTGGGGAATTGAGTGGAGGACTATTAATGAATTTGTTGCCGAGTTAGAAATTTTGGTTTTTGAATCACTCAATAATGTGGCTTTGAAAAAATCCCCGAACAACCTTTTAAAGTGTTGATATTTCTATTTGGAGGTCCCTTTGAAAATCAGTGGTGGTTGAAAGGCTTCCCTTCAGTGGAAATAGATTGAAATAGATGTACTTGTGCCCAGACTTGTTGAGGTAGTTGCCTGAAAAAAAAATTCAATAATTTCAAGCTATGATGTGACCTTCTTTCCCTATCATTTCAACACACATGAATTTGAGAGGAACATTTTTCATCTCTCGTTAGAAAAGTCCTTGACACTTGTGACAAACTATTCATCTTGTTTGAATTGAAGAAATCGATTTGGCCTTAATCTGGTATAATTTATAATGGGTCTGTAATAATTTCTTGAATCTTGGACAACTGACTTTTCATTTGCCTGATGCCGATAGGTCATGTCTGAATTCCCAGAGAAACAAAGTATATTCAAGAGCCTTTGTTCTATAGTTGATATTTACAAAAACACTGGTTGATTTTTTTTCAATTTTTTTTCTTAAAATTAATGTGATGGGGGTAGAGCTATAAAATTTCTGATTTTCAAAAGTAAAACTCTGCCTGTGATTAAACAGATTTGTTTTGTTCTGCTGATAAACTGTTATCAGGAACAGACATTGAAGCCTACTCTAAAGATCATTTGGGAACCATTTGATTAGGAGGTTTGAATTCTATACATGTTGGGGATACTTTAGTTTAGTTCTGTCTCTGTTCTGTTGACAGCAATGTAGTCTACTCTTACTATCATGAACATGGAAATAATGGAATCCTTGGACTATGTTTGGTACTCTTTCTTGAAGACATGGAGAGATATTTTCCTTATTTAAAGTCTTCTGCTGTTGAATTTTCTCACCGATTCTTAGTATTCTTTCTACGAACTCAGATTAATACATATTGGTTTAAAACTAAGTACAGTAACCCTCTTTGTTTCTCCATCTGTAATTATGGACTCTTCCACTTGAACGTAACTATTTTGCTGATAGAAATATCTCCTACTCACCAATTGAAATGATCATTCATATATATATATATATATATATATATATATATATATATATATATATATATATATACAACTATTTCTTTTAAAAAATAAAAAATATATACATATATATGGGTGTGTTTGAGTAAAATCACAATATTGGAAGACTGTTCAAGACAAATGACTCTTTGGTATTGTCATTTTACTTACATCCAGTTAAATAGATATATGTTTGTATATACTATATTATATTATATTATTATATTTTATTACATATTATATTATATCATTATATTATATTACATATTATATCATATTATTGTATTATATCATATTGTTATATTTTATTACATATTATATTATTATATTTTTTTATATTATATTATTGTTTATTATATCATATTACATATTATATCATATTGTTATTATATTACATATATCATTATATATCACATTATATTATGCTATTAGATATCATATTACATTATATTATCGTATATCATATTACATTATATCATTATATATCATATTATATTATATATATTATATTATATATATTATATTATTTGTCTTGTGTCTAGAAATCTCTAGTTTTAAACATTAAATACTAAAAAAAACTTTTTCAAAATTTTTTTGTGTCACTCAAGTCAATTATTTCTCAATATCTATCATTGCAATTCATATAATTTTCTTCAGTGTTTTTTCCCCTGTTTCACATATACTTTCTTATTATGGTACAATATGTAAATTCCCTCTTGTTGGGATCATATATAATTTAATCTGACATACTGCATGAGTCAAATGTCTAAAACATTTTGTCATTTTACTCACACATACCCACACATGTTTTCCATAATCAATATATAGTAAAAAGTACTACTATACATATTAATCTGAAAATCAAAGCCACTTCAAAATATACTAATTTGCCATCCAATAATACTAACAATTTTTGTTGTGAGTGAAATAGCTTACAGACTCAGTCATTTGTTATTTATAAAGCTGTTGTTACTTGTAGACATTAACTATTTTTTTTTGTTTCATTTTGACTGACTGCTCGACCAATTTGAATATGTACCACGAAAATTAGAGGCTGAAGAAGGGTATAACATTGGTCACCTATTTATCTCTTAATTCATTCAATATTCCCTCATTTGCATAGACTAACTTGTTGTTGCTTTCCTCTTCTTTTCAGAATCAATAACTGACACATAAGACTTGTAGCCTGCAGCTGTTCTACTCTTCTCAATATTTATTTTTCCAACTTAGTGTCTATGTAAACAGTAGGAAGATCCTCAACCAAGCTGATAAGATATTAGGGTGTTCAGAAAATAATTACTTGTTTTTGTGTTTGGAGAGTAATTATATATTTCTGTGTTTAATCAAGTTGAATTAAATATCAGTTATCAATAATGTAATCATCATCACCATCATTATCAATGACAGGAGCCCAAGAGGAGGCAAATTTTCGATTCCTTGTTGGAAAAAATTCTATATATTTTGAAAATTTATTTCTTTTTCTTTTTTTTTAGGGTTAAATTTCATTATACACTATAAACAACTCATTGCTGGATAGAAGAGATGAATTAAATCCAGATGTTGTTTTGTACCATTTAACCCTGGTCTTACCTTAGTTGATTGGCTTATAATTAATAGCAGTGTAATTACGTTCCAAACACCCTAATATTAGATAAATCTGTTGTACAACCATATCACATGATGATGCTTACTTTTATGAGTCTGATTATTCTTAACCAGTTGATCCTCATGTAAAAAAAATACAAGATGTACAGGTTTTCTCTGCTATAGGAAAGTAGAAAGTTTCTGTAAAAAGCCTTTTGTAAGCCAAATTCATAAAGGTACAATTACCATTACTTTGTATGGTAAAAATTTTTGAGTGTTCCAGTTCCCAGGTATGGTAAGGATGGCATGTCAACAGATGTCATGATGGAGGGAGGTACAGTAGACTGGACTGTAGAGAAAGAGGAAGAGCATGTGCCCTGCCTCTATAATGGCTCGCTGCGAAACAAAAGCTGAACATTATTTTTGACTTTCACTTTTTTGAAAAAGTGAAAGTGGTGTAAAGTGGATAATACCTGTATTTGAATTTTCTTTTTTTTTTTTTTTCAATAGAAAAGAAACTAAAATAACTTGTTACAAGTGGAAGAGTTCATTGTTTAAGATGATGGGTAGGAAATATTTTTATCAGCAAACTTGTTGCCTTAAAGTGTGAGAGTCCATGTTTAGGGACAGAGAACCAAGAGAATCACTTTGATTATCATATTATCATCATCAGCCTGTTGTTGGACATAAACCTTCCCCAAGATTCGCCAAACCTCTCTATCATTGGCATTGCGGAGCCAATACTTTCTGAATTTATCTAGTTTGTTGCACCATCTTACTTTGTTGGCCACCATTTCACATACAATCTCTCATTTGAGTTTTCTTACAGTTTCTATGATATATCGGACTCCTGTCTTTTCTCTAATACACTATGCTGTCTTATAATCTCTCCATGTAAGTTTGAGCATGATTATCCCTTGTGCATGTTGCATGGTTCTCAGTTTGAAGGTCAATCTTTTGGTTAGGTTCCATGTTTTAGCTCCATAGGTGACTTTTGGGATGATGCATTGGTTATATACCCTTCTTTTAGGGACTATGGTTTTTTTTTAATGTTCTTGCTCTACTGAAAGCTTGCCAACCTAGTGTGGTTCTATGCTTCATTTCATCTTCTTTTGAGGATTCCATTTATTATATAAGTAGATTCTATTCATATTTAATGGCAGGAATGGCTTTCTTTTCAGAATTCTAGATTCTAGAACATCTGTTTCATGGTTTTTATATTTGGTATTTTCATAAAAGGTAGATACTCATCTTATTAACAATAGTTTCTTTGTAATAATTATTGATTTGAAGTTAACAATAGTTGAAGAGCATTAGTGCATCTACTAGATTGAACTCGCTTTGGCATAAAGCCATTCTCTTTAAATGCCAAGGGATCAATGACTAACATGGTGCCCTTAGTACATTTATTTTTGCCTCTCCTTTATACTGTACATTGTTTAACAGTATTATTGACACTTGAGGAAAAGAAGCAAAAAATGTATAAATTATTTATAAAACTTTTAACCTAAGATGGTTCTGTTTTATTCGATGTCTCATATTGTTAATACTTTTACTCTTTGAATATTACAGCATGCATAAGTATAGAATTCTGTTGGTAAGGACTTATTGCTTTCAAACTAATTTGTATGGTAGAGTTGGTCTATTTTCCTTGTCTAGCTGTTCATTGCCTTGTTACGCATTGTAGATGCAGAATGTTTTAGAGTGTGAGAACAGCTGAATATATCAATTTTGATAGAATTTGAATGAAAACAACAAACTAAAATTTGTAGGTATATAGGATGTCTGAAAATTTTGGCTTTCTGACCCTTACAGTAAAAATAGTAAAGCAACTTTGATGTAGTCAATACAAGTAACTGAATAGTCTATGTTATAGGTAGGCAGTTGGTTTTTCAGATGTTTAGTCTGATTGCTCTCAAATATGACACAATTCTTTGTGGATTATGATTTTGTAAGCCGTAGAATTTTAGTTACTAAACAAGTTGCTCACTATGGTGCAGTTCACAATATAAGACAGGTTGATTGTGGATCCGAATATTTTTGTATTTATTATCACCTACTTGTTCAGAAAACCACAAATGAAATTAAGAGTTTTATTAAAAGATTTACTTAATGACTAAAATGATGAATTAATTCAATTTTCAATCAATTATCATATAATTACTTGGTGTTTTTTTTACACATAACTTCTTTGATTTTGTGATGAAAACACCACCTTCAATCACTGATTGGCACTTGTAATTGATTTCTGATTATCTGTGGTTTTGTTAAATCACTGGCGTTTTTTCTTGGACCCCAGCACCCATGTTTCAAAAGGGGACTACTGTACTCATAAATTTGCTTTAACTGTTTATTTGATTATTTGTGCTGAACTGATTGGTCACTTAAGGTATAAAGTGGAAGTGATCATAAATGGTTTATATAGCAATTCTGAGTTTTCATTAGATGTGGTATATAAGTTCATTTTTGTTATAATTCAATGTATGTATGTTTGAGAATAGATTGTTAATAATCTAATCTCACAATTCTAGTTAAATTAAGGTGTAGCAAATTTTTAGTTGTATATTTTGCATTTGTAAAATGAAACTTTACTGTTGCTACTGATAAAGAAGCCTTTTTAATGTTATAAATGCTTCATAAAAAAAAATATTGAACCATTTGAACTGAATTTTTTTTTTCATGGGACCTGAAGTTTATGAGATCTATGTCCAATGACAGATGCTAAAAGGCTGATGATGAAAGTTTATCAAATTAAATTGTGCTTGGTCAGCAAAACTAGCCTCAGGGCTTGGCATTTGCTCTGAAGCTCAGCATTGTTCTCACCAATTATGTCAGAAATCTAGTTAATTAAAGAAGCAAGCTTTTCATTAGAAAAGCCTCAACACACACCTAAGGTTGCTTAATGATTGGGGCATTTGTAGAGGCTGTTATTTTCCTCTTGTGGTGATAACTTTTTACTTGAACTCAACCCATTATTACAGTAGCTAACCATTCATTTACTCTTCCTTCACACTCCCAGCCACTACTTGAGAGAATTTTCTTTATTATTTATTCCTTTAGTAAAAGACTATCACTGACATATCACTCGCCTGACTGTTGCTTGTATAGAGGATTGTATTTGTGGCTGGATTGCTCATTTCCCTTCATGTTGTCTGACAATTGGCTTAATGTTTATAATGCATCACCAGGCGAATACCCACTTGCTAGATGGGTTATTTGGCTAGTTTTAAATAATTTTTTCTCTCCCTTCTATCAGATCAACGTATGATTTTCCCAGCATGAAGCATAAATATTTGAGACTATAATATACAGAATAAAACCCCAAATGTAAAATGACTTAAAATTCAATTTAAATCATCTTATGATCAACTTAATTAATTTTATTTTTTTATATGAAATACAATATTTTGAGAAAATAAATGAATATACAGATTCTTAAGTAAAACTCAAATGTCAGAAAAGGTTTTGACAAAATGTATGTTTGTGTAGGTGAAATGTTTGGACATGGTTTCATCACATATTAGCAGCAGACATAGCATGTCAGCAGCAGTTTTTGTTACATATACTTGGAATCATGATAATGAAGGACTCTTTCTATGTACATTTTTAAAAAGCTTTTTCAAGCATTTTTAAATGGGTCTAGTTGCCTTTTTTTTAGTTGAGTTATAAAATTGTTAACACTACTTCATTTTCAATAAAAAGTTATCTAGAAATGTTTAGGATAATTTACTTATGTGATGAAAATCATTTGCAAATATCATAGATTATTTCTATCAACAAGATGACTTTGCATTGTAGTGTGTGTTATGACAATTTTTAAAATTTAGAATCGAATTTATTATTTGATACAGCACTGAATAAACACTGATAAATAATCATTTATTGTATAACTGTTTATATATTTACATAATGTTTTATAGTGGTTAACATATGATTTAGGAAATTATGCAATCACATGTTAAGTAGACATCATACATCTTTACAACAGTTGAAGAATATCTCAAAAATATGTCTCAACAACATTCACACCTTACAGGGGATCATAATTTATTTTTGATATACTTATAGCTCAGTTGCAAGTATAGGCAAGTTTGCTCTTATCAATTGTATTGGTCACAGATCTATCAAAGATTTAAGAGCTTTCCACCATTTGATAACATTTTGAAAATTAATTTAATGATCCGGTTTGTTCATTGCTCTTTTGGAAACTTGATAACTTGGAAACTAAGGAAGATAAAAACATAGCCTTTTCAACAATTGATAGCCAATTATTCTACAATTTATTACTCGTGCAGCAAGTGATGTTGATTATTGTAGTAGGAGAATTCTGGTGTTTTTTTCTGGAGCAAGTCCTTTTTTGACTGTAAGTGAGAAAGCATCATCTTCCCACTTTTGGTGATAATATCTTCATCTGGTCTTAAATATGATTATAATATATAATTATTTTTATTGAAAATAATCTCTTTTCTTACTGTCTGTTAACCAGTCTGTTGGTTTTGAGTTCAGATTTGCACAAGCATTCTTTATGCACATACTTTTGTCACTGGGGAAAAAAATATTTGCACAACATGAGATTTATGCCACCATAGTCTACTAAAAATCAGGGGGAATATTAAGAGGTAATAGCAATGTTTGTGCAATAGATATATTCGGCTTCAGGTAGTTAGTTGGTATATGAGTTTGAGTAGCCTTCGCTTCACATCACATTCACAAGTTTTTAAAAAAAATTGCTTTAATTACCTGTATTAATTGTATCTCCATTACCTTTTTCTTTACTTATGGTAGTATTTTTGATTCCAATGCATTGCTTCCTTATTCTAACCAATTAAATTTTGTAGTGAAAAGAGCAAAGTATTCATCTTTTCAGTTTTCATAGATGATACCAAAAGTGACCTCATCTTAAAATGTGGTCAATATCACAACTTATGAACCATAAAAATCTAATGTCTGAATAAAACATTGTTTGGTGTTTGTTTATTGATCTGCTTGCAGACAGTCATGTTATCAAACTCAAGTACAATGTCTGGAGTTGACTTTGTTTCCCTACCGTAACAAGAACAATCCTCACCAAAGTTAGGGGTATAGACTGATATGTAATATTCACATTCCTCTACCATAATTTGTATTCATCATCAACTAACTTACTTCCTGAACGAAATTGGCAAAATCTTTAAAATAGATATGCATAGGTTTATTTCATTTTAATGAATAGATGAATTTATACAAAAAATATGTATTATAATTTTTTTAAATTCATTTTATACATACAATACAAAAGTTGCAGTGATCATCTTCAGTCAAAATAGAAGTTGGAGTGGTGTTTGGCCCAGCAGCAACCAGTGTTGTCTTTTTTAGCAATCAACTTGGTGTACCAATTACAGTTAGAGAAGTTCAAACTACTGGAGGATTTACAGCTTGTTTTTTTCCAAATGGCATCCTGATCAATAAAATATACTGAATCATTAGATACCCCACACTTGGTTGTCTTGGCAATTATTGAACTATTTTAGATGCTTTGAATACTTGCCAAACATCATATGATCGCCTAAGGGTGTTGAAAACCTGAATAGGTATATAAGTATGTTTGTGACAATGTAATTTTATGTTCAGCACTAACCCTATGTGGTTTGAAGGTGTGAAACACTAAATTTTATACACAGGTGTGTTATCCACAAAAAAATCTACTTGGCTGAAATAAATGTGGATCATAATATCAAATCTTGTCAGTTGATCAACTGATGTGTCCCAATAACCTAGTAGTGAAGATAACTGTTTATTGTTCATTATTTGGTATCATATTTGATCTAATATATATATATTTCAGAAAGTTTGTGGCTCTGTTTTTCTCCTCCACCCAAATTAGGCATTGTAACCATAGGTATTTGATACCCCCAAATTATGCTAACTTGAAGAATGCTCCCCAAAATCTGGGTGATGTGTTAAATAATCATAATGTTGTGGGGTCTGTACTAACCTCAATAACAATTGTCTGTTTTCTATCCATCTGTTTATTTAATAATCTAGTATATATTTGAGAAAGTTTGGGTTTGTCAATCTTCTTTTTCCGAATGGTGCTTTGTAGCCTGCGCTTTTGAATTACAGTGCCCCTAAAATGTGCAAACTTTAAAAATTCATGAGATACAGGACTGATATAATTATGACATATAAAATAACTTTTGACAGGGAATCAATAGTAATTTATTATGTTGAATATGCTTTCATTAACAACACTTCTGGGCCATTTATAGCTACTTTTCTGCTTGAGTAATTCTGGGCAAGTGGCCAGTTACTGTAAGTGTTTTGCATGGCAGCTCCCATTCTATCTAAGTGAGGTTTACATTAATATCTGTACCATGCATGAATGAATCACCATAGCCTGCATGTGTATCGGAGCTAATTATCTAAAAAAATAGATCTTCTATCTAAAATTATCTAAAAAAGATACTAGCTTAAGATTTGGGTATTGTTGGTCCAAAATGACCATGGAGGTCCCCAAAAGCACTTTTTTGAAAAAAAAAAAAACAAACCAAAAAACAAAACTTTTTTTTGATAGCCTTTAATGGAGTACTCCTGCAAATTTGGCTGGTTTATTGGGCGGGTCATTCGCGGGGCTATGGTTATTTGATAGATGCATGCCTTTTTTTTTTTTTTTTTTTTTTTTTTTTCAAAATACTCAAAAGGTGACTTATATGCTAGCATTGTCACCATTTAAAGCAGCTAAAAAAAATTAAAACCTCTCTGGGTTTATATGAACCAATATTGATATATTGGTTGAGAGATCCACATTATTTATTATCAAAGCGTTCTCCCTCCATTCAATATTGCATAGATATTCAGTTGTCAAGATATTACTAACTTGATTTCTAGCACTCCACATTCTTTTTCAAGGATGCCAAGATTATGTGCATTTTGTAACTTTGAAAGTCTATATGCATACATCTATGACTGAAAGTAACATAACATAACCTTAAAATTCAAATATATTGTTTGTGATCTGATTCTTATCCAGTGACAGGACAAATTGGAAGCCATCAGATGTAGGCAGGTTCAACTTATCAAAATAATGCTTGTAAAATCATTATTGACAAGTTATAGTTCTTTTTCTCTTTTCATTTTCTTTCTTATTCCTGATGATAGAATTTAGGGACCTAGGGAATAGACTCTAGTTTCTATTGCTTCCCTTGAAATATACAAGAAAGTTTTTGTTCCAATATACAGGTGTACAAACCTCAAAAGATGAACAAAATTTGTTTTTTGCATAAAATCAGGATAGAATTTTTTTTGTGTTGTTTTATTGTGTGCTCTTACCTAGTTCGAAAATTCTTCCCTGGGGAATTAAATGTTATAAGACAAGATATTATACTTTTAGTATTATTTGAATTTTTTTTTTTCAATTTGTACATCAAAAAATACATAGACATATCATTTATTTTTATTACACTAAATTGTTTCATTAACACTGAGTAAAATACAAACTTATATTGAAGCTTTATATCTACTGCACTACAAAACTAGCACTACATGTACTTCAAAACAGGCATAGAGAAATTTGTGGTCAAAATATGATGTACAGACTGGTAATAAACATTGAAATATTGGGTTCTCATGAAACACTAAACTTGTGAACCTAAATCCATGATCGAAAATTTCAAGTGTTGTTATGTGAAAAATTGTTATTGCCACTAAAATATCATCATCCCTCCTGAAATGCAATTGTTAGTAATTTTCCAGAAAGATATAAACCTTGTGAATTGGAGATAACAATTGGTTTATCAAAAAATTATAGAGCAGTAAATGTCATTGTATCTTTTGAGGTACCATGTTTTTCTGACGTACATGCCTGTCTAATCCTTGTTCACATCATGATAATCTGTTTGGTCTTGCTCAGTGGTCTTTTCCCTTTTTCAGGTCGGACTGGTCAGCTGTTGAAAGCAATTCTTGGAATCGGCGTTATAACTGTCCTTGCACAGTCCATATTTCATATAGTGTTGGCATCAATAGCCACCGAAGAAGAACCATATGGATATGTTTTTAGTAACTGTAAGTATTCTTTTTCTTTTTTTAAAATTTCTTTTTAAATGTGTCCGCACATCTCAGTATGATGCTTTTTTGTTGGTCGACCTGTTGCAGTTACATTAATTTACAGATATAGGAAGGTAGAAAGAGGTGTTATTTCATCAAAATAACATCTATTCTGCTTGATTTTTTTAACCGGCTGCTAATGTCATAATAGAAAGTCTGTAATTTTTGTATTAGAAAAAAAGCCAAAAAAGGGAGCCCAGTCTATTTGGAATGAAGAGCAACAAATATGATAAAGGTGAATAATGGTAAAAAATCAATAATAATGATTTACAATGCTTGATCTAATTATATTCAAACGAAAGAAAAAAAAAAAGGATTATTGCTACTTCAATAATTACAAGCATGGTGCAGAAAAGATCTGGATAGATAATGAGTTTAAGGGCTTGATTTGGACTCTCGCTTGCCTCTGAGTTCTAGTAGTAAGTAGGGTTGAGAGTTGAGAAAGCCACCCTGTAGCATAGAGGATCGTGAATTCAATTCTCACCTGGAACTTGTCCTTTATTCCGATCCATGCTGTTTGTTTATCTACTCACTGCTGCATGAACTTACAGTGCTTCATCTAATGATATAAGTTAAATTAGATAAATAGGATTAATCAAATTTTAGAATATATCAGATTTTAACTCAATGTGATAATTTGATACTGCAATCTGACCTCACAGGTTTTATATAAACCTGATCATTTTTCAAATTTTCTTTATAAGGTATAAACAATCTGTAAAATATAGCAAAAAGAAACAGATTAAAAAAAAAAAATTCTAAAAAGTTTAAGATGAGATTTCTTATGTAGTATTCATAAAAAATTCAAACTGAACACTGCCTTTAGTTGAACCTCTGTTTTTCACTGATGTTTCTTTGATATTTATATTATTCATTCATTTGTTTTTCTCCTCTTAAAGGTTCCAGTAATGAAGAATTGGTGCGGCAGATTGGCTTCCAAAGGTAAAGTATTTTGTTCTTTGAGACATTAATATTTGTGCTTGTTGAGTTTTCAAACCAGCAGCAACGGGTGGCTTTTACAAGAGATCAAGTGACAACAAGTCTCTTCAATACTCCAGGACTCTCTTCAGTATTCTGGCTGACTTCAGTTGTGCTTTCGTCTGGATGGTGTCACTTCTTCTCCAGATTCCTAACTCTTCCAGCTTTTTTATTGGATTCTTGCGGACCATTCCCAGGGCTTCAACCACTATCAGCACTACTATTATCCCACAACTTCTTCAGCTCCCGAGCAAGGTCTAGATACTTATGAAACTTTTCAGCTTGCAGTCTACCAGGACAACAAAATCTACTAACTGATAAATTCTTTTCCATTTGTTAACAACAATAAGATCTATTCTGGCCTGGATTGGGTAATCCATTTGAATCTTGTGCATTTCATCACTCTGGTTTGTGCATGTATCATTGGTTTGTATAGTAGCAACTTGCACAGTTCCTGGTGGATCTCTATGCCCACCCAGTTGTACCTATTCTTCTATTCCCTCTGGACTAAACTGCTGCTGCTGTTATCATCATCATTATCACCACCACCAGATGCCTGGTGCTCTTAGCTGGAGGCTGAGTGACATTAAGTCTCCAGCCCTCTTCTAACCGTTCTCACATATCATAGCAGTACTGTGATTTATACTGTCCAAACCTTCCTGCACTTTTCTATCATTTATGCTATGTTCATTCTAGCTGTTAGGTCATTGTTGATGGTTGGAGGTAATTAGTTTCATATTTCCAGTGCCTCCCTCAGTATTCTTGCAGACCCCAGTAGTGCTGTGATCTATATAGTCACAATCCTTCTTCTCATCTCCAGCTCCTCCACTCATGACTTCAATGCCTTTGGCACTGTTCTGATTGCGTGTACTATTATTAGCATACTTTGAGCTCCATGTTCCACACCTATCTCAGCTCCCTGGCCAAGTCCTGGTACATTTCCAGTTTTATACTTTTTCGTATTCACTCTGTACACTTTTCTGTGTGCACAATTACCAGATCTTCTCTTTTCTTTTTCTTGGATGAAGTGGTTGGTTTGGATGTCAAAATCCCAAAGTAGTTTATGGTTTCCTCTTTCAAGGACAATGTCTGGTTTGTGCTGATACCATTTGTCTGCTTGACTGAATCTTAGTTGTTTGCATAGAGCCAGAATGATGGTCACTACCCTATCATGCTTGTTCTTGTACTCCTAGGTTAGCTTGGTGCATTTGCTGCTTATGTAGTTTATTGTTTTGTCCCTTCCTCCACAGAGGTTTTTTCATGGTGCATTTGTTTCAGACTGTCATGATGTGGGGTTTGTTTTTTCCTTTTAGGTGTCCTTTGCATACTGATGCCCGTCATGTTTTGTCTGCAATATTTTCCATCAGTTTTTTGAAATCTCAGTAGTGTCTTTTTTTTTTTTTTTTTTTTTATCCCATTCTTCTCTTCTTGGTTTTCATTACTATCTTGTTGGCTACTTTTTTTTATTGAGTATTACATTGCTTGCTGCGATTGTCATATCTTCACTACATGGTTAAACATACTTTTTTAATCCCGTTTTGGTCATTTTGACACTGTTGTCAATGTTGATGAGTCATCTGCCACCTTCTTTTCTTCTTAGATACAATCTGTGTCATATCTGGGGTGTAGGCATAAGTTGCGTAGTTTGTCGGCTCATTGATTGGGGTTTATCCAAGAAATGGTCCTGTGTTTCTTTCTACTGCTACTGCCCATGTGTTGGTGATTGTCATCATCATCATTTCATATGATATTATTATTATTATTATCATATCATATACCCCCCCCCCTTCAAAATTGACTTTCAGAACCTTTTCAGCTTTTAATTGATAACTGCATACACCAATCAATATTTGAGAAAAAAATAATTCAGTAACAGCATCAATAAATCATATAATCAAGTAGTCATGATTAAAGTAAGAAAACGTTTTTTTTAGGTCATTTCAATTTCCCTGAATAAAGATTCTCTGATATTTAGAGAGTGACTACCAAAAAGTCAGATGCATTTTTTGATCTTATAAAAAGAATAAATATCAAAGAACTTTTTGTCAAACTGAGTAGAATAACTATTTAAGTTTTGTCATCTTTGTTTGAGCAGACCGTATATGAATTATCTTCTTGACATTGTATGGCTATCCAACTTGTTGTGAATCGCGTTCACTATATATCCAGAAATCAATTTCTTTTTATTTTCCTTCGGCAATATAACTTTCTTTACATAATTTTCTCTGGCTTAGCTTTCACTATCTAAATGGTGTCTTTGAGTTTTCATTCTGTTTTTACACCAGTTTGATTTACGTCAACTGATAAATGTGGTCCTTTTGGCATTAAACTCTAGATAATCTGGTAACACTTTTAATTCAGCATACCCTTTTGAAGAACAAAGGTAAAAAAATTGATTTTTAGGGTTATAGTGAACCACTGATGTGATTCACTATTTTGGTGATAGCCATTGGTTCAGTTTGAATTACCATAAGTATTTCAAAATGCAAAAAAAAAAGGAAATTGTGCCATATGTAAACTTTACGCTTTGCTTGAACATTAACTAAGCAAAAAGATCACTTTAACTGTACTTGGTAAGAGTGCTTATTCGATCTGCTACTTGTTAATTATGCATGGCCTGTCATTGATTTGACTCATTTTTTAGAGAAGAGACCAGGTTTTATAATTTCCCTGTGGAAATTCTCCCTTTATTTGGCAGGATTCTATCTGAAAATAGATAAGAATGTTTACTTATTCTAATTCTATCTACATCGATAACCAGGTCATTCATACTTTAACCTTTCAATCTTTCTAGTGTCCAAAAAGGCGTAAGAAGTAACTTATCATTGATCACCCCTTTTCCAATTTTTTAATTAGTCATCCCCAACGAGGTATGCTTTCAAAAGACATTAGTCCAGTGACGGTTTCTAATGACTAATCAGACCTATGTTTTCCATTTCAGATTGGACTATGTTCCAGCCGAACATATCGCGAGACTGGTTGGCCCTGATATTCTTGTTTGTTTTGTGGCCATCTTAGTATTTGCCATCTGCAGCAATGTCCTCAAAGAGACAACCAAAGAATCTGATCTGCCGACAGTTACTAAGACCAGGAAACGACGCATGAAGAAGATCATTAACTGCTCCAAGATGATTGCACTGATGCTTCTGCTTGCCGCCAGCGGTATCATTGTTCCGTCTGTTATAGGATCTGTCTACTTCCTCACCTTTATCATCGCTGTCACATGGTGGGCCTTTGGCTACTCTCTGGGAACTAAATTCTCCATCTTCAAATTTTTCATCCTCATCTATGTTGGATTGCATTTGTGTCTTTTGTACATTTACCAGTTTCCATTCTTCAACAAAGAATTCCTCGAAGGATCAATGCCTGCTCGGTAAGTGTTCACACTTTTGTTTGGTTTCTGGTTTGCACCTGTAGCACAGGTAGTAGAGATGCCTTGAGCATTTAGCCTGGTATCCAGTGACTAACATGATTTTATATGATCATGCTACCGTATATGCTGCGCTATGATACAAATGGTTTATAAAGGTATTTGGTGGATTACTGCTTACTGCAAATCATCCAAGCCCTATAATTGTCCATATATAGCTTTGGTAGATGGTCCACGAGTCATGATATGAGGGCATTGGACACTGTAATACAGAGTGGCACAAAAATCACTAAAGGATTTTATATAATCATAACTTTTTCTATTTTGATATTTTTTATTTGTTCTCTTCTCACATATACAAAGGAACCCTTGGGAATTCATCATAGGGAAGAACACAACTAAGCAAGGAAATGAATAATAGTATTCTACTTTGAATACTTTTCAATGTTAACGGAAGGAGTATATTCTGGTCATTTGAATGTGCGGACACTGTGTTCTTAGTCCAAGATTTGCCGCTTGTTTGAGTATTTTCAAGAATTGGGCTCTGTTAGTGATCACTCATAAACAGGGAAACCATGTTCAGTCTGAAATGCAGAAAAATATGCTTGTGTGCAGAGGAGCAGATATCCTTCAAAATATAATGCAGAATGTTATAGAAAGAGAAAGAATTTATTAAGTTGATAATGGTTGGCTTTTAAATTCCCCTTGATTATGTATTTCATTTAGTAAAACCAATTTTAAAAAATGATTAAAACTAAAAAGAAATGTATGTTTCCAACCTCTTTTTGACTTTTGCACCACCCTGTATCAATGTTCAAGTTGTTAAATTTATGAATATGTAAATGTTTAAAAATGTAGATGTGTAAATATATAAATATATATATGTACAAATATATAAATTTATACCTGAATGAGTAAATGAAATTACATATCATCATCATTAGTCTTTTGTTGGACATTGACCTTCCGCAAAATTCGCCAGACCTCTCTATCATGGGCGTTGCAGAGCCAATACTTTCTAAACTTGTCTAGTTTGTCTCTCCATCTAGTATCCTGCTGGCATCAGTTTTGCACAGGTATCCATGTTGTGAGTCATGATGTCCAGTGATTGTCTGTCATTCTTGCAACATGACTAGCCCATTGCCACTTGAGTTTTTTAATGGATTCTATGATGTCCTATATTTTCCCTGATAAATTGTGCCATCTTGTGATCTCTCCATTTGAGGTTGAGCATGATTCTTTCACGTGCACATTGTATGGTTCTCAGTTTTAGGGTTGATCTTTTGATTAGGTTCCATGTTTTATCTCCATAAGTGACTATTGAGGAGACGCATTTGTTGTAAACCCTTCTTTTTATAACATGGGATTTTCATGTTCTTGAAGGTTGAGCTTGCTCTGCCAAAGGCTTGCCATCCTAGAATGATTTTTTGCTTGTTGTCCTCTTTGGGGAAGGACAGGGGACACTATTGCTGTTTTGGATAAGTTTTATAGTTACTTCATTCAATAAATATGGAAATATTGACAAATTACAATAAAAGACCCTAGTAATCTTTTTTGGGGTTTTGAAAGAGAGAGAGAGAAAGAAAGAAATGGAGTAGACTTCTTATAGCAGAATTTAAAATGAGATAAAAAGTGGAATTTGAAAGCAGTACTTGTCTGAACTGGACAAGGACACTTTCTTTTTAGTCACTTTTGATTGAAGGGAATTTCTTTCAACATTGATAGTTTTGAAAGGATTAAACTATTTTGTTTTTAAAAAAAAAGTATAGACTGATCCATTCAACTTATCTTTTTTTTCCTGAAATGCTCCCTCTCTAGATCATTTGTAGTGGTCCTCAATTACTATTTTTCAAAGCTTGTTGATTAGCTTGTCTGTACAGTTCGACTCTGATGCTGTAAACTCTAGCCAACAATAGACATGTAGATGAGTTGTTGGTGGTTTATTCTTATAGATTAATTGTAATGTTAACTATATGATCACAACTAGGCCTTTTAGTCGGCTGATTCATTTGCATTTTCCATAGTTTTCTTTTGCATTTGTTAGGATTCATGGATGGCTATCTTTCATGGCAAAAATTTTAAGAGATATAATCTGAAAACTTTATCAAAAATATCTTTGATGTAGAAGTTATTTCTTCTATTGGATATTTCATTATACAAATCACAAGATATTTAAATAGTTAGATAATTATGAATCAGTACAGTTAATTTTGATTTACACTAAATTGCTTATCATTCAGGGTAACATAACTTCTGCATCCAGTGAATTAGCTTACAGTATCAGTTAACTGAAATCAAATCAAATTAAAAAAAAACAAACCATCTCAGTGAGTTTGGATCTTATGATCTGATGACAAATTACTTCATCACACTCATGATGGGAGAAATTATTACCTTAGCTACATGTTCATGATATGACCAGTGTATTAATATGGATCATTATTTATTCAACAATATTAGAGTGCAATGACAATTCAGAAGACCTTGTTGTATACAAATAAGATTCCAATTTTATTTGACATTTTGCTTATTCCTCCTAGTTTTTTCAGAAAAAGATGATTTAAGTTCAAGAAGTTGTCTCTTATATCAAGTCTGTGTCTGGTTGTGGGTGGGTTTAGTGATCGATCTTCACTATTTAAAACACTTAATATCCACTCAATTTTAATTATTAATCACTAAATTATAAGAGAAATAATTATTCATTGTAAGATAAAACCCTGAATTATAGATGGATCTGAGTTGCCATCAATCACAATAAAACATTGGAAAAACTTGCCTAGGATGAATTATGAACAAATAATAGGCATTTAAAGGATTTGATGGCCATTTTCGACACCATCTGGTAATTTTTATACCTTTCCTGTGGTTAGAATGAGACGGATTTTTGATGTGTTATTGAGCTCGCTTGATACTATAAAAAACTGTACGGAAACTTTAGGATAAATAATGAATTAGTAATGGACATCTTTAGGACTTGGTGGCCATCTAGGATGCCATATTAAAAATAACACCTTTCCCATGGTAAGAGTGTGATAGACTTTTGATATATTACTGAGCGCATTTGATACTGCAAAAAACCATTGGAAAAACTGGTCTAGGAGGGATATATATGAGTAATGGGCACTTTGAGGATTTTGTGGCCATCTGGGACACTTCATAGCTTTCCAGTGGTCAAACTGTGGTAGACTCTTAGTATGTTACTGAGAACACATGACAGCACAAAAAACATTCAGAAACCTTTAAGCAATTAAGGTAAGGTGAGTTTTTTTTTTCACAAATGCACCTGACTGATAAATATAAGAAATTACTGCGAATGATTACGTCATAAATTCTGGTATGTAAATTGCTTAAAAAATTGGCAACATATTTCTTTCATATCTCCTATACATGTACTTTGATCTTTAAGTGAGATATTGCTTGTAGCATGATCTTTGTGCTGGAGCAAAATTTTGGATTTAAATTCAACTTTGCACTGATAATTCTTTTTTATCAATCGGAAACTAATAGTAATTACAGGAACAAATGTGGCCAAATGCTATCAAACATTATGTAAATGTTGCAGGTTTTGAACCTTCTGTTTTTTCATCTCATTTGTACAAAGAGTGTGTGCTAATTGTTTTTTGTAGGCTTTTGGGGATCACTCAACTTGTCTATACTGACTGCACTGTTCCTTGGGATATAGAACTTCATAGTCACCAGGTATTCTGGCCAGGATTTGTCAACCCGGGTATCCTTCTACTGCTCTACTGGATCCTTGCCTATCAATGCAGACATTTCCTTTCTGCTCAGAATGACAAGAAATCGGTAAGTCTCCGTGTAATTTTTCTGTATAAACAGTATGTTTATACATGTGCATAATGTATGTGAAAATCGGTGAATTTGGGTCAAGTTGCCAAGAGGGGGATGGATTTTTAAATTTTTTCCGAAACTACCATTGAATGATTTTGTGTACTTGGTTGGGGAAGTAAAGTCTCCAATAAGAGTGCAAAGATCGCATTGTACCCGAGTAAATATGGACGAACAAAAAAACTTTATTCTGTTGTAATTACTTCTATTGATCCCAGCTATGGGTGAAATTGCAGGGCAGACTGAACTTTAGTCTTGGTTGGCAACCAGTCCAGGAGATAGACAACTCTGATCACAAACTGGGAAAGGTCACACCCCTTGTCCAGTGAGTGGTGGACATTGATCAGAGTATACAATGTGTTCCCAAAAATGTACAATTGACAAGGCTCAGATGAAGCTTCAACAGGCCTAGCAAGATTGAAGTGGGTTATGATGAATTGCCGAGTAAAATGAAGGAGAATAAAAACAGACCAACAGAGTAGCATGACTGCCCCCCACCCCCAATACCTTTAGTACAAGTGGAAGAGAAAGAAAAACAAACTACTATCGATTAATCCCTTGTAGTCTTTAAATACCATCAGTCCGTATAATCCTTGCACTTTATTTGTATCATTACCTGACCTCTTTACCCAAAGACCTGTTTTGCCTGTTTTCCCAACCAAACTTGCCTTATTCAAACCTTTGAGTCATAATTGGAGTATGTATTGTTGAATAAGAAGGTAACATTTTTTTGTACTCAATCATTGTTAAAAGGTTGATTTTGGGCCAAACTGGTGATATATAACTTGATTCAAGTTTTCCTTATTACATTTTTTGAACAAACATTTTTCTATTGTTAAAAAAACAAAAAAATTCAATCATCCCCACCTTTGCTTTTGATAGCCTGAGGAAGTTCTGCACACTTACACTTCTGTTTTCAAAGATGATGTTCAATAAAATTTAAAATAATCTTTCAATTATATTAATCATTGACTATTTTGAAATGTTATGAACAAAGGTTCAGATATTTCAGAATGAATAACTATGGAAAGTCTATAATATTTAAGATAAATTATAATCTTGTAAATAAATAATTAAATAAATTATAATCTTACATTTTGTATTGTTATGATTCATATAATTGAAAAAATTATTTTATCATAATTCTAGAAACCCTTCTTTTAACAAAAGAATCAAGTGTGAAAAAAATGTTAGCTTCTTTTTGAAACAGTCCTGTGCTTAGTGAAAATCAGTCCTAATTAAACAATCCATTTTTGATGGCCTGAAGATTAAACTTAGCTGAAAAATCTTATCTATCAATTATGTTAGTCACATTTTCCAAATTAATTGTTAAGTCTGTTGAATTTTGTTTGATATAAACATTTTTTTCACAATAATGAATAAAGGATGTTTTTGTTTTTGAATAGTTAAGAGTTCAAGATTGATTATTTTTTACCTCTGGCAAAAAATTTCCTGTTTTAATAATTCCTAAGGTCTTGAGAAGACTAACGCTAGTTTTTGGAAAATTTAAGAAATGAAATTATTAAAAAAAAAGGTTCAATAAAACAAATGCCACTGCATTGTATTCAATAATTTTTGGTAACTCAAGATTATGATGATTATTTCAAGTTTTTGATTTCTTATGGTATTTATTGGCATGCTTATTTTGTTTTTCTTTTCAAGCTATTGTCCGAGAGGATTTCATGTAAAGTAAGTCTTGCACTTGAAGAAAGAAAAACACTATGCAAAATTTTCATCTGTTTCACTTAAAACAGCAACGACAAAAATATATTTTCCATGCTTTATTAGAAAAATTTATAAATCTATAAGGCCGAGAGTATTCCCTAAAATGGAGCATTATAGATGCAAATAAATTACTTCATTTGAAGGACACAAGCATTATTTTTTTGTTTTATACATTTTATGTTTTAAATTTAAAATTAAAAAATAACTTTTCAATTTTGGTATTATTTATCATCTTCTGATGCTAGTTTCATTGATAACCTATTGTTTTCTACAAGTTTTATTTCATTGGGTGATCAGTGAGATTCCCTTGTTTTTAAAATATGAGAGTGCATAGGAGTGAAACAGCGAAAGTAAAATGCAAAATTTGTGTGGGTGATGACCCAATCCCCGATTTCAGTGCCTCTGGCTCTACTGCATTCTGCCATTGGCTTTGGCTACTACCTTCTGAGCTCTTCATCTCTGCTCTTGGTGATCTCATCTTCTCCAGCTGTATCTGTCTGATAATGCACCTGATCCTTCTCCCATCACAGCTGGCTGACCCAAATTAAAGAGATTTAAAAAAAAATTTTCCTGTCATGACCGAATTTAATATTTGAGCCACTAGACATTCTAAACCTGTGAGTACTTGTGCAACTACAAAATGCAAACTCCAGCTCAGGACCGCATAAGAATTCAGGAGGCTATCCAAGCTGATGTGATTACAAATATAACTCTCATGTAATGAAATATAATGTTAGAAAATGGAATATCCAAAATTGACTGATTTATTTTGAATGTAATTTATTAATCAAATACTTTATTTTAATACTGTAGTTTAATCTAGGTCATATGACAACGAATTGTGCACTTTCCTCATGTATGACTTGTGGTTCAGAAAAATGGAGGTGGTTTTTGCTTGTATGCTTTTGTATAAAAGGAAATTAAATTTATCACTACTTGCACTTTCAAGATAAAATATATTTTTCAAAGATTTTCGTTTTATTTCTATTTCTGCAATTGCTTATTTCTACCTCTCTAGGAAAATTTATTTCTGCAATATGTAATTTGGGTGCACATTAATTTCTCAGAATTTTTCTTTTTTGATAAAAATGAAGGAACATTATGAATACATAATTTCTTATTATCATTGATATATGATCTATGTTGACTATAATATGACATAACGTTTTTCTGTATCTAGTAATTGTGCAATTAGTGCGGATTAGACTCTTAAAGATTAATTGTGGTTGAAAATATAGATTATGATGGGGAAATAACTTGACCACAGAACTTGTATATTGGTTGGCCAAAAACAGTTGTCCGAAAGAATCAAGATGAGGCTGGGTATTTAGCGCCACCCTTTTTTTGAAGTCTTCAAATTGGATTATTTGGCATAAGATAAAAGTGAATAAATTTGAACAGCCGCTATATGTGATCCTCAAGAGTTCCAACTTGAGTGGATATCAATGTATATTAAGAGGATGTATGAATTATTATGAAAGTCATATTTATCAAGAGCCAAGCCAGTGCTTTCCGGAATGTCTCGCTATTGTCATTGTCTTCAGTACTAATATGCCTTTTTGTTGTTCTTCCATTCCAAATGATTATACAATGCATGTTTCTTTTCCTTCCAATTATGAATGTTTATACAAAATGCATGTTTTTCTTACTCAAATATGATGTGTGAAAATGAACATATGATTAAACACGTTTCAGTGATTTTTACTTTCATTTAAAGATGTTTAATGTACATAAAAACAGAAATACTGTAGAAACCATCCAGTGACAACCTTTTTTGGCGGTATGCCATGTTAAGGTGAAGCTTCTTGTCTCTTAAGAGACAACTCTCAATGGAGTCTTTAAATGATTTTTTTTTTGTGAGTTCAGTCTCCTATGAACAACTGTATCTAATGGAACATTGGCTGTATTTAATTGGAATTTGTGCAGTTGTGTCAGTAGGTGTTGGATGCATGGGTAGACTAGTGGTTTAAGGCATAGGAAATGGGATTGTTGAGACAGCTTGCGCTCACTTTGACCTAATGCCCTTGGGAAAGGCATGTATCCATCTCCTCCTACTCTGCTAATATGTTATGGGTCAGCATGATAGGTAAGGCTCATCTCCCTCCCTCATATTTCTGTATTTGAGGAAAGGATGTGCTTAAATCAATTGTGATAGATCGCTATTAGTGAATGAGGATGAACTGAAGTAATGTGATAGTCATCTCGACCTCTCCGTAACACATTGAGTATAAATGGAAGATTCAAAGAAATAAAAAAGTGTCAGTGGATACACTTCAATATGACAAAAACCTTTGAAATATAAATGACTTGGTCTCTTCTTCATATGTTCATTTTATCTTCTTTATTCACATGTTGTATCCGTACTCCCTCTCTGCCTGTGTGTTGCATGGTGTGTGTTCTTCATGTCGCCCTATTTCCTTTTGCCTTTCAGGTTTCTGACTCTAAACTGGAAGCCACCATTCCTAAACGTCGAATCCGTCGTCGCCGCTACTCAGGAACCGAGCGGCAGGTATTGCCGCAGAATGCCGAGGAGGTTTGGTGGAATTTCCCCTTAAAGATGTTTAATTGTTGTTTTAGGGGTGCTCTTGAGTTGAGTCGTATCACAGCATGCACTCTTTTGTTATTTAAATATAGCTGCAGCAAGGGAAACACTTTGGAAGCTCTCACTCCAGTTTGTCTCTTGCTTTTATCCTGATCTGCACTTGGCGGGGGGGGGGGGGGGCAAATATTTCTCATTATGCTTAAAATCTCTTGCCCAGTCCATAGGCGGAGCTAGAGATTGGAAGGAGGGGTTGCCTTCTTGGGGAGCCCCTCTCAACATTTAGCAAGACTTGACTGTTGAAATCCAGTCAGTGAACTATTCATAAAGCTTGTTGAACTTTCATTTTTATTTTACTTATTAAGCAAAAATGAAATTGCTTCTAGTATCATTGAACAATGTTGTTTATGACGTCTTCCTAAATTTGGGGTTGCAAACCGAGCTGGGGAAGGTCAGTGCACAAAGATTATCAGCAGTCGCAGAAACGTGTTCAAAGGAATGTAATTATAAAAAAATATGCTGACAAATTGAGAAAAATTTGTCAAATGATATGATGGGTTGACAAATTTCTGAAATAAGCCATGACCAGTTTAACCTACTTATTAGAAGAATTAAAGAAGGCTCAATTTTTCTAATCCAGTTGGATGAATTGACTGTTTATTATAAAGTTTCCTTCGGTCATAGCTTGTTTCTACATCTGTTGTTGGGTTATGACTAAAGACTGATTATATAAACTGTTGGTACCTATTTCTTTTATATCATTGCATTATGGGGGGAAGATTTGTTTGATCTAAAGAAGTTACATGAGAAAAAAAGTTTGAGAAACTCTGGTTTATTACTCCTGTACTGGACCTACCATGTTTTATGCCATATTGAATGCTCTGTCTGATTCTTTTATTGTCAATTCTGTCGAGCACTGTTTTTTGCCTTATCAGTAACTGTCTTCTTTTTAACAAAAAACAATCCTGTTGGCCATCTTTATCAATATATAATTTCTTGAATCCTGCTTCTTGGATTTTTGTATCCTATTTGATAGCATTTTTATCAAGATTAAAGCTCCTTGCTAACAAGATTTGAAAGATAAAATGTCAAAATTGCTGAACTGTTTTATTGAGTGCTGAGTTGCTACTAAATAGTTAACTCTATCACATTTTGAAGAAAGCATTGAATAGTGATTTCATACTGGAATATAGGATATCAAATATTTTATAGTTCAGCTGATTCATTTGAGAATAGAGGGAAAAATATAATTTGCATTGTAAATATATATCTCATTATGATTTTAGAAATATTGCGACTTAACAAATAAGCAAGTGAGCGTCATCTCCAATTGAATAGTTCTCTCAGTTGTTCTTTTGCCTAGTTTGCTAATAGTAGAAATTAACTAAAGGACAGTAGTATTTGTAATAAAAAAATGAGCAATTTCAGTTATCATTCAGCTTTTATTGGCTGAAAAGCCTCCTCCTAATTGTAATAAGAAATGATACTTGGCATTTATAAATGGCTTGCCGAGAAATATAATTGAATCATTTTTTTTTTTCTGCAACGCTAATATCTTTATCTAATACAGTTTTTCTAAGTTAACAATTTAAAATTTAGTATCATTAACCACTATTCCACCAATGGTCTGTTTTTTTCTTAAATTTTCACAATAACCAGAATATGTGTGCTTGCATTTATCCTGACCTAGTTCTGTGACATCAGTTTTCAAATATCCTAGTAAACACATATTTCATTTAATGCCTTACCTAAAGATATCAACCCAGCTTTAATGTCAAGGTTTTTCCTCCAGATAATCAGTTAATGTGTCTCTCCTTCGGCTCCTCATTTTCTCTTTAGCTGAAATACTTCCTTGTTCATCTATCGGTATTTAATTGGTAAATATTAACTTGCTCCATGGATTTGGGTAAGTTTAAAGTTAAGCTGGACATGATTTCTGTTAATTGGTATTTATTAAGCTTAGTCTGGCTAGAGGCAATTGGGATGGGGGGGGGCATGTAGGGTAAGAAGATTTCCAAGTGAGGAAAACTTGTCTGCCTGCTTTGAAAATTTTGATTTCTGAGAGAACTAGAAATATTTCTGTTAATTAGTCAGTCAGCTACTTGAGACCTTTGACTAAATCCTTCTTTGGAAAAGACAATTATCTATTTTTGTTTTTCTTTCTTAGATGATTCACAAATTCTCTGTCTCCCCAATATCATTTAATAAATCTCTGTTCACCTAAACAGTCTAACAATGTAAATAATGAAATTATTGTATCTTACCTCAATTGCTTATAAAACAGCCTTCATTTTCTCTGATATATATACCTCTATTATCAAATTGCCTGTGATTTTTTTTCTTTCATTTTAAGAGTTGAGTTTACCTCTGAAGCCTTGATATCATTACATTTTGAGGAGATCTTGGTCAATACTTGATTTTTTTTAATAAAAAGATATATAAAGATATGTATGCCATACTAGTAGGTAGGAAGCTGTATTCCCTCTAGATTTTAGTAGTCTGTGTTCACAAAAATCTTATGTTGTGCAAATATTGTGACAGAAGTGTATGCACACTGAATACTTGTGCGAAAGTAGACATGAAATTGTTTCAAGATAATTTGCCTCAGCTTATCTCTTATGGCTTACAAAACTGTATTGGCACATGTTTATTAATGTGTTGTAGTGAATATGAAGAGATATTTGTTTCACATGAATATTTCTTACAATGACCTCATGAGCTATTGGTATAGCAGTTTTGTCTATTTTGTTAAACCATTCAACTTCAAATAAACTCGCAGTTCTTTTGTGCTTCACACCCTTTGCTTCTTCTGAATTCAAGATTGTCAATCAATATCTTCCAATAAAAACGCATCATCATCATCTGTCTTTTATTGTCCATTATTGAATATAGACCTTCCCCAGGATTTGCCTCATCTCTCAATTGGGGCGTTATGGAACCAATATTTTCTGAACCTGTCCAGTTTGTCTCGCCATCTCATATTCTACTGGCTTTCATTCCGCATTTGATCTCCTGGGATCCATGTTGTGAGTCGTGATGTCCATTAGTTGTCTGCCATTCTTACAACATGGCCAGCCCATTGCCATTTGAGTTTCTTTATGGTTTTTCTGATGCCCTAGACATCTTTTTTTCTCCTAATATACTGTTGTATCTTGTGGTCTCTCCATATGATGTTGAGCATGTTTCTCTCTTGTGCATGTTGCATGGTTCTCAGTTCGCTGGTCAGTCTCTTGGTTAGGTTGCATGTTACAGCTCCATAGGTGACTATCGGGAGGATGCACTGGTTATATACTTTTCTCTTTAGGACTAATGGGATTTTCTTGTTCTTGAAAAGAATTTCAAACTGATCTTTGTCCAGAACTGAAAATTCTTGATGTACAAATGTAGTATTTGTATAACCAACTGACTAATTAATAGAAAACGTTAGCTTGGAGATTATTGTCAATAAGTACAATCAGAATATATTATTATTATACTTATAAATATTATTATTAGTAACTACCTACTGCGTGACCATTGATTTCCTTTGTGCATTGGTTGAAAATTGTGCGCATGTGCTTTGCTTTGAAGAAACTATGGAAGTAAGATTAATACTAGCCTTCTGGAAGAGGAGGAGAGAGGTGGAATCTTAGAGGGAGTAAAAATTTTGAACTTTACCTGGAATTGATGATTCTTGGGGCATATGTTATACGATTCATTTTCAGTGACTAGGTCCTTCTGTACTTTAGGGGGGCATTGAGCAACAACTTTTTGCCATTTATCATGGTCTGTGGCTAGAATATTAGCTTCTACTTCTGAGATGCTGTACCAATGTGGCTCTCAGGATTCTTTTGGGCCATCTATATTGTCATCTTCCATCAGTCAAGCAAGTAACTAGCAGGGCGGTACATGTTCATCATCAGTACGTGCCCAAGGAGTTTTGATAATAAATTTCTCCAGCTCTTAACCCATTTCAAACTTTGAATAAGATGGAAAAATGCTTACAAGATGATCTGAAAAAGTTAGGGAAAGAGAATGGATCCCCTGAATATTTTCAATCTTTGAGTTTATATTTAGTTCATAAACATCTTTTTTTAGAAACCAACCACTTTTATGATATGATTTAGCTTAGCCAGATGAAGGTGAGTTTTAATTTTGATCTTTTGTCTAAAAAAAAAAAGTCAGACGTCTTCACTGACCCTAGACTTGTTCTAGATATTGCATATAAATGGCAGTGATATCACATGGTAACTGTTATTTAAGTGATGACAATTTTTGGTAATAAGACACAGTTTAAAGCAGCTCTTTGCTTCCTCTTTTGTATTTGTAAATGTTGGTCACATTGCTGCATGAAAGGTTGAATTGGGTCCTCATAATTCTTTGATCAGTAAAAACACTTGAACTAACATCCTTATCATCAAAGCCATTTATCTTAAAATGAAGGAAAAAAGTAGACACTTGTTTTGTTATATTAAATATGACAGAAGAATAGGAACCAGATTCATCTTATGATTAAATTGAAACATTACATTTAAAAAAAAAGCTATTCCTCTCTTTAAGTTTACTGAATTTACCAGCTTATAAGACACACAATGTTGCAATAAGTTGTATCTAAATATATCACAGCATCCAATGTGTTAGTATTATAAATGGGAATCTGATCACTGAAAGCTTAACCTGTACAGCTAGAGGATTTAGTTAGTTCAAGTTAATGGGAACAGTAGTCCGAAAATGCTTTTCATCATTATTATCATCATCAGTCTTTAACCGTCCAACATAGACCTTCTTAAGGATTCTCCACATCTCTCTATTGTGGGTGTTGTGGAGCCAATATTTTCTGAACCTGTTCAGTTTGTCTCGTCATCTCATATTCTGCCGGTCTCGGTTCTGCATTTGATCTCTGGGGATCCTTGTTGGGATGTCCATTGGTTGTCTACCATTCTTGCAACATGGCCTGCCCATTGCCATTTGAGTTACCTAATGGTTTTGTATGATGTCTTGGACTGTTGTTTTCCCCTAATATACTGTGCTGTATGAGGTCCCACCATGTGATATTGTACATGTTCCTCTCATGAGCATGTTGCATGGTACTCAGTTTGAGGGTCAGTCTTTTGGTTAGGTTGCATGTTACAGCTCCATAGGTGACTATCACGAGGATGCATTGGTTGTATACTCTTCTTTTTAGGACTAATGGGATTTTCTTGTTATTCAAGGTTCAGCTTGCTCTACCAGAGTGATTCTTTGCTTAATTTCTTCTTCTTTTGAAGAGTTAATGGAGATGCATTGACCTAGGTAGATGTATGGTCTACTCTTCCCAGCTTTCCGATTTCAATTTTGATCGTTGTGCGTTTATTTCTGACATATTTGTTACATGTGATCTCTGTTCTGTTGAAGGCCATTCTTTTTTTTTTTTGCTTTCTTTGTTCAGTTAATCTAGTATTAGTTGGCGGTCATGGATGTTGTCTATTAGCATATTATTTAAGCTGGTAAATATTCACAATCTGTTGATATGGAAAAAATGTTTTTTTCTACTTAATCTTGTAGCTGCTAGTAGTTATACTTCAGAGCATAGTATTTTACATAGATATAGAATGACTAGGAGGAGGAATACACCCCCACCCACCCACTCCCATACATTTGTGGTGACAAACAATACCAATCCTCATACTTAATTCTATACTGTTCATTACTATAGTTTTTTTTTTTTATTACTAAATTTAGCTTAGTCCGTCACAAGGTCACAGTGGAAGGGTACCAGCAGATTGGTCTATGGAGCTGGCTTACTAACCCTTTACCACCGTTAATTGTAGCTCTAGTCTTTTCAGTTGAAATGATACAAATCCTTTAGTTTTTGTAATGAGAAGATAAAGTGGTTGGTAATAAGTGTGATTACACATGGTTTACTTTGATTTAAAGCATCAGATCTGAGTACTTGGATGCTATAAAATCTCTTAAAATATAAGAGTTTGGAACTAAGCATTTAAACTGAATACTTTCATTTATTTCTGTATATACCTTCAACCAATCTTAATTTCTTTTTGTCAGTAAAATTAATTAATTGAAATATTGTAATTGATCCTATCTCCCTTTTTTTAAAAAAAATAAAAACATTTGCCATTAATGTTTTTAAAACTAACGCTTTCCCGAACATTAACATTTGTGACAATTTTTATTATTAATTTTGATGAGTTTTTACCTTGATCCTAGCTTTCAGTTGCTTTTCATCACAACCTTTGAATCAGACCGTAACGACTGAACAGTGTAATCAGAAAATAAAGAGAAAGCCTATGATGAGAATCGAACTCACACCCTCTGGCCAGAGAAGGTCCAGTATGTACCTGGCTTTACTCCTTAAACGTAACTCATCACAACTGATATTCCACACTGACGACGTTTACTAATGAGACCTAGTTGTCTTTTTAATACAATAATGTTGTTGATTTTGTTCTTGGATGAAGTATAACATTATCGTTAATTTTGACTAGTTTTTACCTTCATCCTAATTTTCAGCTGCTTTTTCATCATGACCTTAGAATAATCTAAACATTTGAAACTTACTTTGTTGTATTGAGAAAGTCTTCAATTGACCAAAAAATCTTGACAGCATTTTTTGCACTTTATTCTTTTGTAAAATTATACAACAATCATTCCATTCTCTTAAAATGGGGAATTTTCGAATTTTACATTGTACGGACTGAAATGTATCCGCTGCACAATTTTGCAAATTATCTGTTTAATGAAAAGGATATGATGGCACTGCAAATATTTTGTAGTTACCAAGTAATCAATTTTAAATGGGGACATTTATCATTGGATAGCTGAATGATTCTACATCATATTCATTACTGTGCTCACTGAATCATCGGAGTAGTCAAATAAGACGACTTCATAATGTGGAAGGCTGTAGGCAGGCAGCGGATGTGTCATTATAGGCTCTGAAAAGGAAACGGAAATACTGTGGAAGATTTCACTTGAAGAACATTGTGTTTGAAATTCATAATGTTGATTGAACAGCTGGTATCTTGTTTATTAACTTTGAAGAATTCATAATCATTAGTGAACTCTGGACACTTGATAATGATTCATATGTTACTACATCGTGTTTTAAACAGATCCTCCTCTTATTCAATGCTTAAAAAAAAATTGAAAATTTCAAAAATCTCTTTTCTTTTGAACGTATTATGTAAATCGGTCATTCCGAATGTGGAAGGCACACCCAACAAGGAGAAATCTTAATATATTGAGTGGGCAATTCGGAGTTGGGGTGTGAGGGGTGAAGAGTGTTCTGCAGTCCCCCCAAAACTGAGTCATGTTAAGCCTTGACTGATTAAATCCTAATTTTATGATAAATTTCCATAGGAACTAAATTTCTGAATTGGACTTATCTTTTCAACATCAAATTTGTTTTATCAAGTGAGGGGACATGAAATTCTTTAAGCTGTCAACGTGGGGTATGGAGTGAAAAAGGTTGAGAACCACTGATACGAATGAAAATAAAAATATAAGTTTTCAAAATATTCTTTACTTTCAGCCTCGAATAAGAACAAATATTAAGCAACAATATCTTTTCAAATTCATTATTGGATAAAGTATTGCAACATTATTATTAATTTGACTAATTCTTACCTCCATCCTTACTTTCAGTTGATTTTTTTAACACAACTTTGAATTGGACCATAATGCTATAGCAATGATTTAACAACATAATTGGAAATAAAGAGTAAGTCCTGTATGTAAAATCAGCTTCTGTTTTACTATAAAGTTCTCATGAATAAACAGCTAAAGCAGCCAACCGTTTACTGGATTCCCTCTGGCTGGAGAATGTGAGTTCGGTTCTCATTGTGAACTTTCTCATTTCCTATTATGCTGTTTGATTTTTGTCGTAGAATTACAGTCTGATTCTAAGTTGTGATGTAAAAAACAACTGAAAGTTAAGATGAAGGTAAAAAAAACTAGTCAAATCTAGAATAAATATGAGGCATAATTTTATTATTATTGGATGAAGCATTCTAACACATTATTTTCATTATGCCTGTTGGGAGTGAGTTCAGAAGTGTGAATCTGCTTCTGCTAATCCATGAAAGTCTTTCGTCAATTGGCAAAGGCAGTTAGGCATAAACTAGACTCCCTGTGTCAATGAGGGTGTAAGTTCGATTCTCACTGAAGGCTTACTCTTTAATTCCGAAGGCGCTATTATTCGTCATCATAGAAACGTTTCCCCGAATTGAAAGTTGTATGAAAAATAACTGAAATTAGGATGAAGGTAAAAATCAGTCAAAATTAAATGAAGATTAGCATTCCAAGGGAAATCATGAATCATCCCTCCCCCATATATGCTGAATTGGGGGTGATCGATGAATAAGTTACTTCTCTCTCCTTTAGTTGGGCTGCCTAAATTTTCGAAAAAACAAATGGGCACAAATTGGTGACCAGTTTAGCATGATCTGTTGATCAAATTTTGATCACCTATAAGCAAGTTATCAGAAGATATTTGCTATTTAATGCGTAAGGTTCTTTTTTTTTTAACCTTTTTCTTTTGCTTTCATTCACCTTGAATTCTGTTTTCGCTAAAATCTGTTTTTTAACGCTCAAATCACTGAACATTTAAGTAATTTCATGAAATTTCTACTTTCACAATCAGTGTAGTAATTGTTAATAAACTTGTGATTCAGACCATTACTACTGTGATGAGTTTGATCCTCACTAGGTGTCCAACTTCTAAAGCCTTGTGTCAAACTAAGCTATGCTTGATAAATATCAAGTATATTCTACTTCAGTTTTTACAGTGTATATACAGCTTAGCTTGACAAAAGGCAACAATTAATACAGACATTACAAGCTTGTTAGCCATTATTATACTGATCGTGAAACTAGTGATCTCATGAAATTATTGAAATGTCCCAGGTTTTCACAAAATTCTGAGCTTAAACACACTTATATTTTTGTGTTTCTGCTTCAAAACACTTCAACTAATCTGTTTTCTGATTTTTGTCTATTGCAAATGATTTTCTCAAACTGAAAAGGAAATATCAGTAAAGCTATTTATAGAGTCTGGATCAGGTATTTTTCAATCTTTTGGATATTGCTCCCTTTAGAGCTGTTATCACTTTCCAGAGCTCCCTGTCAAACAGGGATATCACAAAAATAGATATTTATTATTATCTCAGTCTATGATCCCTTTCAAATGTGCAAGGATCCCAAAGGGAGACATATGGTCTCTGCTGAGAATGACTGGTTGAGGTTTTTGCCAGTTTTAGAAACAAAACTGATTAATTATTTGGAGAGTTGTTGAACTTGGTGGAATGCATAATGAATCCTGAATGCATTTGATTGAGATAAAAGAGCTCCGCTTTCAATGTAGAGCAATTACCAGCAGTTTATGATGCTAAGAATTAAACCCAATGTCAGTACCAGAGATGGCCAAGGGAAAAATGAAAGCTTATAAATTACCTTTTGTCCGCATCTGTCAAGTCTGATCATGAGTTCTTGGAAACCTACACCCTGTGCCAGATTTAGACTTGATAGGGCCCCCAAGGTGTGTAAAGCTTGGAGACCTCATGTTGTCTCACAAAACGTCTTTGAAGTTTTTGAAGTCCCTGCGGATTGTAAAACCCTGAGCTGTAGCTTATTCAGCTGCTGCCTAGATCCGGCACTGGTTGCACCAGAAGTCTTATTTGAAATTCCATTATGAAGATTTTGGAAACTATTTGTTTAATTTTTTAATTGTGTAGTATTAAAAAAAAGGAGAAAATATGGTGAATTAACACCTTATCATTTGATAATCAAAGAACAAGCTGGTAGAAAAATTTACTGATATACCACATGTATATCTATATCTTTCATCTGTAACACACTTGAAAGGTGATAACTATAAGTTAATTATAGAGTAGCCTTCCTTATTTTTATTTTGCAAAAGCGCAAAAAATCGGTTTCATTTTCATTCTGATTGGACATAGAAAAGAAAATACAGAGCAACATAATGTTTTCAATGTCTTTCAAATCTAATGCAATTGCAAAATTATTCAAGTACTGCCGTTATTTTTTTGACAGCATTGACATTTTTGACAACTAGTGATATGAGATAATGAACATTTGCCTGCAAACCTTATTGATGCTTAATTTCCCCTGCTTGTGATTTCCATTGCTGTGATTGCTTCCTGGAGTGTATTCCATTGTACTGTATGCATTGTTGTTTATTTATTTATAGTTTTTGCTCTAACAACATGATATTTTTCTTTTATCTCACCCATCACTTCGTAGCTGCTGGGTGAGATAAATGCTTTGCTCTCTTTACACTGGCAGACACCAGCAAAGCAGAAAAAAAATTTCCACAAATTCCACCTAACCTGCATTCTATATTAGATTTCTTTTTAATTCTTTCTATCTCTGTTTTTAATGTTTCATTGGTCATTGTGAATCATGTAAGTGGTTCACTAGAAACCCTGGAAATCAATTTTTTTTCCCTTCCCACAATATAACTTTCTTTATGTAATTTTCTCCTCTGGCTTAGCTTTCATTGTCTAAATCCTGTCCTTAAGTTATTGTTCTGTTTTTATGCCATTTTGATTTATGCCGACTGATAATTGTGGTCTCTTAAGTATTAATTCTAGTAAATCTGGTAACTCTTCTAAGCCATAAAACTCCTAAAAGAACAAAGAAAATTGATTTCTAGGGTTATGGTGAACTTCTAATGCGATCCACTATTTTGACAACAGTCACTGGTTTTGTTTTTGGGGTTTTCATGAAAGAAAGCTTTTGTATTCAAACTGTTGTTCAGATATCATAATTTCTTCTTACCTTATTTGATGTTTTCAACAAAAAGTTTTGGCTGATCCATTCTTTAGTCTTTGTCAGGTGTATAATCTAAGAGAAAAACTTTTCTTCTCTACATAAAGAAACTGGGCAATATTTTTCTTTCTTGTGGAAAGAAAATTATTGTTTTTAATGTACTAACCAGAATAATCCATTTTGGGTGGGCTAGTTTCTCTGTATGGAGAAAATATGTTTGCCTCTCTTTTTGGATTATACATCTGATGAGAACTGAAGAATGGATTAGCTGAAATCTTGTGTTGACAACATGAAAAAAAAAGTAAGATTTGATTGACCAAACAATATTTTGAATGTTAATGACGACTCTCTAAGTTATAGACCACATATGGGCAACCATAGGCCCATGGGCCAGATTCAGTCTGCTGCAACAGTTTTCATGGCCAGTGGCTAATGAAAGCTTTTGATCAAAATTTTATGCAATTTTCCTCAATTTTAAAATTTAATTTATATCTTAAAACTACTATTATTTCAATACTTCATTTATTTAAATACTGTATAATTTCTGTAAATTTTATATGAGCTGAAAATGTTACGTACATAAATTTGGCATTTTTAAAATGAATTTATGACCTGAATAAAGATGAAAAGTGTCTTATGTGGCTTGCTAGACCAAAAAGGTTGCCCATGCCTGTAATAGACAAAGCTTCTGTAGTTCTAATGTTGTAGTGTGTCTAAAATTTGAGCTGCACACTTTGAGAAAAATGTAGAGTAAATGCTTTACTTTATTTAACCAGATGAATCATAGGCAATTTTTGTTGTCTGGGAGAGATCCAAAATATTTTATTTGATAGAGCTGATAAATAGAGCATGAATGAAATATACCTGCACCAAAAAATATCCAATTCTTTTTGAGATTATTGATTGAGAAAACTGGAGTAATTTACAATGTTCTCTAATGTTGCCAAGCAAGTGACTTTGTATAGCTGTAGAAAATGTCTTTGAAATCTTTTTTATATTGATTTGTTTCAGCATTTTTTCATTATTTGTGCAAACCCTGATCACTCACATTGTAAAAGCAAGATGTTTACTTAAAACTATGTAACTAACAAATTTTTAGTTTTTATTACTTGTGTTCACATTATAACAAAGAAATATATTTTGTTTGAATGATTTGCTAAATTTCACTGATAAAGAATATTGGAACAATGTTGAACCTGTGTAAGGAGTATAGTGATAGACATGAATAGAATAAGCTGAAAGGATGAAATTCTTTGGTAATTTTATAATTGTTTTTAAAAATTTAGGGCCCATCAAGCCTTTTGCCTCCCTCAACCAAAGGGTTCCTATATGTCTATACCTCTCAGATCAACTCATGAAACTTAAGCAAACTAATAACATTGTGTAATAATAATAATTTCATATAAGAACTTCAGAGCTTTTCAATCCCTTTTTTAGTATTATTTGTATAGTCTTGATAATATAGAAATATCCTGTGAGGACAATTTCTTCATACTTTGGTGCTGTTTCAATCTTACTTTGTTATTTCGGAATGTAGAAAGGTAATGGTTTCAATGAATTTCAAAAAGGTAAAATTAATGAAAGATTTTGAATGCTTTTTTGATTTTCCTCCACGTGTGCTCCCATTTTTCCCATTTCAGATCATAGAATCAAAATCATTGCTGAACACTCATATTGTGAGTAAGAACAGGAACAATGTAGTTTCATCTGTCCTTGTCGCTATTGTAGAAGCACTCTTTGTCTATTAACTTGTAGTTTGCTGCTAACCACTTTCCAACTGACCACACCTTTGTTGACTGCACACAATTCCATTTCTTATCTTAGTCTGGTATGTTATAGATCAAAAACACCTGCTCTTCAGAGTAGAGATCTGATTCGATTGCCTCTAGTAATTTCCAAAAAGATACCGAATAATCATATACGATTAAATTTTCAGTTCAATCATAATTCTGTGGTCTCAGTTGAGTTGTGGCCTCTTGCCACAAAGTGTAGAATCTGATCTTATCGGCTTAATATCCAATACATCCCTAATATGGGGATTATGATTGACTGATTAGTACTTATATAGCAGACAGGTCCTTAACCCTAACCCTTTGCATGTTGTTGGGTTAGAAATGTATTGATGAATTAATATCTACTTGAGTGCAGGTTAGGCTTCTTAATTTCAAAATTAATTAAATTATAAAATTTATTCTTTTATTTGAATTGTTTTTTTCTTCATGTAAAAACTGTGGTTTTAATCATTAAACAGCAGGGACATATCCAATATTGAGCAGATAAGAACGAAACTTTTCTCTTTGCCCAAAGGTTGAGAAGCCATATTTTGATCAGGACCACAGAATTATGATTGTGTTAATTTTTCCTGTTGCCAAGAGTTTGCTGTCGTCTAATATTCCAAGTTATGTAAAATTGAGTCTGTCAGCACTAGAATTCCAAATGTGATTATATTTCAGCTTGTTCTTCTAGCAAAGGGGCAGCTACATTTTCTAAATGAAAATAATCTTTCTAGAATGATACAAATGTCTCAATTTTTTTGATGGAACGGAACAAAAACATACAATAGCAACTGTTCTTTTCCGGCATATGTTACTTGTCATCAATTCTTTAATGACACAAATAAGACTAACCACCTCAAACCTCTAAAAGCTTTTGACTCCAATATTCACTGCACAATAAATCATAATTATTTCCTCTGAAACGGTTCAGTAATATTTTGCTTGGTAATCATTCCACTGACACTTTTCATAGCAGAATATAATTTGACATCCTTTAATTGATTATATTTCATTTAGTAGCTGCTTCATTACATTATCATTTACCAAAGGCACATAAAGAATTAGCACTCTGTATTAATTAGTACTGAGTACTATCAAGTACTAATTAGTATTAAGAAAATGAAATATGGAGGCTTGCATTTTCTTCAAATGTAAGATCCAACAGCACAGATTGCTTTCTAGATTGTTAGTTGCCCAGTAGCTTTTCATGAATTAAACATTTAGTAACACCTCAACAATTGTCTGTTTAATTTTACATCAAAAGTACCAAGTATATAAAAAGCATTTACCAAAAGGTTAAAAATATTTTCAAAACTTTTTGATTGTCCCTAATTAAATTGTTAGAAATGAATGTTTCAGCTATAAAAATACACTTTAGTTTAATTTTCTTCAATTGTTTATTCTATTTACATAGTCAAAATTGAATGATATATTAACTGTGTAATGATGGGGAATCATTTCAGATACGTTTTTATATAATATAATACATTTTATAATTCACTTTAGTTTAAATGAAACAGAATTTCTTATGGACAACTGTAGAATGTATGAGTCATGTATATTTGACAAGATTATTGCTCAGACTGTATATGCCTACAAAGTGAAGTAGGAAAATATATTGCTTCAATCTTAAATTGGTTTGAATAGCAAGAGCTGCTTGAATTATATCCTAAGATCAGCTTCAAGTTAGAATGAGTGCATAATTTAAATAAATAAATTGATAACCAATGCCTCATTCCATGAATACAAAGATTATCAAGTGTTTTTATCAATTTAAAGTATGTTTTACCTCGATCATAATTTTTAGTTATCTCAATATTCAATAGAAAAATATTGGGTTATAATATTTCATCCAGTAATAAAAATAGATAATATTAACTTAAACAATGTTTCATCTATTACTAAATTTTTGGCTTGGTGTGTATGTGCCTTTAGGAAATGAAATTGGCACTCAACTGATTTATATGTTTCTTAATTTGCTATTCTTATCTTGGCACTTGTGTGATAAAGAAAGTAGCCAGTAAGATGAATGAAATTGGCATACACTCAAAGTATTACTTATAGAAATGTCAATGAGGTACAGATTTGACTGTCTCGTATTTTTTTTGTCTTTTCTCCCTTTCCCTTTGTCCAACCCGAGGCAACTGTGAAATAAAGTTTATAGAATTCTAGTATATATATGTATTTATCTTTGGTCAAATTATCTAACCAAAAATCAATGAAAAACTGTACATTATTCATGTTTACCAAACAAATATAGAATGTTGCTAATGTAAGAAATGAATGTAAGATTTTGGTCTAATTATTACAGAATTATTTTTAAAAAAAAAATTTTTTTATTCATTCATTCATTTGAAAACCTCTGATTTTCATAATAAAACTATGAGGAAAATTATATGGAATGTGGAATAAGTACCAAAAAGGGAATGTTGGAATTATAAATATTTTTCTGACATTTTCATAAATCCATGATTTTATAAATACATATTTATCATCTAATAAAGTGTACTGTTTGAATTTTTCAATTATTCCACTGAACAAAATTTTCTTCTATATTTTCTTTCCCTCACATTTTTTTTCTCACATGAAAATTAGAAACCATCTTTTAAAAATACATTTTAAAGATTCATAAAAAAAACCAAAACAAACTTCTTTTAGTTTTCCTTTTTGTCCCTTCAAATACTTGCAAGTGAAATTTCAAGATTTTGCTACGGAAACTGGCCCAACTAAATTCATAGAGTAGAACCAGAGTGATTGAGGTAAACAGTGCAAATCTGAAATAAAGAATAAGCTCTTGCTGGAATTTGAACTTGTGTCCTTTTGGCTTCAGGGAAGCCTGGTTAAATGTACTGACCAAACTCTGAGAATCCCTCAGTCGGTAGAAAATCAAATTTTACCTTAAAACCCTATCCCTCATTCTCCCTTGATCTTTCTCAGCACCATATTGTTATTACTCTGGTAATATAACTAACTGCAATATCATCTCTATTTTCAGTGGATGAAGCATTGTCAATCATGATTATTAATTTTTGACTAGTATTCTCTTTCATCTTAATTATCTAATTGCTTTTTATCGCAACTTGATAAAGCTGTCAATCTTTGGCAATGTGTGTACAACGCAGATCAGAAATGGAAGAAATCACTATTCAAAAACAGGTCTGGTTAGACATTCAATAGAAACCATTATGTGATCAATTAAGAGTGATCAATTAAAACATTGGAAGAAGAGGTGATCAAGAATAAGTTACTGCTTTTACCTATTGTTGGTCAGTAGTCAATAAATAGTTTGATTAAAAACAAAAAACAAACAAACATTAAAGAAACAAGTGGCCTGTACACATGATACACATAGCCAGCCAGCCAGACCAACTTAAAAACTGTAAGAAACCCATGTTGACAGTTTTGATTGATGGTTTCTAATTAATTTTAATAACAATTGACAATATTTCATCTAACAAAACTAAAGATAATATTCTTTGATATCAAATACTTATCATAATTAGAAAGGCTAAAAGAGTTGCATTCGGAGACAGAAGAACCTGTGCTGATATACTGGAAAATTGACACGATAACCTCAGGTCTACACGCCATTGACCAAGACTGTAAGGATAGCATTTGCTTAGATATATCATGCTATGGCCAAATATGGTAGTTGGATATAATGGGTTCAAAAGTTTCAACAAAAATGAGTACGTTTCCTTAATTTTGGTAATTTAAAAAAAAAATTTATTTGTTTTAAACATGAGAGCATTTATTGCGATCTATGATCTTATCTCATGGCATGGTTGGCCCTTTTTTCCTTTTTTACTTTGTCAGGGTTTGGTGGATACTGGAGAGAATATGCATTACAGTAGTGTGGACCCTATTTCATCATCTGAGACTCGTACCAAGGATGCAGATATTGAAACCCAAGAAGATTCTGATGAGGAAATGCAAGCAAATACTGATTCTCGAAAATCTGGCCGCACACCTGAGAAAAGATCAGTCCTGGCTTCTATTTTTGTCTATATCATGAATCAAAGTTATGTCCTCGCTCTCATTGCCATGATGGTGAGTTTTTGCTTTTTTTTTTTTCTTTACAAATGTGCAAATGATTTCTTAACCTGTTGATACTGTGATAATCACATGAACTGTGACATATGTGTAAAAGTTCTCAGCAGAAAAGCGGTTTCAACTTAGCACGTAGATTCTAGTTTTCAAAAAATGGCGCTTGGAACTTTTGCTCACACATGAATTAAATCCTATGGAGTTTCTTGAAGCGTGCAAGGGAGGTAAGTCCGTATTATCTAAATTCAGTGCTCACCTTAATGCAAAAACTTGAATAATGACAATGAACTGATTTAACATTGAATCATTTGATAATTTTGTTCATTCATTTTTAATGTTAATGTAACAGAAGTATTGAACGTCTATAAATATGAAGTTGGGAAAGTTGTCCATTCGGGTGTAGTTATTTTCTCTGTTTTTCTTTGAGATGAATATATAATAAATTTGGGAGACCTGTTTGATCTATCATCTTTAACCATTTTTGTATGATATTCCAGTGAAATGTTAAACAAAAGGTATTACAGTCCCGGTTTTATTTTTGTCCACAACATAGAATCCGAAAATTATCAGTTTCAACCATTCTACCTTTCGGTTTCTATGGCTGTTGGGATATGTAAGTCTTGTCGATCCCTTTTAGGAGTCTACTGTGACGTCTTGGTCATGAAAAATAAAGTAATTGAGATTTATCTTGCTTTTACAAATGCAAACTTTTTAATGCCCTCTCAAAAATCCAGGCATTAAGCACCTGAATAAGATAGTCTTAAAAAGGTCAAGTCAGATCTTGTTTGATCACATTTTGTCTCTGGGTCTCATTTCGGAAAGTTAATCCATTAACTGTGAATGATGAAAATTTCTGTCATTGCAGTTCTACGGTTGATTCAGTAAAATTTCCGTTTTATTGTGATCGATAGCAACTGTGAGTCGGGCTTTTATCTTGCAGTGGATAACTTTGCAATGAACAAGGGATTTTATCTTGCAGTGGCTAACTATTTCTATGTCACTTCTTTATATATAATGAAGATTTGCTTAACTTCTATGTAATGACATTTCTTTTTAACTTTCCCCCTTACAAACAGGTGTGGGTTTTAGATATTTTACTCTTGATGGTTTTACATTATAATTTCCAAAGAATTCTGTGATTTTGGTTGCAGAAAAACACATTTTAAGGGCTTAACAAAAAGTAGTGTTTAAAATTCTAAAGTATGGAAATCCTGCATACCAGAGTAACACCTCCGAAAATTATTACTCAACTCAAGGTTTTATGGCTGTAGGCTCTGTATAGATGAGTATAACTGCTCTAAGGGTGGATATTTTCAGCTAGTGCAAATAACTAAAGATAATAGATCAAACCAACAGGTCCTTACATCTCCTAATTTATCGTAAATTTTGCTGTTAATAGGTTAAGAGAGCATTGTTTATTAATTTGTTAAAGCATGTCAGTTGTAATTCTCTTATAAATTATTTCACTTTTGGATAAAATATTTGTGTGAATTCTTTTCTGCTCAAATTAGTTGGTTAACTAAACCTTGGTTCCAAGTGCTGAACATTTTTACAAAATAAGGTCGACTCCTCAAAATATTTCAATAAGTTTACCTGAATGTCCTCTTGAAAAAAAGTTAAAAGACAAACAAAGTCATCTACCCTTGCCAATGAAGTTGGAAGAGGTATATAAGTGATGGCAAATGATAATAGCCTAACAAACCATTTTTGAAATTGATATTTTTATTTTTGAACTACGATTTTTGTTCTGAAATTTCAAACACTCTATGAATCATTATGCAGTGTGTTCAAGCTTCAAAATAAAAAATAAGCATTGCAACTCTAAAAATAACAAAATTTCAAAATTGTTCCGTTGGGCACTTATCATGCGTGACCATTCGAGAAAGAATCTACTAAATTTTGGGTTGGATTCAGGAATTTCTTTTCAGTTGAGAGATATTTTTTCATATCAAGACAATAATCTGAGTATGGTAGATCAAAACGAAGTTACTTTCCCTGCATTGTAGTTACATATGGACAGATTTTGATTCTGTTTTTACTTATTGTGTGGCATAGGTGCTATCCAAATGCTTTCTAGTTGATTTTAGTCTTTATTTTAGCTTTCAACTTTTTTATTGTTAAATTCCTCTTTCTAGGCCTGGAGTATTACGTTCCACGGTTGGCTTACGTTTGTACTGCTTCTGGGAGCTTGCATTATTTGGATGGTTCCTAAGTCCCGGCGAGCATGCCTTCTCGTCTCACCTGTAATTGTCTTTTATGCTGAAGTTTTACTCATCATTCAATACATATATGGTGTGAAACTACATGAAGATGAACTGCCAACTGAAGTGTATGGTATGAAGATCGAAGAAATAGGTTTCAAAAAATTTGATTACCCTTGTATCAGACTGGCCCTACAGGTAAGTTACTCTTGCTACTCTCTACTTGGTGTCTACTGCTTGGCAAGGGTGCAGAAGTACAGCTTTAGCACCTCTATGAAGAGAAAAAAAAAGCCCAAATGAATAAATGAGAAGAAATGCATTTCCAAATAATATCCCTACCTTGCCTAAATGAATCGCTGTGGCCATTGTGGGTACCAAAACTAATTATCTAAAAAAAAAGATAGATCTTTCATCTAAAATTATTTTAAAAAAATACTGGCTCAAAATTTGGGTTTTGTTCGTCAAAAATAAACATGGAGAGCCCAAGTGGTGTACCCAAGAAAATTTTTGAGGTTGTAGCCCCAAAAATGTGACTAAAAGCACCTGAGACATCCAGACAAGCAAAAAGAGAAGAATCTGTAAGCCATTTGGCTAGTTGGTCAAGCGGGCTGTTTGTGGCTACAGTGATTTTTATATATATATATATATATATATATATATGTATGTATATATATATATATATATATATGTATATATGTATATGTATATATGTATAATTATGTCATCCACAGACAACTGTTTTGTTGTATTACTACTCTTCGGTGTGGCTATAGACAATCCAGTATCCCTTCCAGTACAGCGAGGTAGGGTCAAAACCTTTGCTGCAGATCCAGAGGCAGATACTCTACCCCAGCACTACGCAGAACTGGATGGTCAGTAGGATTGGATTAAGCGATATATTTACTTATGTATAATTCCCCATCCACCAAAGTGCTCTATTCCAGAGTTGGAAGAGCAATGATATATTCTTCAATTGTTTATTCTATTTACGTTGTCTAAATTGAGTGATATATTGACCGTATGATGACGGGAGATCATTTCAAATGAGTTTCTATATAATATAACGCAAATTATAATTTATTCTGTCAGATCAAGTATGTTCATTTCTTAAATACATACTGTCGCATCAAAAGAGACAGAAAAGACTGAAAATAAAATGCATTATCGGTAGCTGTTTAGCTCAATGGTAAGAGCATCACTATGTTGAAGCAGCTACTCTATTGGTGGCATGTTCGATTCCCATAGCAGTCCCATTTTCTTAAATTGTTTATCCTATTTATGTTGTCTAAATTGAATGATATATTAACTGTGTAACAACAGCAGATCATTCCAAATAAGTTTCTGTATAATGTAACGCAATTCATAATTCATATATAAATATATACAATATATATATGATCACCTGATTTGTGTATTTGCTCATTTCATTTACGGGGCAACTTTCTTGCCCTATCCATATAACATACATGTTATACCATATCAGAAAAATTGCTTAAGATTAAAATTTTAACTTTTTTTCTTACAAGGAATAAATTGATATGTAGTTTTGATTTGTTGAAACATTTATTTGATTGAAACCCAGTTATAAAACAACTATTTCTTAATGACCAAAAAAGCGATCAATCCTTTTTTTTTTTTTTTTTTTTTCTTTCTTTAATATGTAAATCTTGCAAATTAGACAATTTCACCAATTTGGTGTAACATTGTTGCTTGGTTTGCTGGAGATGACAAAGGCAAATTTGCTCTCTGTATACTCCTTATTTGTTAATTTATCAAAATGTGTTAAAAAATATTATTTTGAATGCTAGTAACTTTCATTCTATACATAGACTAAACCAACTCTAGATATAGAACCTGATGCAAGGATCACTCCATGAGAATCTAGCAAATGACCTACTCACTATTGTTTCTAAGGCAGCTGGTCCCAATTAACCCATACGGCAAACTGTTATGGTGAAGGAACCAGTTAAAGGGGTAGAACAAAAAATTAGCAATACAGAACTTTATCACTATTCCCTTGGGAAAAAGATAAATCTGAAATAAGATAATTGCTTGACGCATTTAGTACATGGATAAAAGATATCATTTTATAGGTAGAATATCTCTTTTTTAGTTTATGCTATGAAATTGTAAATAACTGTTATTATTTTTATAATACATTGCATATTTCTTACATATTTTTAGATTGTCTATGAACTTTGAAAAAAGTAATATTTTTATTTAATTTGTTGTTATAAAATGGGCAATAAACTATTTTTACTGTTTGTTTCAATATAAACTTACGATTCATATCTTGTATAATTTTAATATGATGGAACCCAAAATTATGAGTGGTGTAGGGTCTATTGTGGTCTTAATCTTGTCCAGTATGGCAGATTTAGAACAACCTTGTATTATGCATAGAGGCCACACCAATGGAGCTAGAGCACTGAAATTTCCAACTTTTCTCTTTATTATGTCTAGAAAAAAAATGTTTAAAAATATGTCTATGATAGAATGGAAAGCAAACAATAGTTGTGCTTTAAATTTTTAGAGAAATTAATTTTTATGCTGTTGATTAATTGGCATTATTCAATTCAAGTACAGTAAAACATAATCAAGATATAAACGGTATAAAAAACACTAATGGCATTTTAAGAATTCAGATGAAAATTATAATTGGTACTGTTCTCTGTAAAACTTACAATTAGGAGTCGGGTGTATGTTGCAATTGTTGTGTGTAGATTACCTTAGCATGGGGCCCAATTTGGGTGCAGAGCTCAGCCGGGAGCAATTGGTCCAATTTGCTTGAAGTAAACCCTGGCTAAATCTTAGAAATCAACAAAGATTGCTGGTACTAGTTAAAACAATAATGGCAAAACTATCTCTCAGAATTTCAAACGATGTAACTTTTCACCAATTATTTCCCTCACAGACTTTTTTAAACATTCCTGCCAAATTTTAGTCTGCCCCTCTTAATAAATCCTGGTGAACTGTTTATACCAGCTGTTCTTGAACTTTTTACAAGGCTAGCACCCCGTTGAGATTTCAAAATCAGTCTCACACCTCTTGATATTAAGGCAAAAGATTAAATCTAAATAGTGAAAATCAGCAAAATTAATATTGCTAAACGCATCAGGCAATTATCTTATTTAAGATTTATCTTTTTCCCAAGGGAATAGTGATAAAGTTCTGTATTGCTAATTTTTTGTTCCACCCCTTAAATTAGTCCCTTCACCGTAACAGTTTGCCGTATGGGTTAATTGGGACCAGCTGCCTTAGAAAAAAAAGTGAGTAGGTCATTTGCTAGATTCTCATGGTGTAAATAACATAATGTTGTAATTTATGTGTCAAAATCTAAATTTCATATATCAAGATATTACTTATAAAACCATTTAATGTGCTGGATAAATGTATTCATCAGCAAGAAAAAAAAAAATTGTTTGCCGCCTCTTCTTGCCCCTTTAAAAATTGCTGTATGCCCCTGTTGGGAATGCATACTTTCCAGGTTAAGAAGCACTGATGTATGACCAAAAAGATTCTGTGCATACATTGATGTATTGTGTGTTCATGCTTTTTTCCTTTATTAAAACATAACATTTTTATATGGTTATATTTCAGACATTCTACACATTCGTGTTCTTGTTGACTCTACGGCAGCACATGCGGGAGAGACGCCTCAAGAAAGAAACTTCTATTCAAGGTTATGCCCTAGAACGTTTGGATACGGGTAGCACCTCCATCACCATGGCGTTCTCCGAGACGCTGTGTATGTGACCAACATCAGTGCATTAGATATTGTCCCCAAATGTTTTCATTTTGTTTTTGTTTTTTTTTTGAGTCAAGCACTGTTTATTTATTCACCTAGCTGTCACCTTAGTGCTTAAAAAAAAAAATACTCTTGATGTGAACTGCATGTGTCAGTTAGATTCTATTTTAGCCTGTTTTTATTTTCCGTGTTTGGTCAATAGTTTTTTCTCTTGATCTTGGTCTTCTCTTTCAGGATTGGTGTATTGGGATACTAGGGGAGATAATCCGAGGTTTATCTCGGAGATTCGGCCAACAGTTTTGTCGATTCCCAAATTTTATGCTATTCCAATGCAGTGCACTGTGTTGGGTGAGTCTCTGAGATGGAGCTTGGATTATCTCCCGTCGTAGCCCAATGTGGCAACCCTGCTTTCTCTCCCTTTGTCGTGTATCGCACTTGTCCCCATTGTGCCCTTTTCACTTTATCTGCCACTGAATTGGACGCCTGAAATTAGTTGATATCCTCATTTTAGTTTGTTTGCAGTTCTCCTCTCCTCTAATTCTCTAGTTATTTTCATAATTCATTTTTGCCGTGTTTGGTTTTATATTGTTTTTGCTTTTTGAGGTATTTTTATCTTTTTGGAATTGGTTGAGATTTTTTAAATCCTTGCCGCACTGCATTTTGCATTTCTTTTCTCTGATCATACATGCAAAGAGGAATGCATACAAACACTGTTTATACTTGTGTAATGGTTGCCCTTTTGAGGACAATTTTTTAATCTATTATTAGTGAGTCAAATATTACATGCGGTATGCTTTTTGAAACCATAAATATTTTTGGCCTTGTCCAGACCTGCAGACTAGAGGTGTGTTCAACTCTCTAATTATATAACTACAATTGGAGAAATCTCTGTCTGTCTGTACTGTGATTACTTGACAACTGGTCAATATATATAGCTGAAATTTGCCAGATATCTTATTCAGCTCACCAGGCATTGTAGTATCGAGTTTGACATTGCTTGGATCAGTGGATCTTGAGAAATCTAATACACTACTCTCCCCTATACGAAGTTGACACTCTATAAAGAAAAATTAAATATTACAGATAGTTTGTCATAATTTTCCATGAATCATCTCCCTTGAACCCCGATTTATAATTTGCACAAAAAAATATTCTGATAAAATTTTTACAAATTTCAACTATTTAAAAAAAAGATTTTCCCATTATATATATCCATCTACAATTGAAGAAATCTCTGCAGCATATATGCACCATGATTACTCGACAACTGGCCATTGTACGAAGTTGATATTCGTCAGATCCATTGGTCAGCATGGAAGGCAGTGCAGAGTTTGAATTTTTTTCTCAAGAAAACTAACGAAAATGAATAAAATTGAAAGATTATAGATCTTTCTTCATAGTTTCTATAAATTTTCTCTTCTACTCTTTAGAATTATTATTATTATTATCATAAAACATCTAAATCGGTAACACTGAAAAGAAGTAATCTAGATATTTTGATTTTGTTTTTTCATATGTGGGACAGAAAATTATTTTACCTGACAATTATGGCAGACTGCACCGCACACCATAAGTCCAGCTCCTTCCAAACATGCACCTTTGGAATGGGCACTGCCCTAGTAGGATAAAAAATTGGTCTCAAAATGTTGAACATTACATGAATATATATGGTAATTAGTTCCTTTTTCTCCCCCTTCAAGATACTGAATGTAGTATTTGGTTAGAGTTTGAATGTTACCTTGGCAGTAGTTTGCTTCTTCATTTTCATCATTCATATGAGAAATAAGATTAAAGTTACCTCCCTTTCAGCTTTAGGTGAATTCCTCAGTTTGTTTTTTCATTCTGTCGTCATGATTTAAACCAATTTTATAATAATTTTTTAATAATTTCAGCAGTATCAAATGGTTTATGACCTTAAAAGTTAACTTAATTGGACAAGGTACACATGTAGATGCATTTTATATTTTGTGGCCATTTTGAATATGTAAGAGGTCACATGACCATTATACTTGTATGATTTTGCCATTAATGAAATCCATATCTTAAAACCACAAAATGACATGACTTCCCAGGGTTTTTTAGAAAATAAGAAAACTTAAATGCATTCATTGTTGCCCTTGATAAAAAAACCGAACCTGAATGACGTAAAGCAATAAAAATGGATGTTTTTCCAGAAAATAGTGTTACTTTTTAAAAGCTATAGTCACGGTTTTATTTATGCATTGGAATTTCTCCTTTTCTTATCCAGTAAAGTCATGAACAAAAATGACTATAGGCAGCTCATAATACACTCAATAAAAAATAATTCATTCTTATCTAACAATATTTTCTGTTAAATTCTTCCTTTTGCATTATAGTAAAAGTGCAAACAGTGGCCTAGTCTTGAATTGCTAAAATGTCTGGGATAAATTTGTAGTTAGTGCATATCTAACCCCTATTGAATACAAATTAACAAAAATATTCTGTCTAGCTATTGTTGTTACTACTCAAAGTGTATTGATGTTAATGCACTAATAAATACATTTAAATTAAGAAAATACTTATGCAGTAGATCATGATATAAAAGTGGTGTAAATTTGAATTAATTCCTCATATGGTTTTAATGTCATTTAGCATCTATTTTACTCTTCTCAAATATATGATACTATTGCATGTGTTGCATTGGTTTTTGTTTTCCATTATGTGTTTGTAATCATTACATTGTTTATCATAGATGAGGAATTTCAAAAATCTTTTGGATATTGCAAAGTAGTATCTCTTCCCAGTTTCCAATTACAGTATTCTCTTCTGCACTTCTTACTAAAACCCTCTTTTGGCATTAACAAAAAAACAAATTGATCAGTTTGATTTTCACTGTCTGTCTGGAATTTTCTATTTTGAAAATGTTTTACTCTTGGTTGTCATGATTCCAATTGTTTCATGTATATTTTGTAAGGTATAAGAAAAAGAATTGGAGGAGAGGAAGATAGAAGGCTCCCTCTTAAACAATTTAGCCCTACACACACACACACACATACACACACACACACACACACACAAACTTCATTTTCATTTGAAGAAAATCTCTTTGAAGAATCTCATTCTTTTGGGCATGGAGAGAGTGCCATCGAGCTTAGTTTTACCTTTTCACCATTTGCTGATATTGACTGCATGAATTGATTATATCATCTATGTTATAGCTGAGTTTCTCAACCTTCCTCCCCCCCCATCGCTCCACTTTGGTCATTTTTTCAAGCAATCGTCCCTACCAAAATTCTTGATGAATGTAAAATGACATTTACTCATGTTTATTCAATGAGACTATTGTGCTTTGATATTTTGTTGCTAGATTCTCAATTTGTGGATTGATATTTCTGAGTTTTAGTCTTGTCTCTTCATATTCATATAATAGTTCTATTTCTTTCCTTTGTCAATATCTTATTGATTGCATATTCAAGCGCAACAGTTCTTGAGCCATTCTAAACCATGTTTGAATAGAACTGTTCAGTTGTATTTGACAGTCATAACGTAGTCATTTAGATACAGAAATTAATAATTGAAACAAATTTAAAAAAAAAAAACAACATATTTTGTAATTCTCTAAGTAGGAGTGACTACCTCTTATTTCTTGACTTTACCAATGTTAAATGAAAAATCACCAATTTTCTTTTTTTTTTTTTTTCGAAGAAAAATCCATTTATATATAATGATCTATCATCCATTTCAGCCAAACTTTTGCTCCCTTTGGGGCCGTATTGACCCTGTTCAGAATGATTGCTTCATAGTGTACTGAAATGAAGCTACTGAAAAATATCAGGGTTTGTTCATTTTGGGATAATTAGTCTGATAATGTTTTTGTTGGCATGCGAGTCATCCATCATTTTGTCATTACCTTGTGATATTTATCAATGAATATTTCTCTTCATATTAGCAGAAAGACATAGTCAATAGATATCCTTATGTCTGTACACACACAGTCATATATTGATAAGCTGTTGTTTTATATAAAATAGTATCATTAAGATGTTTGGTCTCTATTAGGGCTGAGTGTTATAGACTGAAGTTCATATCTTGGTACTGTCAGGCTGGATACCGATGTGATATAAATTCTGGTATTTTCTTATGTTCAAATGCAAGTCAAAGCCAAATGAGATTTCACAAGAACTTTCATTGAAACAGATCAAAATTACAATAGATAACATAAATAAAAAATAGGCATATCTCCGAGAATGCTGCTCTTTCAACTATAACAAGAATACTGAATACTCTGGCTATAAGAAACTAAAAATAAAAATGTTAATAGAACAAAAAATAGTTGTCTAGAGAGGTAGACAGTGTAAGGAACTGTGAAGGAGAGAAGGGTGGGCTTAACATGCATGCATCTCTTTATTTACTCTCCCACCTGAGCAAAATGTGACACAAGGTCAAGGCTTTACGTGGCGGGAAAAAGAAGCAACCCATCAAAAATAGCTCCATCCAACACGACTTTGGTTGCTAAGCAACTGTGGTTGCTAAAGCAACCGCAGTCACGAAAGCCCGACCTGTCCCTTTAAGTGCAATGGGACAGTGCTGCCCTTGGGCAATGGATCCCCTGCAGCTGGGCTGAGTAAGAGTAGGAGAGCCCAAGGATGAGTCCAAAGGCTTCCAATGCGTGTGGCAATGTGCAGCCTCAGTATAACCTCATTGGCTGATGCACAGCACCAGCACACTTGGTCTTTGATGCTCACCACAACACTATCTCCAGCCTATTTGGCAGGCAAGTGTCAGTACTGGTGCCTCGGTCTCTGCTGTGGAACAGATACTACTCTTTAATCCATGCTGAAAGGCCAGAAAAATGTGAGATTTCACATGCAAAGAGGGTGTGAGGATGTAGGATTGCCCAGACAATTTGGGATGAGGACAGTTGAGCATGTGAAAAAAGGAGCTAGATCTAGCTCTAAAATAGCAAAATTCTCATCATTGTGGCTATATTGCTATAAATGGTATTACTCAATCCTATATCTTGTTTGAAAACATACCAGAGTGTGTTAAGTCGATATACTACCCAGCCCTTGTCTTTATCAACACTCAATTCTATTATTTAGATATTTATAGCGTTTGGAATAGATTTTTAAGATTTTTGATTATCTGTTTCGAGCTCTATTAAGGTAAACTTGTGAATACTCTTAGTTGAGATTGATGTATATCCTTTTGACACATGATATAAACAAATTATTTCATTTAGTGAATGTGTCTGAAATTGATGAATCCTGTTGGTAGGCTTATTACATGTGAATCTTTTCTCTTTTTTTCCTTAGTCAGCAGACACAGTGCTTCTCAGAGTCCCTGGTCACTCTCCTCCCCTTGCGATCACAGGTTCCCTCAATTCTTCCCACCCTCATTATGAATTGTCATCTAGTAATTCTTTCACCATTATCATAAAACTTTTTTTATTTCCGTGTCGAAACTTGTTGTAGATGGTGCACATACCTATATCACCTTTAGTGTGTACTTTTTGGAATAATCTAACTACTATCCAAGCTGATGATATCCTAATGAATGGATTTATATCACCTGAGATATCTTAACATGTAGAGAATTTTATATTCTGTTGCGATTCGTTTTTTCTTTCTCTAAAGTTTTTACACTAGTAGCAACCATTGACAAGTTGACTCACTTATGTACTTTAATACAGGGTATTTCAGATGTAACATCCAATTTAGCCCTATAGCAATGCAACTTCTTAGGGAAGAAACTATTTAATGAAATGCTCAGCACGCCAAAAATTATGAGTAAAATTGAAGACTCTTGCTAATTGATTGAACAAGAAATTATTTTTTCATATCACTTGTAGCTTGCTTTTGTGATAAATTAGCAAGTCTTCAATTTTATCAATAATTTTTGGTTTACTGGCGTGTTGAACATTACATTAAACAGTTACTTCCCTTGGAACTAGCATTCTCATGGGTGCAAATCAGATGTTAGTGTATTATTTCTGGGATTGTAGCACTTTCACTATATTGTTTGAACTGAAAAACTGAACTAGGTAATTGAATAGGTGATATGTGAAATATTAGATCTTCTAAGCAAAAACCAGATTGATTAAGTTTGGAGATAAATCCTTGCATTGATCTGTTCTAATTGCACAAAGTTGTGCAACTGATTTTGCATATTGGTAGTTATCATATGATATTTGTATACATATATATATATGTATATCTATTATTCATTTCCTTATTTGATGATTGTAAGCACAATTATGTTATCCCCTCTACTGACAGTATGGAATGTCAGCAAATGAATAATTTATATCTGACAGAATGTGATTATTATAAAGACAATCAATTAGGGACTAATTACTTGGCACTGATTTTACTTGGTAACAAATTTTATTTATTCACATGATTTGAGGTGCAGAGAATTAGTTCTTAATCAATTGTTTTCATAATTATCACATTTTGTCAGATATAAATTGTCCATTTACTGATATTTTACACTGTTGGCATAGGGATCAATATGATTGTACTTATGATTCTCAAATAAAGAAATGAGTAATATGAATGCATTTTGGACTCCTACCTTACCATGATATATAAAATCTCAATAAGATGAGTTGTCAATTTCTAATTGATAAAATCAACTTCTGCTCTTTAGTATTCTAATCTGGAATTAGCTCAAATACTTTTTATTTGCCAAAACCATAGCAAGGAGAACCAAAACGTTTTGCAATCTATTTTTCAAAAACTATCAGTTTGTTAGAGTCAGGGTTGCCAAGTGTTTTTTGCTGCCCAAGACCAAATTTGTATGGTCTAAGAAGCTTTGGTACCAAAATAATCAAATAACTTAAAAATCCATCATCAAACTAAGCTTGCAGAAAAAAATGAATTAAAATATGTATTTTCTTATCTATTGTTCATGTGTATATATGTTGTACCCTATCATTTGTGTGTAAGAGATTGTTATCTTATGTAAATTTTCCTTCAGTACCAAATCTTTATTTAGTACCAAATTTGCCCAATTCTTATTTTAGTTTGGGGGTAGTTATTGTGTATCTGCTTTTAGTTTACTTTATGTAAGTAATCTAGCATGTAAATCACAGAGCTGTAAATACAGTGCATGGCATAAAGCTTTACTTTATCATTTTCACGTAGACGCAATGAGCTTGAAGGGTTCATTAGAATAGGCAGAACAGGCACTTGGAGTGTTGTTCATTGGTATGGAGGTGCCACCATTATTATCATTTTCTTTTTTTTCTTTTCTTCACGCTGCTTTCTCTTTTCAAACAGTTCTTTTAATCCATTTTATAATTGATCACTGCTATGATCCTCCGCATCCTACCCTCTTATCAAACTACCTAACTTTATTCCTCCCCCTCGCCCTTCCAACCTTCTTATTGAACAACTTCACTTTTTCTCCCTTCCTACTGTGTCTGTTACAGTTATAATATCAGTAGCAGCCATCAGTCAAGCCTGTTTTTTTTACTCTTATGATGACCTGTTAGCAAAGTAACAGGTCATGGACTAGTGCCTATGATAACTGGTTTTATCCAGGTGGTGCCACAAAGCATTTGCACCCCCCTCACTCCCCCTTCAGATCAGGCCTTCTCAGTAAGAGGATTCGAAAGATGAAACCATATCAAGGGGTCACAGCTTGGCACTAGTTCCAGCTTGACATCCAGGCATTCATTTTCACCCCCCCCCTCCATTTTTATCCCCTGGAATATATCCTTCTGGCCCCACCCTGGTAAAGTGGCAGTGGACACCCACGTTTCCTGTCTAATCCTTTGAATTCTTTTCTCACAGTTCTTGAATTTTTTTTGTTAATTTTGTTTGTCTTCACAATATTTTGATAGATCTTTACTCCATTCCTCTTTGTACAGAACAATTGATTTCCTCAATCAGGTTCTAGTCATGGGGAAAGTAGAAATATCAAAGCATTTTGAAAACAAAGCAAGAATGATGATAAAAATTGACTTGCTAATGTTGTCTCATTGATAATATCAAAAAGATATCATTTCACTGACAAGCGGCTATTTCTTCTCATTACAAAGCTTGTGCTGCTTTGATTATAACTCCTGCGACATTATTGGACATTTTAGATCTCTATGTCCAAGGTAAGTAAAAGGTTATAGAATGAAAATACTTGGACAACATTTGGTAAAATTTAAAAAAAAAACATAGCATGTTTCTGGGCCAAATTTCCTTCATATTTTCTATGGGTCATTTTATCTTCTTGATTCTCTCCGAGGAATGATTATACATACATACATATGATTTTTTTTATACAAATATAAGATATATATGTAATCTTCATGTACAAATATGAAAAAATGTATATATATAATCTTTTCATACGAATATAAAAATATATATATATGATCTTTTTATACAAATATAAAAAAATATATATATGATCTTTTTATACAAATATAAAAAAATATATACATGATCTTTTTATACAAATACAAAAATATATATACATAATCTCTTCATACAAATATGATTTTTCTATGATATATATGATCTTTTTATACAAATGTAAAAAATATATATATGATCTTTTTATACAAATATAAAAAAATATATATATGATCTTTTTATACAAATATAAAAAAATATATATATGATCTTTTTATATAAATATAAGAAATATATATATGATCTTTTTATACAAATGTAAAAAAATATATATATGATCTTTTTATACTTTATATTGATATAAAAAAATATTTATACATGATCTTTTTATGCATATATAAAAATATATACATATATATATATATATATATATGACCTTTTCATACTAATATGAAAAATATGTAGAGATATAATCTTTTGTACAAATATAAAAAATTGTGTGTAAAATTTTTTTATACAAATTATATATGCATATGTATTTTTTTACACAAATACAAAATATTAATGAGTATATATATATATATATATATATATATATATATATATATATGAATTATAAATTGCATCATATTACATAGAAACTCATTTGAAATGATCTTCCATCATTACATGGTTAATATATCACTCAATTTTAACAATGTAAATAGAATAAACAATCTATGAAATGGGGGCTACTGTAGGAATTGAACCTGCCATTGATAGGTTAGCCTCTTCCGTGTTGTGATGCTCTAACCATTGAACTAAACAGTAGATTCGATTTCTGCTGCGGCATCACTTTCTTTAATTGTTAATTCTATTTACATCATCTGAATTGAGAGATTACTGTGTATTGATGGGAGATGATTTTAGATAAGTTTCTATGTAATATAGCGCCATTCATAATTCATTCTGTCGGACCAAATCAGTCCATTTCTGATACATTATCTTTTTATAAAAATTTATACATAATTTTTTTATACAAACATATATATACAAATAATTATACAAATATATATACATATATATCTTTTTATACAAATATATATATATACATATATATATATATATATATATATATATATATATATATATATATATATATATATATCTTTTTATATATATATATATATATATATATATCTTTTTATATATATATATATATATATATATCTTTTTATATATATATATATATATATATATATCTTTTTATATATATATATATATATATATATCTTTTTATATATATATATATATATATATATATCTTTTTATATATATATATATATCTTTTTATATATATATATATATATATATATATCTTTTTATATATATATATATATCTTTTTATATATATATATATATATATATATCTTTTTATATATATATATATATATATCTTTTTATATATATATATATATATCTTTTTATATATATATATATATATATCTTTTTATATATATATATATATATATATATATCTTTTTATATATATATATATATATATATATATATCTTTTTATATATATATATATATATATATATATATCTTTTTATATATATATATATATATCTTTTTATATATATATATATATATATATATATTTTTATATATATATATATATATATATATATCTTTATATATATATATATATATATCTTTTTATATATATATATATATATATATCTTTTTATATATATATATATATATATATATATCTTTTTATATATATATATATATATATCTTTTTATATATATATATATATATATATCTTTTTATATATATATATATATATATATTTTTATATATATATATATATATATATATATATTTTTATATATATATATATATATATATATATCTTTTTATATATATATATATATATATATATATATATATTTTTATATATATATATATATATATATATATATATATATTTTTATATATATATATATATATATATATATATATCTTTTTATATATATATATATATCTTTTTATATATATATATCTTTTTATATATATATATATATATCTTTTTATATATATATATATATATATATATCTATCTTTTTATATATATATATATATATATATATCTTTTTATATATATATATATATATATATATATCTTTTTATATATATATATATATATATATATATATCTTTTTATATATATATATATATATATATATATATCTTTTTATATATATCTTTTTATATATATATATATATATCTTTTTATATATATATATATATATCTTTTTATATATATATATATATATATCTTTTTATATATATATATATATATCTTTTTATATATATATATATATATATCTTTTTATATATATATATATATATATCTTTTTATATATATATATATATATCTTTTTATATATATATATATATATATCTTTTTATATATATATATATATATCTATATCTTTTTATGTATATATATATATATATATCTATATCTTTTTATATATATATATATATATATCTATATCTTTTTATATATATATATATATATATATATATCTATATCTTTTTATATATATTTATATATATATATCTATATCTTTTTATATATATATATATATATATATCTATATCTTTTTATATATATATATATATATATATCTATATCTTTTTATATATATATATATATATATATATCTATATCTTTTTATATATATATATATATATATCTATATCTTTTTATATATATATATATATATATCTATATCTTTTTATATATATATATATATATATCTATATCTTTTTATATATATATATATATATATCTATATCTTTTTATATATATATATATATATATCTATATCTTTTTATATATATATATATATATATATCTATATCTTTTTATATATATATATATATATATATCTTTTTATATATATATATATATCTTTTTATATATATATATATATATATATATATATATATATCTATATCTTTTATATATATATATATATATATATATATATCTATATCTTTTTATATATATATATATATATATATATATATATATCTTTTTATATATATATATATATATATATATATATCTATATCTTTTTATATATATATATATATATATATATCTATATCTTTTTATATATATATATATATATATATATCTATATCTTTTTATACAAATATGTATATATATCTTTTTATACAAATATGTATATATATCTTTTTATACAAATATGTATATATATCTTTTTATACAAATATGTATATATATCTTTTTATACAAATATAATAGATATTTTTTTATACAAATATATATATATATTTTTTTATACAAATATGTATATATATATCTTTTTATGCAAATATATATATATATGTCTTTTCATACAAATATATATATATCTTTTTATACAAATATATATATATATCTTTTTATACAAATGTATATATATATCTATATATATATATATTTTTATGCAAATGTGTATATATATATATATAAATATCTTTCTATGCAAATGTGTATATATATATATATATATATATAATATATATATATATACATATATATATCTTTGTATACAAATGTATACATATATATATATATATATGTATATACATATATATATATATATATATATATATATATATATATAACTTGGTATGCAAATGTATATATATCTTTCTATTGAAATTTATATATATATATATATATATGTATCTTTTTATAAGAATATATCTCTCTCTCTCTAATATATATATATATATATATATATATATATATATATATATATATATATATATATATATATATATCTTTGTGTGCAGATATAAGTATGTATAATTTCTTAATACAAATACTAAAACTACAAGCGAAGTATTACTTTTTCTTAGTTTGAAAAATTGATTAGAATAACTCAGTTTATTGCAATTCATTTGTGTTTATACAAATTTCTTGCAAAATGATATTCAGGTTTATATTTATTTTCATATCTTGATAGAAGCCAAAAATAATCACATAATTTATACTTCTAGATAGTCAGTGCTTTGATAAGAAGTGAATGACTCAATATTTATTCTTTCCTGTCAACCCCAGATTATTTTTTTGCTCTGAAGGTAATCTAAATAGATTTTAGTAAATTTCACCCGCTTTGTTCATCAATCAAATGTCCATTTCTTGCATGCATGTTCCTGAAATCAGTTTTTTTTATAGCAAATTGTCCGACTTTTTTGATGGTGATAGTTGTCAAATTGAACAAAAAATATATACATGTATTTGTAGACTGTAAATTGTGGCATATAACAAATTTTTCAAGCCTCAAAAATTCTTTTGAAAATTGAGGTTTTATCTTTTATGGTGAGTGTAAAATATTTGAAAATGTTTGGGCCTAAACCTGAATTATGAGCCCCAATATCTTGTGTATGCCTGTCTCATTATCTATCATTTGATAGTTACGTTGGTGCACAAAGGTTCACTGGTTGACAGGAAATATATAAGCTGTAGTTACACTGCTATAATATTTGAAAGTATATAGCTATTGAGTGTTGGCTGTTATAGTAGATGGCACTTACACTGTTTAATTCTCATTGATTTGGCCAAATCTGCAGTGTATGCTGCAGGATACTACTTTTTGTGCAGCTGCATTTTTATGAGGAAAAATGTGAGGTCTGTTAGAAAAAAAGATTATTCTCCTGTTAAATAAGCTATAGAGTTCAGATAACTTTTATTGTTATAATTATATAATCTTTTTGGTTGGTCAAGCAGCCATTTCTTGTTGGGTTATCCAAAATAATCTTTCTTGTTTTAATATCTTGAATTTGAAAAAAAAAAAAAAATCAGCTGTTATTTTTGTTATTTTATTTTTTTACTTTTTAATAGATGAAGTATTGTAAATCATTATTATTGATTTTTTTGACTACTTTCATCTTAATTCTTTGGTTAAAAAAAAAAAATGATAATTATAACTCAACACCAGTCGTCAATCTATGGCAGTGAGTAAATAAAATTAAGATGAAGTTAAAAAGTAGTCAAAAATGAATAATAATATTTGTTTTGTACTCTGCATGTTTTGCTCACTGTTTTTGGCGAATTTATTCACCAAGTTTTGTCCTTCCTTTTCAAAATTGTAGTTGTTTGAGTTAGAAATTTGGTCTTTGTAGATTTTTGGATTTTATGTGATTCAACCTGTGAATGTTTTGTGAGGGTATTCATTATTCTTTGCATGCTTTTCCTTTTTTATTTATATTTGGTGCTCACCATTTTTTATATGAGAATTGAAGTAATTATTCTATCTATATCTGTCAGAATAAGTATTGTAACCCATGGTATTAATTTTGACTTCTATTTACGATCATCTTGATTTTTAGTTATTTTTTAAAATCTCAACTCAACTTGTATGCTCACTGTGACATTCTGTGTTGAGCTGTGATTAAAAACAATTAGAAATTGTGATGAACGTAAATTGTCAAAATAAACGAGAATTGAAATATTCAAGTTATTTTTATACTTTGATGTTTCCTTTTCATTTATGCTTCCTTTTTGAATTTAAAAAAATTATTCATTTTGGTGAAAGCTATGTTTTTGTTTCTATTACATGAACTGTACTTAACTTTTCTTTGGATAGGCAACTAAATTTTTCGGGATGTTGAAAATACTACATCTCTCCAAGACTATTAAATATTTGTAAGAGGCTACAAGATAATACTGTTTGTTATGTGTTAACAGGTGGAAATAAGCTGATGAAAAATACTATGTAATTTCCTTTTAATTTTAAGTTTTAGACTTGAGATGAAGGATATTGCCTGTAGTAATGAAATAATATCTCATCTAGTCCTGAAGAAAACCTCCTTTAAATTCATTCATTGTATCATAAATGGTATTTTTAGTTGAAAAAAAAAAATCCATTGTTTGTAGTCTGCATCTATGCAATTGTAACCAAAAATTCTTATTGACTTTTTTGAATTATGATTTCATTACTGCACATAGTTAAATAATCTTATTATTCTGCAACAATTTTTTTTTTTTTTTTTAGTGTAAATTGAAAAGGGTTTTTAAGATCATTCATATTGTAGAAAAAAAAATCAAATTAATTAATTAAATTCAGTCAATCTTTTAACTGTCACTAAGAAGATTGAACTATAAAATTTCTTCTTATACATTGTTTTCTTCCCTTGATCAATTTCATCGCTTAATATCACTAAGAAATATGCATTTACAATTATGTTGGTTGTACCAATTCTCATATGATAATTGGAGTTGAGCAACGTTGAGCCTGGTCAATACCTAGGTAGTTGACCATCTGGGAATACCAGGCACTGTAAGCAGCTGGAGATCATGTAGAGAGTGATCACATTAATTCTCATAAGGAAATTGATGTCTATTTTGCACTCAATAACAATAAGCACCCCACCCCCCCAAACCCTATGACTGGCCTGGCTGCAAGCGACGAGAAATAACTGAATGAGTACATTTACAAACAAGAATATGTATGTCATCTTATATTCATAAACATTTATCTTGTTCCATTTGCAAACGATATGTTTCCTAAGTTTCGATCTGCTTTCAACACATTTTGTTCCATCTTTGTATGTAAAAGAAGGCACCATCAAACCTCCTCTTGATTCTTTAGGTCATTTTTCTTTCCTCCTTCATTGAATTTTTAGATGTTTTCTCACCATTTAACCTCAATTGAAAGTTGGAAAAGAAAATAGTTTCTGGAATTCCCTCTTTACTTTAGAACAAGTACATACAATTTGGGTCTTATGTAAAACAAAATCAACTGCACCTGGCATAACTTTTCACATACCCCAAAATGAATCTGCCATAAAATAAATTTCATCAACCCATTAACTGTGGCAGAACAGCAGCTCAGTTTCCATGTTCTAAATGTGGCCATAACTTTGATTATACAAGCTAGTGCAAAATAAGCTGAACAGGTTTTCTCTCTAAACAATCGACTTTTCCACTTGAAGTTACGGATGGAGAAACATAGAAACAAGTAAAAAACGTAATCCATATCTTGAGGGTCCATCGTGTGAAAGAGGTTTCCGTCATTCATAGTTGAGCCACTGAACTGCAATGCTGCAAATTTCAGTCAACTGCAGTTGATGGGTTAAAATTGATTTTGGGAGGAGTTATTTTGGAAAACCCTTTTGTCCATTGTAACTTTGTTTTACTATTTATGTTGAGACAGTGATAGTGTTGTCTTAGTGAATGCACTGTGAATTGTTTGTTTTTCCATTCCTTTTGTTATTGAAATGAATGTTGTGATGTTTGTCAAGAATCTTGTTGCACTGTTATGTTGTTACCTCTCCATTTTTAGAGGATAGCATATAATCACTGCTTTCTGAATCGTCATTTTAATTGCAATCACTTTCTGAATAAGTCATTCACCTTTCATTCACTGTCAAAATGATTTCATTCTCTCTTGGGCGAATCATTCATCAGTTTGAGATGCATTGTCCTAAAGGATTAATGTCCATTAAACTCTTCAGTATTCAAGGTTAAAATATTTGCTTAAATAGAAAATTCAGAATCTTGTGACTGACTTTGAAATTCAGACGTTAAATCTTTTCATATGCTTCAAGTTACCAAAAAGTCCTCTCCAAACCTCTTCCAACTATTTAAACATTTTCACATTTCGGCTGCTTTTAGCAATTTGTGCTATTTTAGCATGTATTATTGGTTGACTTTCTTTTATTTGCTTCAGCAAACTTTTTGAAAATTTTCCCTAATTTTTAATTATATTAACAAATTCAAGTTTTGATGTTTAATGTTAATTCCTTTCCTTTGTATTTTGACTTTTATGACTTTTTCAACCTGAAATGACATTGGTTTAGTATAAAGCTAACATATTGGAGTTGACCAAAGAAGAAACTTCATTTTATAGATGAATGAAAAAAAATGATAATTAATGATATTTGACGCGTGTATAAATTGGCATGTAAGAAAATAATTCCTGTGGAATCGGTCATGTAGTATTTATTTTAAAAGTATTGGTTTGTATACAATGTTTTAAAGCCATGTTGCTGTAATACTACATGATTTTAAAACAAGGACTAACAATTGCAAAGAGATACAAATATATATAACTCAACTTGAGTATATCTGATCTTTTTAATTCTGTCCAAATTGTTTTTGAATGGTTTTTGATTCAAAAAGTATTTGCAACTTTTCTTCTTGCATTTCTGCAGATTCTCCCATGGATTCGGATTTAGCTGATGGCTATGATGGGTACACCATCAAGCAGATAGGTAAGCGTTCACCTTTTTATTTTATTTTAATTTTCCTTAAACAATGGTTTCATATCCTAGAATGGTTGGTCTAAATCCTTACCTTTTAGTAAAGTTCTGGATTGTATCATTTTTTTCTCATGAGGTGGATAGATATTTATGAGAGATTGTCTAAAGGTAATAGACAATGATTATACTTTTTCATTTGTGTATGATATATCAATAGTTCTGTGCTGGGTAATCTTTCCTTATATTAAGATTATGTACAGGATGTTTCAAAATGGTTGCAACCTTCTTTTTGGCATATTTGAACTATTTCAAGTCTATATTTCTTATATTTGAACTATTTCAAGTCTAAAGATTACTTTTTAAAGTCACAAATTACAAAAAGATGCTAATTGCACTTACATTTTTGCTCTACTATGATGTTGGAAGTGATTTCCCTTAATCTCGATGCAGGTACGTACCCGTTCATTACATTGGAAAAAGACATAACTGACACGTGAATAAATAGATGCTCAAATGTGGCTAACACATGATGCAATCATTTCAACTGCTACATGCTGTCGTCTCTGAATAAAGCGCTGCTATGTGACTTATATTGAAGTATGAAATTTATATGCATGTAACAGATACAGTCATGAAACATGGATTTGGACATTAGGATGAGGCAGATCCTTCTGTTCAGTTCTTCGTCATAGATCTTTTGAAATCAAAATTCTTTGAAGTGAATCTTCAAATCTTTATTATAGAAGTACAAAAAATGCAGAATTTTGCTGGATAAGAATAAAATCAGTTATTCAAAATTACCTTTTAAAATTATTTTTTCAAGTACATTATCAAAAATCAATTTTGGATTTGTATTCAATACTGATGTCTCACCCTTTTGCATTTAAGGGCAAATGACTTGAACTACACACTTATTCTAACTACTACCCACTACTATTAGTAGTCAATTAGGTTACCTATTCAGTGTGAAAAACAAATTGATTTATAATCATAGAATTTCATTGTATACAATGTTATCAGTAAATTTTTCCTTTTAATTGGGTAAAAGACTGCTGACTGCTTATTGTTACATTTAATTACATGGAGTGAATGACACCTAGAACCTCTCATTTTACACCCAGACTGCTTATCTGCAGTGACATTAGATAGTTATTGCTTGTTGGGTCAGCCAGAAATCATTACCGGATGTGATGAAAGCTGCCAAGCTAGAACCAACAAATGACTCATCAACCGGGCAGGGAGAAATCTTATCATATAAAAGCCATGTATGTAAATTAGTGTTTGGTTGTCTGTCTGGCCAGAGTCCTGTTATAATGGATTGGTCCATGTGAAATACATTAACAGATCTTGTAAAATATAACGTCTGTTGTCATAAAAATGAACAATATAACATAGGTTTAATAGTCTCACAGAAGTGCTTATCGTTAAAAACTAAGATTAAAAAAGAGTTTGTGTGTTGAAAAAAAGAGTAATTGTTGAGTGAATGGGAGAGAAGAGTGATTCAGTGAGTCCCTCTTTCTTCTTCATAACATTCCAGAAAACAAGGAAAAGGAAGAAGAGTTGCTACATATTTGAATTTCCAGCAAAAAAAGTTGCAGAATTGTCCCTAAGTGGTCAAACACAAAAATAACAATGATTGTTTTTAAAGCACTGCAATACTCCCAGTGCGAGCACACACACACACACACACACACACACACACACAAATAATTTATCAAAAATACTACTGCATCTAAGTTAAAAAATTTAAATACAGCCAAACCAAGAATTTCATGGCAACCTGCTTTTCAAAAGACCAGATTTGTCAAATTTGGCCAAACCTTTTTCCTAATTTCAATAAAATGGTAATCAACTTCAGTTTATCACGAAATCAGTTATATTTTTGATAAAATAAGTTTCTTTCTATGATAATTTTTGCATAAAAAGAAATTGAATTACGGAATTGGCCTTCAAGGGGGAATAACTTAGAGGAAGATGTTACCTCCCTTGGCTTGATCATCTCGGGTACATATCAACAATTCTCGTTCTAATGGCTGTATCAACTATTTGTTAGATTTTGTAATTATACCGTAGGATATTAAAAAAAAAAAAAGTTATTCTTTCATTAAAAAATACTTCATCTAGCAGATTGCCCCTACAATACGCAAATAGTTTTTACTATCGACTCATCTCAATAATAGCTTTTTGAAAGTCTCTTTCATAATCCATTTGAAAGCAGATATCAAGTTCATTATTTTCAGTTTACCCGTTGTAACTATGTGCTATTCCACCCCAAGGAAGTAAAATCCATGTATTTTGCTCATGTTTTCAGTCCTATGAGATAATATTAAACAGTACTATTCAAAAACTTTAATTTCCACAATACTTCATCCTTTTTCCAGTTCTAGAAAAACGTGCTTGTAATTATGGTAAGGTGTTTCTTTGTCTATTGTTCAATGTTTTGTTTAAAATTCATAATTTCTTGTTGAAATCTATAGAACTCTGTTAAGAGATCTAATCTTTCAAGTTTTTTTGTTTGTTCTTGTTTCTCCTTCAATTTTATTGAATTCAGCCATTTGATATTGATACCGTTTGCAAGTATATCAATACTTTCCATATTTCTGTCGGTGGGAGTTTTAATGAAGTAGATTTTTATAGTATTTATCATAATATGTAGCCATGATTCTTCCTGCTGATAATTAGGTATTATAACATGAGCTAAGTTCAGTTGGTTTACAAAACAGATGGAGGATAAGGGATGAATATTTTGGGGAATAATAAATCATTGTCAATATATTTGAGAAAACTAGTTACAAAATACTTAGATTTGAATGTTTCTTAAAATCTATCTGGTAAGTTTTCATAAATATAGTAAAAATTCACATGGATTAAAAACTGTTCCAAATCAGTTGTGATTTTAGGAAATATATGAGTTGTTAGTAATAAAACTTAGAAATTGCAAAATTTACTAGTATACTACTGACTGTTAGAGTGTGAAAAAATTTTATGATGCAAGTTTTTCCCAAATATTGTGCAACCCCATAATATTTTAACTGTTACTTAGATTGACTAGTGACTGTAGCGATGAATTTGCTTCCATTTCAGCAGATTCAATTGGAGGATTTTATGTATTTATTTTTTATTGTAGGAATGAACTAAAAACAAATTCCAAAATGCTTTTTTTTTCTAATTTTTGTTTATATACTGCATTTGCTGGCTTATAAGGAGCTTGTTTTATCCATCCCTATCCCATATGCGCAAATCTTTCCATATTGTATGGAATGAGATATTTGAATTTTTTTTGTGTTTTTTTATAGGCTAGCAAATTTGGTAGTTCAGGTTAAATGTTGTTTTCGTTTTTTTTTAAATTATTGTTTCTCAAGTTGTTATTGTTTTGCTTTTAGCACTATCAAAATACCCATTTTATGGATGGGTTATTCAGCCAGTTTTAAGAAAACTAAAATTATTCTAATAAATCAACATTCAGATGTAAAACCCCAAATTGAAAAGAAAACCCCAATCTTATGTGAAATCAACATATTAAGTCGCTTATTTATATTTTTTTTTTTTGAATATAGACGATTTGAGAAAATGAATGAAGATTCATAAGTAAAACCTAAATATGAGTATGACATAATATCTGTCTGCTAATTAATGATTTTAAAACATAATTTGACAAAAAAGTTATCAACAAAATGTCTCAATAGACTAAATGTATGTTGGCAACACGTCTGAGCATGGTTTAATCACGTATCGACAGTAGTTATGGTTACATATACTTAGCCTAGCTCCATCATAACAAAGAAAGAATTCAAAGTTAATTTTACACACTGATGTATACATAAATCTACATTATACTTTTTTTTCCAAAAAATCTCCCGGAATTCAAGATAAACATTAAACATTTGCCCTGAATGATTCCAACCATAGATCCACATTTTATGTTTTGTTTCTCTATGTCTGTTTGTAATTTTTGTATCTCAGAAGGGAAAGAAAGCTGTTTATTGATTCTATAAATCACAACACCATTTGGTATTAACTTTGAATATTTCCCTATTGTAGGACGCTACACGTGGTCTCTCCTCTGTAAATATTGGATCTTCATATGTGCTGGGATGATGCTCACAATAGCCATCCAAGATGAAGTAGCGTACAGAATTGTTTACCTCATCTTCTTTTTATATTTCATAATTGCTTTCCAGGTAAGATTGACGACTTATTCTTATTAGAGAATGATATTTTACTTTACTGATGTTTTTTAGTTTTTGAAATATTTTTTACTAGATTATCCTTGCTTTTGAAAAATGATACGAATGTTTTGGTAATTTTGCAATCGCAATTATATAAATTCTGAGAATATGAGAAGGTATAAGCTAATTAAAATGAGAAATTGTCTCAGAATTAAAATATTATTGTGTACAATCATATTTCTCTTACAAATAATGAAAGTCTTCCAAGGGAAGTAGCTGTTGAGTAAAATATAAAAAAAATATTCCCCTTACTGAGTAACAAAAAAAAAAAAAATTGATATACCCATACACTTGGTGCATAGTTTTTTGTTACTGTTTTCCTTATCTGAAGACTAATTTCCATGAATTAATCTCTGTGATATATCCCATTATCTTATCCACAAAGATAATCTTGTTTTTAAGATGTCTATTTATCAATGCCTGATTCTGTATACCTCTTGGACAATTCTGTCAAAATATCCCTGGTCGATTTTGCTCAAGATCTCAAAATGGCGATGGATGAGGTCTAAAGACATTCGAAATGTGCTTGAAGTATGAATTTTTACTGAATAAAGCAATAGAAATAAAGCAAAAAATGAATGAGAAAAAAAAAGTGAATGAATGTCAAAGGAAACATAGAAATAGTTGAACGAAAAAATTTTAATAAATTTTATTACAAACATTTCTTCTGTGTTCCTTGAGACAAATTGTTAATATGTTGAACATACTATGAATTTTATTACGCTTTAGCATAATGATCCCACTGAAAAAAAAATGGTGGGATCATTTATGTGTGGATAGGCACTCCCGCTTAGGAATAAAGTAACGCTCTTATCTGTGCATTCTACCTATCATCAGGGAGTGACATCTGTGCGCTCTGTCCTAGATCAGAGTGTAGTATTGATGTGTTCATTGAAAAATGTTGCTCTCTCACACACAAAAATATGATATATATATATATGTATGTATATATAATCATCGCATTTCATATATGTAGATTTTCAGAAAGCCAATCCTACATTTCATATTGTTTTCTTCTTTACTTTCCAGTTGTCCTACAGAATATGGCGTGTGACAATGTATCTATTTTGGTGGGTGGTCATCATTTACTCCATGTGTGTGCTATGCATGATCTACACCTACCAGTTTGAGAAGTTCCCAGGTTATTGGAAAAATGGCACCGGCCTCTCAGAAGAATTGTAAGTATCTTTCTCTCTTGTAATAATGTGTGTAATATGGGCATATTCTGTTTGAGGAGAGGAATATTTATCTGCTGAATCTGTTTGTCTATTTTTGCTTTGGTATGAACCTGGGTTCCCCGTTGAGTTTCCCTGGTGAGTGACAGAGATTGCCGAATTCTCCCCCCCTCCCTGCTAGGCCTTTGGTCACACCATTTTCAAGTTTTACCTGATAAATTTGATTCAGTGTTTGTGAATTTTTGACTTTTTTTTTGCTTCTTTTCAATGAGCAACTTTCAGAGACTTCTGACAACAAAGCGACACGTGTTGATCTCCACTGGGCCAAAAGCCGGGTGGGTCACCTTATGGGAAATAGTTATAAAATCAGACCAGAAGTTTGTTGAAATGAACCTTTCAAGACTGATTGAATGTATAATTCTAATTGCAAAAATAATCTCCAGTTAAATCATTTTTAGAAACCGTTGACCAAAACTTTCAACATAGATTTCTCCAGCTTTTAAGTTGCTCTGGCTGTCTGTCTGGCTATGTATATATCATGCATACAGGCCATACGAGTGGAGCTAAAAATAGAAAACATTTACTCCTTATGTCTACAAAAAGGTTTCAAAAATTCTCACGAAAATAGTTTTTTTGGAGGTGGGGTGGGGGTAATTTACAATGTAGGATCATGTTAAATTGATACTTTAATTTGTGTCAGGCAGCATTTATGCATGTATTTTGGAATTTTAGCGATCACTGACCGGCAAAAGGTGAGAGGAGTAAATTATTTATTGATCACCTCTTTTTTTCAAATTTTCTAATTGACCACCCTCAACACGGCATGCTGCCAAAAGACATTGGTAGCATGAGGGTTTCTATTCAGTGACTAACCAGACCTGTTTATTTATTTATTTATTTTTTGCATTGTACGATTTTGAAACTCTTGTTCAACCTCTGTTGTTTCTCTCAAGTGTGATCTTTTTCTTTCTTTGACAGACTTCATGACCTTGGCCTACAGCGATATGACTTGAAAGCTCTTTTTGTCAAACTGCTAACCCCAACAAGTTTCCTCATTTTCATCATCATCCAAGTGCATTATTTCCACCAACCTTTTATGCACCTTAGTGGACTTGAAAGATACAGGTAAAAAAAAATGATAATTATGTTTTCTGAGTAACTTAACTAACAAGTTACCTATGATTGTTCACATAGTTGTCTTTCGATGTGGTTTGTTCATTTTAACTGAAATCTATCTCGCTTGGACCATAAGTGTCTCTTATATTTTAGGCATTGCATCCAAGTTGTGACTAAATTTAAATTCTCAATGCTATAAATTCATTTTTAATTTGTTTTTGAGAACATATTAGTCAAGATAGAATTGGAGAATTGTGGTGTAACTAATAATGTGTTATTTTGGAATATCGTTCATAAATACATCACTTATTTTCAAGTTTACTCCATTTATAGATAGAATTTCAAATCATTCTCATTAGAAATGTCTTTAATAATAGCATGATGATGGCAATGAAAATAATATCAGTCATTATACTGTTTATGAATGACAATGTTTAACGATCTCATAGTTTTGTGTCTCCATTTTAATTATGCCATAATCCTCCTGATTTATTTGCTATGCTAAGGGTTAATTTATCATTGCATATGTGCTTTTTTCAGACATTTTGCAATTAACTCTTCAATTCATGGACCATTTGTAATGACAGTAGAACTCTACAATGAATAGAATTAAAATAATGGAACTCCTCTGTGGATTGAATAGAAAATTAAAAAAGTGGGATAATTTCAATCTGGAGTTATTTTTCTTAATAATGACATTCATTTTTTTTTATTATGAATATAAGAGTTAGTAATATTGTCAATATGATATCAGCCTTGCTGATGTTCTTATAAAATCCTATCCTGTTTTCAGAAGAGAATTTCCAAATACAGAATCAATAGATGTGACAGCTGAAGAAGGTCATATAACTGACGACACGGGTCTAACCACTTCTGATACAGAATCAGAGAACAGAATGCTAAATAGTTGTACGTATGAATTATCTATTATAATATCTACTTGGATTTCAATATAAAATGATTTTAATGACTTTATTCTGTAATAATCTCATCAAACAATTATCGATGAAATTTCTGCATGCAGTGTGATAACTTGACAGTCAGCCATTATATGAGGTTGACATTTGCCAGATATATTAGTTGCACTCAAGGTAGTGCAGTGTAAAGTTTGAAGTTGTTCGGATCAGTGTTTTTTGATAAATCTAATAAAAAATGGAAAATTGAAGATTATAGATCTTTCTTCAGAGTTTCTATAAATTATGTGCCCTGACTTCCTCTCTTCAGAATGATCTATATTGGCATCTCTGAAGAGAAGTAACCGAAATACTTTTGCTTTATCTCCAAGTTCTTTCTATCTGGCTGTTAGAAATTGTCTACAGCCAATCAAAATTGCCAACATATGTTTAGTTTTTAAGTGGTTCTGTCTGGCTATCCAAGTATGTATCAACTGTACAGGATGCACTAAAGGAGCCAAAGGACTGTAATTTGAACATATACTCCTTCACATATCTAGAAAAAATGTTTTGTTTTGTGTAACCTCCATTTGTATGTGTGTGTATATGTGTTCAATTTGCAATGTAAGTTTATGCTAAATTGACTTCTTAATTTGAGTCTGGCAGTGTTCATGGATGTCTATTTTTTCTTAATTCAGATTTTTTAGTGATTGAACAAAAGTGGAAGTAACTTATTGATCACTCCTTGTCCTAGGTCTAACCAATCAGACCTATTTTTTTAAATCTTTTTTTTTTTTTTTTTAAATTTAGATTTTCGGAAGGAATCTATGGCGCGTTTTCGTACTCTGTGGAGGAGAGGAAGTGCTACATGGAAAAACGTTTCTCAGTATTTATGGAGGCTGATTGAGATCCACATCTTCAAAGTGGTGGGCCTGACTGTGATGGTAGTGGCTTCAAGTGAGGTCAGTACATTAAATTAAGCGTCCATCATCATCATCATCATATAAATAGAATCATCATCAGAGAAGTCCCTCTAATGTCCAAGAATGAATGACACCAAGGTAGAATAAACAACAAACAACTTGCATACCATCTGCACTTCTATCCAGAAGTTAGAGAGTTGTTGTATAGAGCTGTTCTTGGTACTAACTTGATTTGTGTCTCCCCCAAAAGGAGCTTTCTTGGACAACTGTTATTGTTCCCCCTCCTCCTAAGCTTTGATCATGTGATAAGAGAAGAAAGGAGTTTTGATGGTGGTGAGTTTTCACCCTGGAACTGTTTCTCATTTTGTTTATTTTTTAAATCAAAATATTTTTTCTACTTGCAGAAAAGAATACTCAAAAAGATGAGTGGGATGTGGGTGGTTTGAGATGAAATATATACATGAAAAAAGTCTCTTTATGCAATTCTGTAATTTGATAATACTAAATGATATCAAATGATACTAAATGATATCAAATGATAGCAAATGAAGATTTGAGATTGCTCTCTTCACTTTCTCATCAATACCCTTTGAAATAGTTTGAATCCAACTTTGTTTTCTCCTTTTACCAATTATCACGGCTGTGTAGTTTGAATGTACGGGTAGCATGTGAACTGTTATGCCTGATAGAATATTGATTTACACCAAGTTTGACAATTTGAACAACCATAGCCATCAAAGCTAGCAAAGGCTTCTATCTTTTTTTTATATGTGCCTGTGTTTGTTTGTGTTCCAGTGCTCCTGGCCATAATGTTTTGTCTACAGGCTTGAAAATTGGGACCTGTGCTCCCTGAAACCCCCCTTCTGAAAATTAGAAAAAAATTTTTTTGGAAAAGCTTTTTTTGACAGGTTTATCAATAACATCAAGATTTTCCAAATGCTTTTCTAAAAAATTTTTTCCAGACGTTTTATTTTGGAAAACATCAGTGATGTCATAAATAGAATTTATCCTGACCATATTTATTCTTCAATTGAATTTTTCTTTCACTTTGAAATTCGAAGCTATGATTGTTCAATTATTGACCTTTATGGCAAGTTTTTCTTTCATTTATTATTATTAATCCTCTGGAAGCAAGTTGTGTCCTTATGCTAGCTATGTCTTCAGCTGTCCTTTCTTGGGCTTCCACATGTCAAATCACTACTTACTCAGCCCATTGTATGATATGTGAATTAGACTTTGAGACATTAAGCACCTGAAGTGATGTCATTCATTTTAGATGCTGTGCTATTTTACCAATAGCTAGGGGTGATAGATTCATGCCTTTCTCAAGGTTATTGATTAAAATGAACTCGTATTGTCCATGGTGGTGTTTGAACTCTGGTCACAGAGTCAGTTCTCTGCCATTACCTACTCGGCAGTCCTGTACCTCCTTTCTCTTAAATTCATTTCAATTACTGATCAAAATTACCCCCCTTATTTGTTTTTTTTTATTTTATCCACTCAAACGATTATTTGTGCCACTGAATAGTTCCACTATCAACTAGGAGTGGTATTGAGCGGTTTATGATAATAAGAGTTATCCTTTTTGAACAGACTTTATTACTCTGGTGTTTCAGGTGTCAGCTATAAGTGCCGTCTACGTGATAATGTTGGCCTTCTTCCTGCCTCTACCCAAGGGTCGTTTGTTGCTATCCCACATTTTGCAAATTTGGACGGCATTGGTTCTGTTAGCCAAAGCCATGTTTCAGATGTCAGTGGCAAAAGTTGCTGATTGGCAATCCAATTGTACAGTAAGTATCGATTTCTATTGACTGGCTGCTTTTTTCTTATCTAATTACTGCCAGTTCTTCATTCAATTTTGTTTTCTAGGTATGATAAATAGGGGGTGTGAGAGGAGTTTTAGCTGGTGCACAGTTGTTCCACTCAACAACATACACACTATACTAATACTTTTTTTCATCTGGTTTTCATCTGTTATAATCCTTTTGAGATACCATACTATATTTGCTTGCTGGTAAATGGAAGAGTCAAACTATTTTATCTTGGCTCAACGAAACCTGTCACTACAGTCGTTCTCACATTATGCATATGCCATCAATACAACATATGAGTGGTGTTTTTGAGTGTGACAACCCTACAAATGCACCTCTCCAAAATTAAACCACCAATTGAAAAAAATATGACTAGAAATTGTGTATGTAATATTATACTGGTGAAACATGCAGGCTCATAAAAATAAGAATTGATGTACACGGGCCATGACATGCAATTTAAATCTGGGAGAACAATTAGCGGACTCAATGCTTGAAGGAAGCTGCACACATACATTGTTCAGTCTAACCAGTTAATATAATAGCATCTGGTCACCCAATAAAAAGGATGCAACTCTGAATTTGACATCAAAACACAATGAAAATATAGGAATGTATAAACAAAAAACCGGATGTGACATGTCCAATCCAATCCAAGCATGTATTCTAGGAAGTGATTCCACATTCTAGAACTAGGAATACCTGATGAAGGCCAGAGGTAAACGACCAAAATGTAGTAAACAAATGAATATATAGGTGAGGAAAACAGTCCAAGCATATCATACTCAACGAATAATATATCTCATCTAACAAAATTCAAACAAGAATTAAATAATCTTATTTTACTAAGTTTATTTACATGTGGGTACATGCTCTTGTGCATTTTATATTTTATATATATAAGTATATGTATATGTATATAATTAAATAGTCAATCATGGTAACATAAGTGCTATAATCTTGTCCTTTCAGAATGATGCTGGGAATGACACTATTCTGGGTGATTATCCATTTAATCACACTATTAGCAACAACAAATGGATTGGCCTACAAAAAGTAGAATCAGGTACACTACCAGATTACCTTAAGGTGAGTTTTAGATTGTTTTTGATTCAGATTCTTTCCACTTTGTTTTTTTTCAACCAATGGCTATCCTATCTACCTCAGAAATGTTAATCTATTATTGAATGGATGACTTTTTTTGCAATGAAATCTGTTTGACAATTCTATTATCTCTTATTTGTTTTTCACTGCATTTATTTATAATTATACTTAGTTCTTTTGAGGATTTCATTGAGATTCATTGTCCTAGGTAGATATAGTGCTCTACTTTATTCAACTCTGCTATAAACAATCATGCTCAATATCACCTGGAGAGATCACAAGACTGACCCAGAGATCATATGCAAAACTGACTGGCAAAGATATGGTGGCCAGACTAACTAGATAACTATGATACTGGAATTAGACAAAAAAATGAACTTAACTTTTGCTTAAAATATCTAATGGGTGTGATATCATTGATAAGACTCAATATTTGGTTGCAAATTGGTGAGTTTTGATTTAGTTAATAAATCACATCCTTAAGACTTTGGTGAATACTTTCAGATGTTCATCAATATCATCAGCCTTTTAGCGTACGTTGTTGGACATGGATCTTCCACAAGATTTGCCATGACTCTCATGGGCATTGCGGAGCCAATACTTTTTGATATTGTCTAGTTCTTCACACCATGTAATTTTTGCTGCCACATTTTTGCATATGATCTTTGGGGATCCATGTTGTAAGTGATGTTATCCAGCAGTTGTTTGATATTCTTGCAATATAGCAAACCCATTACTGTTTGAGCTTTCTGATAGTTTCTATGATATCTCTGAGTCCTGTTTTTTCTCTCTAATATACTGTATTTTCTTGTGATCTCTCCATGTGATTTTGTGCATCTATTTAATCACTGTCCCACCGCAGCAATATGTGACACAAGGTTGGGCTTAACGTGGGAAGAAATAGGAGCAACCCTTCCAAAAATGTGATTTTGAGCATGATCCTCCCTTGTGAATATTGTGTGATTCTCAGTTTGAGGAGTAATCTTTTGGTTAGGTTCCATGTTTCAGCTCAATAGGTGACTATTAGGAGAATGCATTGGTTGGAGACCCTTCTTTTCTGGACCAATGGGAACTCCTTATTCTTGAAGTACAAGCTTGCTCTACCAAGAACTTGTTAACTTGATGTGATTCTTTGCTTTGTTTCTTCTTTTGTGGATTTCATCGGAATTCATATTTCCTAGAGAAGTGGTTCCCCAACTGTGTGTCATGACAGAATAGTATGCTACGACTATCTCACAAGTTTGCCATGTAAATTTTTCTAAATAATACAAACATGTATTTTGAGCCTTGAACATTTAGGAAAATTCAGTACTTTTCAAGTTGGTGGAAGAAATCATTTTAGTTAAATGTTATAAAAATTGCAAAAACTTCATTAATTTTATCATTGGATGATGAAATATTTTAATCCTATATTTTATCATTTTTGACTATTTTTTACCTTCATCTAAATTTTTAAAATTGTATTAATCACAACTCAACTCTGGCCATCATTCTACGGTAGTGAATGAACAGCTTGGATCTGAAATAAAGAGTAAGCCTCTGGGAGTAATGAATATGAGTAATGGGTAACCTCAAAACATAAAATTCAACTTTCGTGGGTCATGAAATTTTCTGTGATAGCAGTTGGGCATGAACCACTCTTCTCTCTGGTTAGAGTTATGTAAGTTTGGATTTCAACGGAAGCTTGTTCTTTATTTCTGATTAGCATTGTTTACTCACTGCCATAGAATGACAGCTTGAGCTGAGTTATGATAAAAACTACTGGAAGACATTTAGTAAAATAATGATTTTCTGGATTGTAAATATATTGAATCCTCTCTTTTTTCCATTCTACAGAATTATGTTGCCATCCTGATAGTAATTGCATTCCAGTCGGTTGTACGCTACCACCAAGTACAACACTACAATCATCCACTGTACAAGAAGCCAAGTGTTGGAATTATCTTTGCCAATATCCAGCGTGAAGATGCTGACCATGGAATTGTGGAATGCTTGAAATATTTTGCTAATTATTTCTTTTACAAATTCGGTCTTGAGGTAAGTTTAATTTCCAGTGTTGTTTATTGTCATTGTAACTTCAACCCCAATCATCATGGCCCAGTACTTGTCTCCAGTTCAGTAGACTATGGTTCAATCCACCGCAGTGTCATACCAAAGACTTTGAAAAATGGTACTGAATTCCTCTTTACTGAGCACTCAGCAAAAGTGCTAGGATTGGAGAACCTCTTTCCGAGTCTTAGAGGTCATAGCCAAATTACGTTGAATACACAAGTTCTTGTAAGATCACCAAAGTTGTGCAACATCAAATCTGGTCAGTACCCAGATTGGTGACTATTTGCTGCAAGCAGAACAAAACTTTGACAGGCAAGTCAGAGGTGGGTCTTATTAACAATTGCTTGTGTGTACCTAACCCCACAACACCCTTGATGAGGGTATAAGTGGAGAATTAATACATACATACATTCATTCTATTTTTATCTTTGCTGCCATTTTCTTTAACCTCCAGTGCTATGCTATGATAGCAGGTATAAAATATATGGATACACATTACATTTTATATACTTGGATAATATAGATTTTTATTGCAGTGAGTTCAGAGAATAGAATCCTGTTGATCACTAATGGATTTGTTTCAATTATTGCTTTTTTTGTTTTCATAATCATATTCGTTAAATTCAGCCCTTTTATTATGTCATTAGAATATGAATGAAATTCTGTTTTACTACGTTAGTTGGATGAATGAACTTCTATCTTATTACATCAGTTGCATGGATTAAGTTCTATCTTATCACGTCACTTGCATGAATGAAATTCTGTCTTCTGTAAGTTACACAAGCAGAGTCCCATCTGACTAGGTCAGTTGTACGAATGGAGTTGCATCTGCATTGTTACAAGCAACCCTTATTTGTGGTTGAAATTCTATGTGAGAAAATTAGATAAATATAGCTAAATGTCTAGAAATGTAACTGACATAGCGTTAACAGTATGGACAATGGAATCATTCGCCTGGATTCAAAATCTGGTTGGGGTTGGTTATGTTCACAAAAACATGAATCCATCTCTTCTCCTGGCAGATTAGGCTCTGTAACCTTGGGAAGGCAATAAGTCTGAGAGAAGGAAAACTCCAAACGAGGGAGTGGAGCCCCCTTGTGGTAGTTTGACGTCCCGTTTGATGTCCTCCTGGCTGCTTTTGCAGCCAGGCCAATGTCAAATATCGCTCTCAGCTTTCCTCTGGATTACATCAGTGGGGCTGAGAAAGGTATTCTGACAACTGGGCATCCCAGGATCTTACGCTTTGCCCAGGCGTGTGCCGTGAAGTAGATGTTCTGACAGAACAGAGGCCATTCATTGCTGAATGTATTGAATGATATGCAATTGGTTGATGAATATTTACTTTCAATGAAAACTTTATCGATTCAGTTGAGTGAAGTTGTGATAAAAAGCAACTAAAATTGAGATGAAGAAGAATTAAAATCCAAAGCAAGGGAAGCAACTCTGAATTTGACGTAAAAATATAACTTGGATGAACTGACAAATGGATGTGACTTGTCCAGTCCTTTTGAGTATGTGCTCTAAAAACACCAGATGGATGCTGGAGAGTACAAGGCCTAAACATTATGAAGAAATTTACTCCTAGATGAGATAAATACTGACCCTATCATGCATAATAATTAAAATCCTGTTGAAGATTTATCAAATGTCCAAAATATCGAGATAAACCTTGATTTGATGTTTTACTTTTTTTTTTTTTCTTGTTAGTATGTTTTATCTGACTTTTAAAAAGCTCTTGAAAACTTTTTTCATCTATGTCTCTAAGTTTCAGATGATTCATTTCTATGGTCCCCTTTTGGTGAAAATTGTAAAGAATGAATCATCAGATATGGGTTGAAACAAAGTTGAGCCGTTAATGACTCTTCTCAAAGTTATAGACTCTAGAATTTTCCTTTGGCTTCAAGATTCTCAACTTCTAATTATATGCTCTATTGTCTATTTCAGTGGAGGCAAGTTTCTCGCTCATTCTGTCCCTTGTGAATTCAGTCCTATTTGTTTTGAATGTAAAATATGTGAATGATCCCTTTTTTTTTTTTTTGCTTTTTAGCTCTGCTACATCGTCACAGCCATTACCATCAGTATTCGTGTAGATGCCTATTCTGTGCTCTATGCAATATTTCTGGGTGTATTGCTGCTGTTGAATCGTCGTGGTAATGCTTACCTCTGGCCTATTTACGTTCTTGTGCTTACAATTCTACTACCTCTTCAATATCTATCTTGCCTCGGCTTTCCACTGGTGTTCTGTCACCGTGAGTATTTTTTTAATTATTCTGCCACTCTGCAATATATGTTAAAAAAAATCAACCCTGGCTGCTGCAGGGTCAAACTTCACTCCTACTTTTATTCCGATTGAAGATGATTACTGCAACTTTTGTATAGTATATGTATTGTATAAAAAATTATAAAGATATATTTTTTAGTATAAATGTATTCATCTATTAGAATGAAATGAGCCCTTGTGTATCTTTGAGATAAACTTTGTTGATATGTAAGACGTGTTAGTTTAGTTTAGTTTGTAAGATACTAGCTGACCATCAGTTGATTGTGATTATGCATCACTGTAGAAAAATGTCCATTTTATAGATGCATTCAATTAGAATGAAATAAGCAATGTATTTTTATAACATAAATTTTGGTAGATATGTGAAACTTGTCAATTTAGTCAGTAAGAGACATGACTACCAATCAGTTGGTCAAGATTTCAAATCATGGAAGGGGAATGATTATTTTCACTCCCTTGAATTCGATGAGGTTTCTTTGACAAAACAACTTGGATGCACTCAGAGCATACACATCTGCAAATGCTGCTCAGTAACTAGGAACTAGAAATTGAAAAAAAAAATAAAAAAAACAAGGGGGAAAACTTTGTGTATGAATATTGAGTTACCTCCTTTGAAATTTGAATCTTTTCTCCTCCTTCTTATCAACTGTTTGTTTTTGACCTCTTTTCTTGGAGACAGATTAGAATATCTGTCAATCCAAAACATATTTCTGAGCTACTCCAAAATTGAATCACACCTTCTGTAGCTCATAGCTTATCCGACCCTACTAAATTTCATTGAAGTTCAATGAGAACATTCTGTACCAATAGAGGGACAGAAGATAGATGGAGATGAATGAATACATATACCTCTTCCAACTTTTTAGGCAGAGATAATAATTTTACCTGCAGCATCATAAGAATTTTTGGGTTGATGTTTTACAACTTGACTTTTTTTTTCCCTTTAAAATCCTAGAAAATCTCATTGGTCCATCATCTTCCTCAGGGTTGGTTTGCAGTATATATGCTAACCTCTTTTGATTGACACTTCCAATAAGCCTGTACTGATGATGTCTGGGACTTTATTTGTTCTGGGCTTACACTTTGAGTATTCTTTAGATTCAAAGAGTTTTTCAGAAATCCGAATCCAACGTTATAGCAATGCTACCATTAGATAAATTCTGTTTACTACTGTTTCGTGCAGATAGTACATCTGAAGAAGGGCATAGAATGTATCAACTGAAATGTCTCAACTACACAAGCAACAAGGAGTTCATTTATTGGAAGAACTCTTTAAATGTTACTGATCCTTTTCAAAGCTATAAAAAGTAACATTCAGATATTTACTAACAAACCACTTGCTGATCATTTTAACATTAATAACTAGGATTTCCTGGTCATGCCATAAATAAAATAATAGTAAAGTGTTATATCCTTATTCTTTATGTACAGTAACTGCAAAAAGTATCCAATACATTTCAAAAAATTCATTTTAAACATCCTTAGTGTGAAGTATTAATATGATGTATTTAATGGTTCTAAAACTATCCTCAATAATAAAAGCAAGTTTATGAAATCTTCATTTATGTGTAAATGATGTTGTTGGTTGTTCATTCTTGTAAAGCATATGGCAGCAACCACTCAGCTGCAATTTCAGCAGCAAGTAGTTTTCCTAGGGTGGCTTCTTTACCACCAAACCCTATTCACTTCCTTTACCTGGACATAGAATCAACTTTATTGACTGTCGAGCTGAAGGGTTTTTTTCTGTCTCAGTAACCTTCTTTTACATGGATTGCCTTATAGGGCCAAAGGGCTCAAACTGCCCCACTATTTACCTATAGCCAGGAGAAGAAGTGGATCCATTCCTTTCTTAAACATAAAATAAAACTTATGTCCATCTATCTCCTGTTGATGGACTTTTGGGTTGAAGGAAGAAAAAAAGATGTTAGAGAGGTGATTCAGGGGGGGGGGGTTAAATCTTGGTTTTACTCAAGCAGAACCATAAGTAGCTTGAGCTTGAAGGCATACAGCGGTTTAGTGAAAAAGCTCATCAGTTCTAAAGTATAGTCCAGACTTGAAGGAAGGGTGGCACATGCACATGTCCATATCTGTTTCCATCCAAAAAAATAAAGAGGACATTTCTGATATTGTCACCAGAAGTGAACAGTTTTTCTCTCGGCTTTTACTACACTTTACTTCAGAGGGCATTAGTGCAAAGTGAATGTAAACAGCCTTGGCTGAAACTGAAACTTGGTCTGCCGATTCTGTTTTCTGTGCCAGTAACCGATATGCCACTCTTCACCTACCTGTGTAAATGATGAGTAGAAACAATTGTTCATATTCCAATTTCAACATCTCATGATTAAGATAAATTTCTGTGGAATACAATATATATATATATATATATATATATATATATACACACACACACACACACACACACACACACACACACACACACACACATAATATCTTAAATGATATTTGTTAATATGATGCTTATATCTGCATATTATTTCCTGCTTATTTACAGCTTATCCATGGACGGATACTTTGAAGCTGTCTCTTCAACAGTGGCTTTTCTTACCAAGTTTTACATCTCCTCCATCAGCTGTCGTTCTCCTGGGTAAGTAGATTACTTGCCTTCTCATTTTGTTTGGAACAGTATTTTTGTTTATACAAAATAATATAGATTGGTTTATCATTATGATTACTAGCCTACATATTTATTTTATCTTTTTTAGTTCATTTAGCTTTTTTTATTTGATTTATATATCTAGTCTGTCTGTTTGGTTCTTATTCAAGTTTTTATTTAGAAAATTTTCACAAATTTTCATTTTCTTGAATTTAAAAAAATCTTTTTGAAATTTAAAAAAATTAATTTAATGAAATGTTTTCATTTTTTAAAAATTAATTTAAAAATTTTTCTAGAGATTTTTTATTTTTAAAATTTTTTCTTAATTCAAATGTTTTTTTGAAAAAGGTTTTTGAAAATGTAATCTTTCATTTTTTCATCTTGAAAAAAAAAAATTGAATTTTTCATTTAATTTTATTTTTCATTCTAACTTTTTGTTTATTCATCAATTTTTTAAAATTTATTTTATTAATTCATATATTTTAGCCATTTTCTAGTTATTTCTAAAAATGTTAATCTGTAGATTTATATACAATTTATATATTGCAGTGGGAGGAGAAAAAACTTCTTTTTTTTCAAAATGAGGTCTTGTATTTAGTGTGCGTATGTGTGTATAACTAATATAGAACTCAATATAAAGAGATTAGGATGTACACACCGATGCGGTTATGACAAAGGAATATCATTCCAACAATCACCATATAAAAAGAAATTTGATGTCATTTTTATCTCAGTAATTCAAATTCCTCTTGTATAATTGGACTGTTTTCACAAATAATCAATTCCAAATAATTTCTGCTGACAATATTTTACTATAAGTATTTTTGGACTGTTGTCCCCATCTCTGTTCATCTTCTGAACAAAAGGTTTGGCTGTTGTACCCTGTAGCCTCCTTTGGGTGGGTGTTGTAAGTAGTGATTTTTTGGAAAGCTAAGACAGGAGGTTGTCACAGCTGAGTCTTGAAGATGGATGGAAGCAATTGCTTGGCCAGAACAATGATTCATATTGTATATTCCTTGTCTTATTTCATTGCTTTTTTTTCCCGAACCAATCAGCATTTATGGTCATATATGCTATAAGAATAATGTTGGTTACACCTTTATTTCACTTGTGCTCTGTACAAGGTGGCATGACTTGGAATAATAAATTGGTTTTTGCTATCTCCTCTCCTGCTCTTAACTCATTAAGTGCAGATGGCAGAAATTCTGTCATTTCAGTTCTATAGCCAATTTAATAAGACTTCTGTTTTATCGTAATTGGTAACGAATCAATTATATCTGAGTCAGGATTTTTATCTTGCCGTGAATTACTTGCAAAAGATTACCTGCAATGGACAACTAATACACTTGCCACTTTCTGTGGTTAATGGGTTAATATGGATATTAGCAATTGGTCTCCAATTCCATAATTGCTCTCCAATTTTGCACGTATGTTCTTTGAGATTTCAATCTTGCTTTCCAGCTGACTTCTTCCAACTGCTATTTGCCTGTCTGCAATGGCGTGTCTTTTACTTGGAATCTCGAAGCCATGCAGACGATTATGGAGGTGGTGTCAATAAGGATATTCTTTCAGAGGTGGAAAACAACACTGAAATTCCGGTTCCAGATTTCACAACCACTATCACGTAAGTCGATCTTGTGCCATCTCCTCTCTTTTAACCCTTTGTATGTTTGTATTTTTTGTTATCTACCTTGTACATTGGTTGTAAACTCTTTAAAACCATTTTGTTTGTCTTTAAATTTAATGTGCATTTTTTCTTTTGGTCTATTAGTTCTTCAAATTTATTCCTCGTATTCTTCAGTACTCAATATTGAAATGTCATCAGAATTGTATATCTTGACTAATTATAAATGATACGACTAGTGGAGCCTATATGGCAAAAATGAAATAAAAATAAGTGAATATTTAGTATCTTCAAATGAACTGATGCAATTATATTTGATCAAAACATGAATATTTGAATGTCAAGTCAATGTATTTCACATTAGTTGCAGATAAAGGTTTGACTAAGATGTTCCAGAGGAATTACTAATTTCTTTTAAATCTAACTGAGGTAAGAGTGATAGGTAACTGTTCTGTATTGGACTAGGAAAGAATGTCTTTTTGTATCAGGTATTGAAATTATTAAAAAGTTCATTTCATTTTACAAGTGGAAAAAGTACTAATCTAAAAATGGTACTGTTATTATATAAAATTACTATCCAGTAATTTAATTTTTGTCAACCCTAAAATGAAATCAATTTCTTATGAAAATAAATCTGAGGCTTAATATCTATTTTAAATTATAAGAGTTTGTTAAATGAATTATAAACAGTGAATGTTGATGGCTCAGAGCTGAACTTGTATGTTATTGGTGGTTTGAAGTGATGTACTATCAAAAATCAAAGTTTTTACGTCTTTCTTTCATGATGTCTTTTATGTTATCAGCCTTTCTTTCATAATGGAAGATTTTGTGTCTGAAATTCAGAAAATTTCCTTTCACTTACTGAAAACAATCTTGAAAAGATCACAATTTTTCTACAAAAGTCTTATAATCTATCTTTAAAAAAACATCAAAAGTTTAGCTTGATATAAAATATCCTAATTTATATTGAAAAAAAACAGTCATATTCTCTTGCCTGCAATTTTAATGCAGAAGCCATTTTATACTTTTGGTAAGGTTATTTTTCAATTAAATTTCTATTAAATTTTGTCATTTCCATCATTAAAATACACACTTCTTTGCCGAGTTGAGTTTCAAATCCTTGCCAATAACCATTATTGGGGTCAGCATGCATTCATGGTTTATTCCATATTTAATGAACTGTCTATACATTTATTGATAAAAACCAACCTTTCTACATACAGAAATTGTTTTACTAATAAGAATCCTTTGGCCACATTTCATAGTAACAATTTAGGCTCATACAAGCACACAAAAACACAAGAAAAAGAGTAAAAATTTGGAAATGACCTAAAAATAAATGCCTCCATTACTAATACAGTCTTGAACAACTAACATTTAAATTATGGCAAAAACCTGAGCAGTACAGGTAAAAACATATGACATAAAAAAATATGAAACACAAGATTGATTGAATTGTAAAAACTTCAAAAGAAACACGCATACTAAAAACTTATAATATAACACAGTAATCATATCATTTATAATACATTGGCCACAAAATATTAAAAAAACAAAACAAAAACCATTCAATAGTTTCTTGAAAGCTGAAAGTAACGGAGGTTTTCTGTCTCTGATTAACTGCGAGTGTGGCTCTTTGTGAATCTTTCCGTATGTTTGGCCTTTCACCCGTGATCACCTGGCCATTACAGCATCCAACTTTGGAACCTTCTTGCTTTTGCATATTTAGTAGAAAGCCAATGTTGTTTCTCTGCTCTAGTTGCTTCCAATCTATTGTGCTTTCTTGGTCTTCAGCTAAAAGCAAAGCAGCAACTTTTTAAAATCATTGATTTTTTTTTTTTTTTCTTCCTGGCAATGCCAAAAAAGCAAAGTCTTGCTCTCCTGTTCTTTGTCTTTTCTTCCTTCTTTCTCTTCTCTAGCCATCATTATTCTTTTCATCTTTCGGTTTTGCTTTATTTCTACATCTAAGTTGAAGAACCTATCCTTCTGCCATAATACCATTTGGTGATTTATTTACCTGGCTTAATATTTTTTTTTTTTTTTTTTACAAATGTGTGAGCATTGTTAATGGTCTCATCAAGATTTTTAGAAAACCTCTCATGACATTTTTCTAATGAGAAAACTCAAAAAATTTGACTATATAGGATTACTGATTCATTCAAATCTAAAAAAGTTCATCTAAAATATGAGGTCAGGTGAAAATGTCCCTCAGCTTTTGTCTACCATCATCAATAGCAGCACTACCACCACCACTACTACTACTGCCACTGCCAGCATGCTGGGTCATTCTTGAAGCTTCTCATATTGTGCTGCTCTCTTTGCACTTGGCACTTTACAATGATCATTTCTCTCACCCTCCCTTTCCTTTTTCTTCTCTTTACACACACTCTCTCTCTCTCTCTCTTTAGCCATGTCTCTTCAAGAGGTGGGCAATCATGATGGTCCGATTTCCTTTCTTTTGTCACTTTCATCAATTTCTGTCCCTTCACGCTCTCTGGTACTTGTTCTGCCATCTATTTGCTTCTGTAAACTGCGTAATGCCATGATTGTTCTTGGGAATAATAGTGGAGTGGCTTCCTGTTGCCTTCTTCATTGTGTTCCTATCAAAACATCACCTTTAGTTAACTGACTGTTGACTCTTGGAGTTCATCCGTCCTATGATAGGTCTTGTTTTAATTCCTACTGGGTTTCTATCCAACATCCTCATCCACATCAAAGTGGTATGAAAGAGCCGGTTTAGTTGCTAACTATCCAATCATGGAACAGCTAGTACTGGTTTACATGGTATCAGTAGCAAATGAACCTTGAACTGACCCTGTTTATTTTTTGCTTAACCTTCTCTTACTTCACTATAATCACAGCTTCTCATCGAATGAGTTGATCTATACTTTTTTGGTTCGTTTTCTCTTGCTCATATCTTTTTGTGGCCTCGACTTTCCTTCTGTTGTTCCTGGCCACTCATATATTCTGGCAGCCTATTGAAGGTGTTGTAACTCATTTGGTAAAACATTAATTGATATTTACATATCTTGGATATGGCACATTTTTAAAGATACACTTCAGTACATAAGGTAAAGGCTAGGCCAATGCCTCTGCCAGTTATGCTGTTTATGTATATTTATGTAGCTAATTACAGTACTGGATCATTATCAGAATGACTGCTATTCTTGAAACTTGCTAGTTTTGGATCTGGCAGACTTTGTTAGTTTGCCACTTAGCTATCCTTTGTTTTAGTTTTGTGGCTTGGTTGAATTGTCTTCAGATGAAGATTGATGGATCAATATTGACTATAGAGATCCTGTTTTTGAAGTGAATTAGTTTGTATAAGCTATAAACAGTTTTGTTCTTCATTTTTCTTTGTTACTTTTCATCATATTTTATACTCAATATTTAGAGAAATTTAAGTGGATTAACAAAAATCAAACAGACCTGGCCTTAGACATTTATTGATTAGCATCTGTTAAAGATGATTTCGTTCTTTACTTTTCATTGTTTATTTTATATTTCAAGTATGTTCAGAAATCTGGAAAATCAAGAAATCCAGGTCAACTCTGGTCCCAAGCTTTTGGGATAAATAGCCCGGTACTGTACAACAAAATATTTTAATAATGGGTTTTTGATATATTTCTATGAAATACCATGTTGGTATAAATCTGAAGTTATAACTAATGGGTAGGTATTAAGTCTTTTGCTCATTCCAAAAGTGCATTTATGTTCTTATAAAATCTCCAATACTATTCTTGTATAAATATCATAGTTCCTTTGCTGGCAAAGTATTACTCATCTAGAATGGCTCTGTTTTCTCTCTCATCACATAGGGAAGAAAGTTTTATGGATTTTCTTCTTTTTTGCTGTCTTTTTGACCAAAATTTGACTTATGCACTTGAAAATCCTGTTGGATTGATAACAAATGAGTTTGTAAGTATGGATGACATCAACAAAACCTGAAGGATTGTCTAATGTGCCATTCATGCCAATATAGTTTGTGTATCATAACTGGTGATCCAGTATTATTCTTTGAAATGGTTTGGCTGTCTCATTCAATGCTAATGTGAAGTTTAATAGCCTAATTTCAAACTTATAACTGAACATTTGATCTTAGGCAATGCTATTACTTGCAGCTATCTAATTTTGTATAGTGATGATAATGAAGATAAAGATTTGCAATTACTAGTTGATTTAAATATCTGAGCTTCTGGGATATTTCATAAAAAATCTAATTGTTAAAGAATCAATTAAATCCCAAAGTTTGCATTGTTTACTAACATTTGCCATCATGTTTACTTTACTTTTTTTCTTTTAAAGAAATGTAGTATGCTGCAAAAACACTCCAGTATTAACAAGAAATAGAAAATAATTTGCCAATTGAGCACTGAAACTTTTTTCATTTGCTGTTCACTCTTCTTTTTTTTTTCCAATTTTATTTCTGATAATTTACCATAAAAAAAATCAGTTTTTCTCATTTAATGGATGGACAAACATTTTTGTTCATATATTGGTTAAATCTGTGATTGAATCCAAGATTTTGGGTTTTACAAGTGATTCCTTTGCCAAATGGAATGAACATTTTCAGTTCGGATAGATTGATAGAGATCAAAACTGTTAGATTTGAGATACTATTCCATTTTACAAATGATGGGATTCTCAATAGGAAACGTGTTTATTAGGAGGATGGAGATTTCAAACTTGATGAAATGGGCTTTCTCTTTCTTATGCATGTAAAATTTGCAATATTCAACACTTATTAATCATCTTTTGAAAGTCAGTTGATGAACAAAGATTTGCCAATTTTCTCACTTCTGAGCATCACAGTGCCAAAACCATCTGAACTTATTCAAATTGTCAGGACATCTTATTTTTTGCCAGCCGCAATTTTGCTTGTGATCTCAAGGGATCCTTGTTTTGAGTCGTGATGTTTAATGGGTGTCTGATATTCTTGCAACATAGCCTACCCATTGCCATTTAAGTTTGCTAATGGCTTCTAGGATATCTCTAACATCTGTTTTTTATCTAATATATTGTGCTGTTTTTAAAAAAAATCTTTCCATGTGATGTTTAGCATGATTTTTTTCCTATGCACGTTGCATGGTTCTTAGCTTAAGAGCCAATTTCTAGGTTAATTCCAGGTTTCAACTTCTTAAATGACAATCAGGGGATACACTGGTTGTAGGCCCTTCTTTTCAAGACCAATGTGATCTAGTTCTTAGATTGAACTTGCTCTGCTAAAAGATTGTCAACATCTTGTTTTCTTGATATTGTTATTTTGTTTCTCTGAGTGAATTGATCTTTTGGTCAACTTCTCAGATGAGCAAGACCTGTTGTTAACAATATAAGAATATCAATTTGTCAATGCAAAGTTTTGCTTGACACTTGAAAACTTCAAGATGCTGACATTGCAGAAAAATCATTTGTAATGACTCTATCCATGTTAGATTCATGTTGGCGGTAGAACAATGTTGGCCAGGTTTTAGATTGTGTTTGAAGTTTTGAAAAAACCACATGTTAGAATCAGAATTTTCTATGTGGTATTTCAGGACACTGGATCCTTTCATCCTGCAGACAATGAAGTTCTTGTAAACTTAATGAATTTTTAATTACTCAAAAAGAAGCAATAAAACATTAAAATGGGTAGAATTCATTTTATCTACTCATTTTCATGTGAAAACTGGTGGCGATTGGGAGAATTATGAAAGATGACAAGGTTCTGTGTTTAAAGATTCCTGAAATGGTGGAATAGGTATGGGTTTAGATTCTATCTCAAAGATTTAAGCTGTTTATGGAGATTATTCTTTGTTCATTTAGAAAGTTGATGATCTTCAGATTTATGGCTCAGATAAGAGGCAACTTTTTCTCATACATATCATTGCTGGAAAATATTTTCTTCCCATTATAAAAACAAGCTTTCTGCTGGTGAGAAAGATGCCGGGCTGGCATAACGGTTTCTTGCACCCTTAGGGACGTTTTTAATTTGCACAAGGATCTCATGCGCCCTAGGTGAGACTCAAGATTTGTGCCCCTCAATTGTATTCTAACGACTATTTTTTTTTCAGTTTGGAGTGTGCCCCCAGGCCCATTGGATTCGCTGAATAGATGAATCATAAATCAATATATACTTGATTCCATTATCATATTATTCTGGACTTGTTAAAAATAGACGTGGGTGTACATATATGTCTCTGTGAACACATAGATATATTTGTAAGAGGTCCATCAATTCAACTTAATTCTGTTGATCTTCTATTTATGTATTCATAGCAACATCAAAAACTAGTAAAGAAAAGAAGAAGATAAAACTTATGCACATGATATAACTAAGATTATCTGTGTAGAATGTAAGTTTATAACTTGATAGTTTCTCAAAATTTCATATATCTATTTTCTAAATCTTTGATTTTGGTTGAATTTTGCTTCACTCACGACACCATAAAAAGTGGTGAAACATTCAATGATGCATTCAATCTTATTAATATTCATCGCTGAGACATGGAGAATATCATATATAGCATTGCACAGTGATTTGCATCCGTCATCTTGAGTCATCAAACATTTCTAACAGAAAATTTCATGAAAGCTTTGTCAGATAACTGCATGAATAATGGTTTGATTTTTCTTTCTCTATTTAAGGAAACTGAGGAGCCATTTTATAATTCATCTTGTGAGAATTCAGTGTCAAATTCAGGGGGATCTAGCATTATATTAATTGACGAAAAATTCAAAATATAACCAAGATATTTCAAAAATTTATTTCCATGTATTTTTATACAGCTATCAAATTTATAGAATTTGACACAGAGATTTAATAAAAAAAAAATTTTTAAAACAAGATTGAATATTGAAAAGTTATGTGTGAAAATCAAATCTTTGGTCTAAATTCTGTCAATTTGGATTGTGTATAAAAACATTGAAATAAACTTTTATAAAATATTTTGGATATTTTTTGCATTCACTGTATTTTTTTGTGGCAAGGCACTTCTGACGTTACTCTAATAACTATGTTAGTCTCATTAGTATATGCTGGTACATAGATTTATTTTGCAACGTTTTGGTAGGTTCATGTCATTATTCAGTGTGTGCGTTTGTGAGAAAGGGTATGTGAATATTTGAAATCTTTTCTGATTGTTGGGGTATGAATCATTGAATATGGAAAAGATAAACAGTTTTCATTGTATCTAAACTTAATCTTCTCAGTAACTTTAAAATCTGAAAACATGCACTCGAACATAAACTAAACCTTTTTTCGTATTAAAAATATGGATACTATTCTTACAATTATATTACAAATATCTACTTGTATTATTTATGTACAAGTACTTAAATCTAATGTTAGGAATGCATCAGTGTTCAGAAAGATATTTTTATGCATATAACCAATATACACTTTAAACGCAGTATATGTTATGTGCATTACTACACATATTTATCTATTACTTTTTCAAATATACTCATGTATGATATATGTGTGACATGTTCATTAGATATAAACACCAAGTTCTTTTATAAATTGGTATATATGTACATATGTATTATACATGTCATATATTACTAATTCATATGCACACACTCACTCATATGTCCCCAATTCACATGACTGAAATTGAGTGAGGCATATGTAATCTTTCTTTCTCTCTAACACGTTAACTATTTGACTAAATTTGATTCTGCTTTATACGAACATCTATAGTGGTGTACTGTATGCCTATTTTATTCTCAGAACCCCTTATTCCGTGACTACGTCTAACTTGGTACTACATTTTATGTCTGCAGCCATTATTCTGAAGGGTCTATGGTTTCATCGTTTTTTTCCGACATTGGGTATCTATACACTTCTCACTAACATTAATGCCACACTCAAGCTTCTTATATTCATTATTTTTTTTTTCTTTTCTTCCTTTCTCTCCTTGATTGCGCCTCTGCCTGCTGCAGCGAGATGACTGTATTCTTGTTGACGATTCACCGCCATTCTCGTAATGAAAAATTGTGCGCATGGTTTGTCCTTTTTGTCTGTGTTTCGTTGCTATCACTGACAAAAAAAGTTTTGTTTAGATGGTTATTTCCTTTTATTTTGAAACTTTTTTTAAATTAAAAGAATTGTTTGTTTTTGTACAGGATTTTCTTTCAAGTGTTGTTACAATTGCTTCATATTGATCATTGTAATTATTTGAAATTCTTTTCATTTATAAAAATATCACTAGTTTCTTTCTGAATAGAATTTAGATAACCAATTTTTTTCTTCCATTTAAAGTTCTGCTTTGCCAAAAATAACTACCGTATATTCTGGCGGATAAGTCGACCCCCAAAACTAAGGTGTTAATTCGAGTTTAGTTCAATGATTGCCGGATAAGCAGACTCAACAATATATTGTGTCCATTGGAGTGTCAAGTTCATAAGGTCTAAACAGACTAGTTTGATCCATTAAGGAAAATACTTGATGCTTAAAAAGTCAACTTATATGCCAACATATATGGTATTGTCTTTAGTTATCTGAAGACTTAGAAAATCATATAGTACACTCTTTATGCAAAAAACAATTTCAAATAACATCTTATATTTATATATTTATAGCATCTAGTTTTATAAACATTGAGCACTTTTTTTGGCAAAACTGTCAACAAGTTTTTTTTTCTTTTAATGGCACTTATTTTTAATTTGAAGCATATCAGTTACATTGGTCCATTTCTTTACTTTCAAGAATTTTTTTTTGTTACTGTGTTTTGTTGACATTTTGTTTATTAGTTTTAAAGATAATTAGTTACTTGCTAATATTGTCTCATAATGAAATTCTAAATGGGGAATGAATCACTTTGGGTTGTTAATTGGTGTGAAAACTGATCCCACACTTTTGATTTTTTATTTTCAAAAACTAGTTTACTAAAAACGTGATTAGGGGTCCTATTAGTGCAGTCAGAAAAAATTCATAGGGATATGATGTGTGGTTCCTGAGTTATACTGTCGCATGTAGACAGATGGACATTTGGTGAGTCATTCCATAGTCCATCAGTATATAAAGAGAGGAACACTTTTTTTGGTAGTGCCAAGTGATGGTTGTAAACAAATTTTGTCATTTTTTCCTCTCATCAACTATGCATATAAGTTGGGTTGAAGTTATTTGAAACTCTTTTTTTTGTTAGACAATCAATACCATATCCCTGAAGGGCAGTTGATGTATGATACTGCTTTGTGTTTTTTCATTCTGAAATGGTGTTAAAAAACAACAAAGAATGAGCTTGATTGTCTGAAAAATCTATGGATGTTAGCGACTCTTCTAAAAATTATAGACAGTATCTTTGATTTATTTGAATTACAGTGAAATATATTTGGGCATACATCATATATGAACCACAGTGAAACATATTAAGGCATACTCTATATTTGAACTACAGCGAAATATATTAGGGCATACATTGTATTTGAACTTCAGTGAAATATATTGGGGCAGTCATGCCTATCCAAAGTTTTGTCTTCATTTAAGCTTTGCATGTATCATTTTTTCCTTATCTAATACAGTAATTTTAGAAACTCTTGCACATATTTTTTTAATGTGGAAATATCAGTATATTTAATCAATTTCAATAAGATCTGCTTGTGAAGTTTTGTTTACATTCTATGAAAATGTAGATTCTGTGTTATCATTTCAGAAATGATTTATTAGTCATTAAATTTTTACCAATGCTTGAGTTAGTTTTACATTTTCACAATCATTGTGTAAGCAGAATCTATCAGACATAAAGCCTTCAATGATTTTTGAACTTGCCTTCTGTAACCTTGTGAATGTCTTATGTGGACAATGCTTTACCAATTTAATCAGAGATCCATCAGTTGGTGAAATTCTAATTTTGTCATATAGCTATATTCTTTATTTTTGATCTATGCTGCTTTGTCAAGTCATAAATTGTAAAAACTACCTGGGTAATAAATAACAACGAAAATAAGATGACAGAAAAACTAATGAAAAGTTAATGACAATGATTCATACAAGAAACTCGGATAAATCAAGACTGGCAATTATTATTGCTTATTGTTCGAATAATGTTTTGATTGCGAGAGTCGTTATCGTTATTTTCCCATATTCTTATACATCTCTTTCTCTCATGCAACAAGGACCGGTTTAGCTGCTGTCAAAAGCAGCTATATATTTTTTCCAGTTTCTCCATATTTACTCCCCCCTCCTTTTTACCATATAATCAGCGTCATCAAACTATAAATTTAGTTCTGTAGTTGGTAGGCAGGGGATCACCTGTTGATGAATTACCTGGTATCTTTTCAGTATTTTTTGCAAGTAGGTTTCATTTTTGACTATACTTCAAACTTGGACACTCATCATAGTTTCCATAGTAATAACTGCAGCTTGTTAACCTACACTTTTTAACATAGCATTTGAGGAATTTGATTATGAACATTCTTTGACAAGAGATTGGTCCGCTGGATGGTGGCCTCTGATAATGATTCATCTTTTCAAAAATGTTTCTCATATTAACTGTGAAAGACGGGAATTTCTACCGTTGCAGTTCTAAGGCTTACTCAATAACTTTCCATCTTATTGTGATCGATGGTAGCTCAGCTCTATCTGTGAGTCAGGGCTTTTACCTTGCAGTAGATGACTATTACTCTTCATCACCCTCCACAGTTAATGGGTTGATAATGCTATGGTATGAGAATACTTTCATTTACATGCTCTTCTTAGCTTTGAGGGCAGAGAGTCTCTATTAACAATATAAGTAATAATTATTATTATTTTTTTTGCTACTATTTACCTTCATCTTAACTGTTGTTGCTTTTTATTGCAACTAAACTCTGGTAGATTCCATTCAGTAGTGAGCGCTGTTATTTATTCACTGCTGAAGGAAACTCAGCTTGAGTTTAGTTGCAATGAAAAAACAAAATAGCAACAACAATTAGAATGAAGGTAAATAGTTGCAAAAAAAATGAATAATAATGATTTGAAATTCTTCATCTAATAAAAGTATTGTTGTCTAATTGAGTTTAAAGGTTGTCCTGTAAGGTTGTGCAAGTATTTCATTCGTGTATTATCCTTTACTTGTATTTTGAAATTGGGATCACGTTTATGTAATTCATTCATTAATGGATTGGCATTAAAAAGGATAACTGTACTGTAATTCTGTGAATGTGCAGCTCTGAAAGCTAACCTAACAAGGACATTAATCCAATGATGCATCCATATACCACCTGCCATTACTACAATACAATAAGTCTTTTACTTAAATCATTTTTCTGTGACAGGCTGAGAAGATTCGCATTCAATATACATCATGAACCATGCTATAACGAACTGCATTGTATCAGAGAATGCCTATATCAATATATTAAACATTTTTGATCTGTAAAATAAGCATGTATTGAAAACAGTGCTATATGGAAGGATGCCTGTCTTGATATGATAATTGTGTCTTTAATATTGCAAACCGTACTATATTGGAGGATGCCTGTGCTAATGGTATTTTCATAATACCAATATGAGGTCAGGTAAAAAAAAACAACTAATTTCTTGAAGAAAGAATGCTTGAGAAAGATTGTTTTGTTCTTCGAATTTTTATGACGTTATCGTAGGATTTCCAAAATTTTATGAATGATGCAATTTCAATTGGCCATATAGTCATGGTCCAGTTGTACATTGTAATTGTATATCTAATTGAACCTCTTTCCAAAACATTATGTAATGGGCAGAAACTACCCAATTCAGTTTCATTCTCTTTATCGTTAGAGCATGGTGAAGTTGCAGGGCTAAAAGATTCTTTCTACTATGTGCCAAAAATCGGTTCCAAACACATTAGGGATGGAACGATGGACTGATCAGCAGACCCTATTATAGAGATGCATATGGACGCATCAAAAATTGATCTGCTCTGTAGAAATCTTTTGGATGACTTTCTGTTTTGCTTTCTTTTCATACGGTTTTGTTTGCTATCATTTTATTAGCATCTTTCTATTGACTATTTTCTTTTAATATTGGTTTTTAGTACAGTCAAATTACGTAGGACTCACCAATTTGTGTGAGATTACCAAAGTTGAGCAAGGTTGAGCCTGGTCATTATTCAGATGAGTGATCATCTGGGACTACCAGGTACTGTAAGCAACTAGGGATCAATCCCTGGTCAAGTGATACTTAATGGACCTCTGCAAAAGACTACAATTAGACCAGAGATAAAGGAAGATAGTATTGAAAACAAAGAGGAGCCTCTGGGTTGCCATCTGACCACGCCTTATCAGCCATGCCACGATGTCTTTATTATCAAAAATTACTTAGATCTAACGAAAGGATGCTGTTTTTCTCAGTCACCATAGATGGAAAAGTGGTACAAAATTTCCATTTGAAAACATTATTGCTTATATTTCAAAATCTTCCAACACATAATTTCTTTATTGATACAGGAAGGGAGAGAAGCTGCTACTGATATAAGTGTGACAGATGTGGCTCTTATTATACATGTGATTTGTTGGGCAAAACAAGGCCTCATTGATGGAGCATTTGATAAAAATCAGTCTTTATGGACTAATCAGTTAACTATTGCTCTGTGGCAAGTGCTCTAATTGCACTATTGAAAAAAGAACTTACAATCTTATTTTATTGTCACCAGAAAATCTTATTTTATTTTACACTTGATATTTTTCAACCAACTTCTTTAATAACTCAACAGCTGTAAATATTTTAGTTTATTTATTCTGTTGAGGTATTCATTTCTTACTGCAATGATGTTTACCTCCTTTAAATAGTACTTATCTACACTTGTTACCAAATTTGAAATTGTGTTGCTATTCAAATAAGTTCTTATTTCTCTTAGAAATGAATTTTTCTAATTTTATGAGAATTTTGTGGCACTTATGAATTCAACTCTTTCTAGATAATCAAGAAAACAGTTCTCCACCATGAAGATCTGTAGTGAAACAAACTTTTGACAAGTTGCAACTTTGGTTTCACTAGTAAGTACTTGTTGCTTTGTGAACAGTATACCTTTAGGTGGAAGTCTAGAGTACTTTCATATCTGAAAAAAAAACTCATGGTAGTGTGAAGAAGCACAAAGCTATATTTAACAGAATGACACTTATTATTTTCACAATTCGTATTACCAACTAGTATGACTAATATTGTTTTCATTAGGGCATCTCTCACCCTCTATCCTTTATTCTATCCCAACATCTCACCTTCCAAAGTCTAGTCTTTTACTATTAGAGGAGTTTGGGTAAAAATGGAATCGACACATCAGAGCCAATTTTGTGTTCATGTGTTGGCATTACTCCCTTCCTATTTACTGTTTATTTTCTGACAGATTGACACGTTGCAAATTATGATAAAGATTAAATTATCTGTTTGTATGCAGATAAAAGATTTATGGATATCATTCATATTTGTGCTTGAATGATTCAAGTCTATACAGAACATAATTCTTGCGAATCTTTCTCTGTGATTATTTCACCATCAGATAATGCAGCAACTGTTTGACCTACAGAAGATCTCGGTCATTCATTTTATACTTCTTGATCCTAATGTTTCCTTTATGAAGTCTTTTGTCTTATTGAGATGATTCTGTTCAATTGGCAATGAAAACTAACACAAGAGTATTTAATTCATGGTTGTGGATTCAGTTAGTAAGTTCTTTTGAACGTATAAGATTTTATGGTTTTCTTTACTTTTAAAATTACGAGTGGATTCGCATCAGTTGGAAATTTTGATCTGTTACTTTATATAATGAATTACAGCTTTGGCACAAGCCTATATTTATAGCTAACTCAGTGAGAATCATTGGTCAATAGTCCCTTAACTGGGATTGATTGTGATTAATATACCAACTTTCTTGATCTGTATCAATCTTGTGCCAATGCCTGAATTTAAGCATAGCTTTTTCGGTGATGTTATTGGCCCATTTTTTTCTCTGCCTGCCTCTTTTTCTGTTGCCCTGAACTGTGCCTTGCAAGATGTTCTCTTGTGATATGGCCATGCCACTTTAGTTTTCTCTTCTTGACTTTTGTGAGGAGGTCTTTGTGGTTAGCCCTGGCTTATCTGATGATGTTGCACTCTTGTTCATTTGTAATGTGGTCCAAGTTGGAAATGCTGAGAATTCTTATAGCATCTCATCTCAACTGCTTTTATGCTTATCTGCAGGTCTGCTCTTAAAGTCCAGGACTCGTGCATACAGAGAGATGGAAAATGTGCACGCAGTAGTTTCATTTTGACCTTGAGACTGATGTTCTGGTCTTTCCAGAGAGATGCACACCATTAAAAGCTTGCATGAATAACATGCTGACTACTGCACTGTTTACATTAATTACATATTTTCTCATTCATTTTCAGATTGATTATAATACTTGGCTTATGAGTTTGATTGTTAGATTTACATTATTTTGAAATTATTAGATTGTTATTTATTCTTGTAGTAAAGAGCTTGATACTTGCAGGTGGCTGATGGTGTCTGCACATATACTTATTTTATCATGACAGACTTTCTGATACGCAAAAAATATGCATCATCAGATATCTATAATCACTTGTGAATAAATATTATCTATAGTCATTCACATTTTGTAAAGAGTACATATCTGTATTTAATTTGTATGCTAAATGATCTTTTATTTCTATTTTATCTAGAACAATATCATTTATTAACTCTTCATCACCCATAACTGTTTACAAATGGAAATGTGAATTATTGTTAGATTTGTTTCTATCCTTTCTGTCTAAATTTTTTAGTTGGAGGAATATCATTGTGTAAATTTTTTTTGTGGACTTTTGTCCTCATCTGGGTTTATTTTTTTGAACATGTTTTAGACTGTTGTACTCTTTGGCAGTCTTCAGGCAATGAATGAGTGTATTTTTGATCATCGAGAAGGAGAATGCCTGTCCTGTTGATTGGGTGGAATCATTTGCATTCTGTTGTGTAGTATCGGGCATGATTGATTATTTTTTTGTTTCCACAGTTGTTAGCTTTAATTGGTGTAAAAAAAATATGTGGTTTTTGGGAATTCATGCCTTGAGGATTTTTTTTTGTGGTCAGTCATAAAACATCTTTGTTGGGCTCATTCAGTTTCTATACGATCAATGTGATGGGCATTCACTATCTTGACGATCAAAAATACACATTCATCTCCTGAAGACAGTCGTTGGGTACAATGACTGAAACGTTGTGTTAAATAAATGAACCAAGATGAGGACTAAAATCTGCAAAAAACTTTACATAATTGTTTCTATTCTGTTCCATTGAAAATGTTTGGTCATTCAGTTCTGGCTAAATTTGTCTTTGAAATTGTTTGCTGAAGGCAATCCGTCTATTTTGATGATGGTGTCCTCTCTTCCTCTCCCTAGGATTCTTATTGGGGAGGGGTTTATCTCTAGCATCCATGACTTTATAGGTGGCATCACAAACAAAGTTTGATGCAAGTTGGGCAAGCGGCACAATTCTTGGGAGCTGGGAGGGGGAGTTCAGCTATCCACAAAAACCCTATCTACTTGGTGAACCAGGAAATGCCAGTTTTGGCAGTAAGCTGTCAAGTCTTTGAGAAGGTTTGGCTTGATGTCACAAGGCTTTAGATTGGTTTTCAGCTGATCTTTAAACCATTCTTTCTGACCACTAACAGGAAATGCCAGTTTTGGCAGTAAGCTATCAAGTCTTTGAGAAGGTTTGGCTTGATGTCACAAGGCTTTAGATTGGTTTTCAGCTGATCTTTAAACCATTCTTTCTGACCACTAACAGGATGTATATTTATATTGTATTTTTAAAAATTTGAATTGTATTCAAAGTGTTCTTTAAAAAAAAAAAAAAGATATTCATTAAAAAGAAACAATTGCAGTGTCACCAGCACTACTGGTATAGTAGACTGCTCAGAATGGATCCTTTTGAAAATCATTTATGGAACAGATGTGTATGAGATCAAGATAATTGAGTACAATAAATTTTTTGGATACACTTGTTTCTGTTTTCATCTTTTTTTGTTGATAGTTATACTTAAAGTATTGGGTCTATTAAGTATCATTGCTGTTTCATTCTTTATTGAAAAGAAACTTGGTAGGGGATGGGCAAAAAGACAGTACCCAGGTACTGTTCATTTGAAAAAAAAAATGAAGTAGCTTATTGATATCTATTATCTCTTGAGGTAGCCTTTCTAAGAGATTTAGGTTTTTGGTAATGAAGTGATATGAGATCTTTGCCATTGAATTTTTATATCTTTATGATTGCCAATTACCATTCATTGAATATTGAATGTAGAAAGTAAGGCTTTCTATTCACCAACATTTTCATCCTCTAAATTAAAAAATTAAGCATTATCATTTTTAGTAAATTTCCGATAGTGTAGCCTAAGGCCATAATAGTTGGGCACCCAAGTCAGGCTTGAACTCACTAGTGATGACTTGCAACCGTAGTTTGCTAGCCATTACCTTAGGAAAAGTGACATAAGTTTTTTAAAAAAGAATATGTGCACAGGTGTTCCTTGGTTAACAAGTGATGTCTATTCTGATGACTTGGTCGCTAAATGAAAACCTTGTTTTAAAGCTTAAAAATCGAATTTCTCCCCTGTTTTTCCTAATCTTTTGCAATACAATTTGTTTTTGATCTTTGCTAATAAAGCAAGGGCCTGTGTATGATTTTTAAAAAATCCTACTGCTGTTCCCATCTTATCTTTTCCAGGGGAGGGAATATTCTCAGTGCATATTTCTGTTTTTTCTTTATCTTTTTCAATTCAATTTATCTTAGATATTACCCTAGTGCGGTTTCAACCTTTTGAAACATTTTTATAAAGGTTTACTGTGTTGTACCATAAACTTTTAGTCATAAACCAGAGGTTGCATTCTAGTTTTTGTGTGTGTGTGTGTGTGTGTGTATGCTCGTTTGTGTACCTTTTTCATATTTTTTATGGATCACTTATGTATATTTTTTTTCTTCTGTTCCATTCGTACAATTTTTTTCTTCCATATATGTGATGGTGGTCAGTACACACAGGTATGGTCAGGAATATGGTTGGTCGATTAATGAGTTGGTTGTTAATTGAGGGATACCTGTGCAGATATTTGTCCAAGCAGAAAATGGATCAGTTACGCTATTCAATGAATTGTCACTGAAATATAAAATTGGTAGAAAGAGTGACTTTATGTATATCTACATTATGAAAACCGAGGTTTGATTAAAGAGTTAATTTGAAAACTTGAAACATTCTATGATGCAAAAAGCTGTTAGTTTAAAAAAAAAAAATCAATATTTTTTTCTTATTTCTGATGGGATACTTCTAGTTTCCAAATTAATTTAGTAACACTAGAGTGAACTCCCCTCTTTTATCTGTATAATTTGTTTTATTTGTATCATTTAATCCCCCCAAGCTTTTGAAATCACCAATAATTTTTTTTACGGTCTTTTATTTATTTATGTTTTAATTACTACTTTTGCTATACTTGTTCATTTCAATCTCTCTTACTGCGTATGTGTCAATGTTACCTGCTTTGCCTCTCAACACTTGGATGTCTGTATACTTGGTTCAGTACGTGTGATGGCACATCATATAACTTTGTGAGTTTGCCGAGGCTATTTATTCTTTTTGGTACTTATTTATCAGCTCTAGACCACTCATTGAACCACAATTCTCCATTTCATCGACCCCTGCATCAGTTCCGCCTTTTGTGTCCTTTGGGGTCAATGAAATCACACTGAAAAAAGTGCTACTTAGATCAACTTTAACTAATAAATTCAGGTAGAAGGAATTGGAGTAATTTTTTAAGTTGGTCTAAGTGCCATTTATTTATCTATTCATCCTCCCCCTCCTCAGTGTATATTGGTGGTTCACTGTGAAATAAGGAAAACCTGAGCATTCAACTCAACAAATAATCTAAACAGCAATCTGAATAGATAGTGAATTTTTCAGAAGCGTACTTAATAGCAGCAAAAAATATTCCTGCAGTTTGATAGTAACAAATAGCATCCTGAGTAGTTAACACAAAAACAAGTGATAGTCTTAGCAAACTCATGAATGTTGATGATATCAGTTATTATCCTGAAATGCCTGATCTTGCCATGGTATATTTGGGCACCTATTTGTCATTTCTGCCACCTGCTTGCCTAGCTAGTATGATTTATTTTATATATCTATATATATCAAATTGGAATTGTATTATTCAACCGTTATGTATATCTTTAGTGGTTTCTACATTTTGGAATGATTTTGACCCTTTTGAGATTCCTGGGACATATATATCTCTAGGTTTTTATGACTGCCGGGATATGTACATCTTGTGGATCTCTTTCAGAAGTCTCTGGAGGCATTTTAATTTGGGCTTTAAGCTCTTGAATAGGTTAGTCTTGAAAGGGTAAAGTTATAATTCCTTAATCTTTGTCTTGACAATTTTCCTCTCATCAAATGGTCTTTAAAGTTGTATACAGTTGGCCCTCCGATCTTGCGGGTTAGTATTTCATGGATTTTATCATTCGTGGATTTGACATCAGTAATTAAATGGGACTTATTAAAAAAGATCTTGATTTTGTCGGCTGCTGCCAAAAAACAAACGCTTGCTGGCTAGAAAATCTAAAGAGATAAAAACATTCAACAAATGACAAAATTGTGAATCATCATTCTATTTTTCATGTTCATTATTATAAATGCTGTACAGAACTGCATACAGTACAAAAAATTATCATAATATTTTTTTCTGAGTATATCACGTAATGTGAAATACTGTACATGGCACACAATAGCAAAATGTGAACACAGCCAAAACATTCAGTAGAAGCATAGGGTATTATGTGTACTGTACATTACTATGGTATATTACATTAAATCTATGCTTAAATGTATTTATAAAAAAGATTTTTAAAAGTTCAAATATTGTAAAGAACTTTGGGATATACATGATGAGGAGGATGTTGCATATCTTTGTCTTTGTAGTCAGCATCAGTTACAGATCTTACTCTACAGTAATAGTTGTGGCTCCAAGAGTTATCCCCCAAATTTCAATTTTTCAAAATGTCTGTGCCCTAGCATTCTTGTGAACTTGGATGGCCGACTGTATTTTATTCTGACTTATTATGTTTATATTATGTTGCAGGTCTCAACCTTTGGTAGGTCTCTTGCCTGCCAACATTTTAAACGTTTTTCTCATTTGCTTTAGTCATATCACATAGATTTGCTTTACAGTCAACAGGATGATTTCAGGTTTGGCCAATCGGAATGAACACCTTTTTTTTCTACAATTTTCTCACTTGTTCCTTTGATCCAAATTGTATTTTGAAATGGGTTTTTTTTTTTTTACCTTTTGATTCATTTTTCAATTCATGTTTGGTCTGCAATTATTGTCTTGAACTTTATATTTCAAAAAATAGTTTGTGATAAAAGCTATATAAAAATATAAATGTGTATGAAAAACTTTCTTTGAAATTTTCTTCTATTTATTCTCTTCTCTATCATGTGATGTTAGGAACTAGTGAAAGATATTATTTGCTAAAGTATTAATTTTTAGTAAATTCAATGTTTGGATTTGGGATCAAATGTAGAATCCACACCCAAAAATTAACACAAATATTTAGATTACTCTGTAATCAAAATTCAATTTGATAAAAACAAGGATGAAAGGTGTTTCTAGCTTTTGTCATATTTTTTCATGTAGTTAAAGGGGTCTGAATTCTAAATTTCATCCTTGTTTTGATTAGGTTATGAAATGTATAAGTAAATGTAACAGCTATTATGGGACAGAGGTAGTGTGCTTTATATTTCTTTATCCTAAACCATTTGCCCGAACAATTCATAAAATTTGCCTATGCATCTCATACACTAAATGTTACAACTATTATGGGACAGTTGTAGTATTATCTTACTCTATAGGCTAAATTAGAAAAATATTCAAATAATTGCTTAGCTTGTCCGGTTAAATACAGTCTTTTAAAGTAATATTATGTTCAAATATTATCCAAAAGTAATTTGTTCAGATATTGGTGGTTAAAAAATAATAATAATGAACACACAAAATTTTCATATTGAATTCACTATTTGAAGACATATCTAATACTTATGTGTTTTATCTCAATTAAAACATTGAGAACCTCCAGTTTCTGAAGAAGAATTTTTTTTTTCTGTAGAAAAACACATCCAAATGATTTATGCACAAAGGATAATTCTTTATTTCTATGTCTGTCTTCATCCTTATATACATTTTAATCAACATTAAAGTATTTTGTCTTTTTTTCCCAAATGAAGAACTGTCCTCATCACCCAGGCCCTCTGTTATATTCTTCTAACCAATATTTTTCTGTCTCTAGTTCCTACCTGGATGTTGCCAAATATACCATATTCTACTACCTTTTCTGGGTAACCATGGCGATTGTATTCTTTGCTGGCACAAACAGGATTAACCTATTCGGTCTTGGATATGTAATCATAGTTTTCTGCTTTATGTGGTTTGGCCGAGAATTCCTACTGAAACCTCTCCGGAAACTCCTTTGGTGGTAAGTATTTCTTTTTGTCTATCTATATTTTAGCTCAAACTTAGTTGCTCCTGAATTGTGCAACCCTTAAGACAGTCAAGCACTCCACTGTATGATTTTCAGCCAGTCGGGTGGTGTCATTTCAGCTTCTATCCCTCTCCACAGTCTGCCGCCAGCTCATCTTGGGCCATCCTCTCTTTCTTTGATCTATTGGTGTCCATTTGATGTTCATGTACTGCGGGGAGCCTCAAGACCTGCCCAAACCAGGGGAGGCGCTATCTTCAAATGTTACTTGATACAGGAGACTGTTGTAATCTTTCCCTAACCCCTCTCTTTGACATTGTCCTTCCATTTGATGCCTATGATTTTTCATTGGCATCTAGTGTCAAAGGCATCCAATTCCTTCATCTGCAGTGTCTTAAGTTGCTAGGCTTAACAGCCATAGAGTATTGTGGATACTATGTTCCAATTATAGAACCTCTGTTCCAATTAATACAATAATTCTCTATATAAAATATGATTTTATGTCTCTCCAATGCCCCGAACTTGTCTATATTTCTTCCCTGTCCTCATACTCTTTTGCCCTACAAAATAAATCTGAATAAAATACATTCCAATGCATCTTTACATTTCAGGTGGAACTTCCTGGTTGGATACACATTCCTTGTACTGTTCACTAAAGCCAGTCTTCAGGTGAATTATTTTATTTAGACTAAATACTGTTGTATATATTACTTGAAAAGATATTTGAAAAGCATTTTTCAGTCAGTTTTAGGATTAATAATTCCTATATTGCATGATGGAGAGTAGTTATGGTAGTTGGTTCTGTGTTGCGATGAGATGGTTGTAGTCACTGTGGAGAAATGAGTCTGCTTCCCATGTTTTGAGTTTACCGGCACATGCTGTGATGTCTTGATGAGTGTTGAAGGAAACGAAAGTGGCCATCTTTTTTAGGTGCAAAACCTCTGGTAGCTATTTTTGTTTCTTTGTTAGAGAGTCTACGCATGCCATGTATAGATATTGACTTAGAGATTAAATATAGTTCATGATCAAAATAAGGACAAATACAAATGTTCAGTCAAACAAATAGGACGTACATTTAATGAGTCGACAAAAAAGGCATATATAAGCATTACATTCAAAGCTGAAAGGAAGAGACTTGTAAGTGTTATGAATATTAATTCAATCATTGATAGAATAGGCCTGATTGCTAAGTAACTAAGGGAAGAGATTGGATCCATAAAAGAATGGGTATTTAGTCAAGTTAGTAGTTAGGTAGAAGAGAAAGATAAAAGTTAGGGTTTGAGTGGATAGATGAGCGCTCTGTGCTAGTAGTTGTAGTAGCCGTGAGTTAATGAAGTGTGATAAATTGAAGTGCTCTGTTTCCATTTTCCATAAGACTTGATATTTCAAAGACAAAGGAATAATTATGGAGACAGTTATCAGTGATATGCCTCACTACCAAGTTGGGGTTGATGTACTGTATTTGAATTTATGATTGCCGAGAATAACTCAGTAACACATGCCAGAAAGAGTATTTAAATCACAGTTAATACATAGGCTTTCAGCCCATGTGCGCTTTCTACTGAGGAGGATTTGAAGACTCATGACTGTTATGTAGTATATGCATTGTGATTTCATTCATGTGAGACAGAGATGTGAACATGCATTTAGGCTAGAAAGGACGATATATGATTTAGTAGCTGAGTCTATGAGATGGATCTCTACATTTGTGAAATGGAAGTAGCAAGGTTTAGAACAGTGACTGGTCATGCTGGAAGAATGGTAAAGATCATAAGTTGGGGACTATCTATATTTTAAGGCACTAATTATTGATTTGAGGTCAATTGTAATATTTACCTCTAATTGTATTCATTTAACATATTTTCAGTTTACCCAGTAACGTCTAAAGATTAATTAGTTGTGTTAATCAAGGAAAACCTGTATTCGTTTTGTTTTTAATTTCACGTGTTTTTTTCTTCTGTTTGTTTTGTCATCAGCTGGTTGGTTGTGTATACAAGTTGAAAAAGGATTCCTGTTTGGTGATCAAGTTGTTTGGCATCACTTGCTTGAGTCCCAATATTGAAGGTAAGAATCAAGTGATCTTCCAAGTTTATGTACTTTCATATTGATCAAGATGGGTAGACCATATGATTTTTTTTATCTATTGTGTAGGATGGCCAATCTGAAATTAGCAGCCCTTCTAAAATCTAGTTTAAGGAACCGTAGTGCTAGTCAAAATAATTTTTTAGATTTAAAAAATTTTTTTTCATTCATTTATTTTTCCATTAATTGGTACTTGCTGTGTACTATTTGTAAACTGTCAGTAAATTGAATAAAAATAACAACCATTTTTTTTTCTGCTGTTTTTTTCTCCTGATTGATATTATGAGAGCAATAATTGAAATTGAATAAATAATCCAAGCATAAAAGAAGAAATACTTATCATATCTAATGCTTATATTGAATCACTGTTGCCAGAATCAGACCCAACCAAACAACAAAAAGCATAGAGTAGAATAGATATTTCTATCTTGCCACTGCCAGAATGTAGCATTTATAACATTTAGGCATTTGTGGAAAAGATCGAATGGAATGATAGATGTATATTGAGAGTATATAATTAAATTCCAAGTTTTCAAGATAAAAATGACACCCTTTCTTGTCCTATTGGTTTTGTGACACCTGTCCCCTTGAAAATGACAACTCCATTTGTTTGGTACTTTTGATCTTGTCAAATCATGTATTGCTATGTAACCTTGTATCATTGTCTGTAGCCTCAGGATGAGGCAGGGGGATTAGTAAAGTTCTAGATTACAGAGAGAGATAAGAACTTATAGAGAAGGGATATTGTGAGTAAAAGGAAGCAACTTAGCTACGGTGATTCATTTTCAGGCAGAGGCAGTAATATAATTCATTTTTGGTAATTTCTGAAACCTTTAATTCTTGAAAAGAAATTCTAAAATAAAAACCAAGATGTTTCCTATAATCTTCAGATGTCCCCTGAGTAGGTAGACACAAGCAATTAATTGTTAGTAAGACCCACTTCCGGTTTGCTAGGCCTGTCGAAGGTTTATTCTGTTTACAGCAGCTGGTATTCTCCAATGGTCACCTATCTAGGTATTGACCAGACTCAACGTTACTCAACTTCTGTGATCTCACAAGAACCAGTGTACCCAACATGATTGGTCTGTGACCCCCCAGCATGGTCTTTTTAATGTTCGAAACAATGGTTGGCGTACTTTTTGATCAACAGATGACATTAAAGAATGATCTGACTCTCCTCATCATTTTGGAATTGGTGTTATTGGTTTACAGCATTTCTTTTTTTTTTCCTTCTACAACCTTTTTTATTTATACATGTTTATAGTAGCATCATTTAGTTATATCGAAGTAAATTCTCTGGCTTTCTATGACATGTTACCTTCCAGGTGAATTGTATATCTTTTGTAAAAAGGATGTTTCTGGTTTTAATTTGACAAATTCTTACATATCTAGTGCTTGTTGAAAGATCTGAAGAGACGAATAATATTGCATGGATCAAAGCAAGTGAGTTTGAAGATGACAGGTCTGGAGAATACACTGCATGAGGGAGAGTTTGCTGTGTCGCATTCACAGCATGAAGATAGGTGTTGTCATGCAGCAAAATCACCAGTTGACTTCTTTGCTCAGAAAAATGGTCTTTTTTTTTTTTTGTTTCAGTGTACCATTCAAAGAATCCAATTGTTCACAGTAGTGTTGCACAGTAAAAGCTTGTTCAGGTTTCAGTAGTTCATAATAAAGAACACATACCCCACTTTTTGCCCCCCCCCCCGGTAGATTTTGTTTAGGTCGAGTTGTTGGAGATTATCCCAGATCTGTAACATAGTCATGTATCTGCCTGCATGAACTGCTTATGCACCTGACTGTAGGGTGCATTTTTCTGATTGCTTATTGATCGAGAACACAGTAACATGCACAGTCTATAGTAAAAACACCATGACCAAAACACAGGAGAGAAAGGAAGATGAAAGGTCTGGGAAAGTCTGTACAAAGAGGCAATACTTGATACATGCATATACTTTCTCTTGATTCTATAGAAATCAAAACAATGGAGTCCATCATTAGTATATAATCGAGTTGGTTTATTTTCAATCGGAGTTAATTATGCCAAAAACAGGCTTGTGTAATTTATAGCAGAATGCCACTTCCTATCGAGCAAAGCTCAAAAGTTTGGAGATTACTAAATTTCTGTTAGTCAATACTCAGTCTGGCATGCCTTCTAACTACTATATCACCTCAGTCCCTACTTAAATCCTTTCTTTCTCCTTGACTGTCACAGGGAAGGAAACTGCCTCTTAATCTCTGTCTTTCTCTCACTCTCTGTGTCCAATGCCTGTCATAAATGTCAACTGCCCAGCTGACCTGGCTAATTGACTTTTACTCAACTTTCATTAACTCTTATTAGGTACCTCAGGAATTTTAACTCTGTCCCCGTAGCCAATGAAAATCCTAAGAGGCCTTTCTCATTGGCTGTCTTTTTTCTCCTATGAAACTAATCATATATTGAAACAGTTCCCTTTCCTATCTCCTAAATTATTTTCTTGGAAAAGAAATGATTCTGGGTAAAATCTCCTAATTGTCCAACATGATGACACATTTTCTGAATAGAAAGGGTCATAAAATTTTCAACAACAATCACCAAATGTTTTTCATCTCACCTGAGAGAAAATGTCTGCCAGACGAAAAACCATTTTCTGCACTGATCAAATTACATATTACTCTGCTTATATGAATATACTTGCACATGTACATGTATACTTATTTTGCACACATGCACATATTTTACACACTTGCACATGGACTCAAATGTATGCACCATGCGTCTATATTGCAACAGTTTTATTTTTTGATTTCTTTTTTGATGAATCAATATTTCATTACCAGTGACTATCCTCTAGAGAAATGACTTATTTTTATATTGCAATAGAGAAAGAAAGACTGATATTTCAACACTGACTGATATTCTTTTCTTTAAGTTCATGTTGGACCCATTTTTACAGCTTTTGAATTTCTCTGAAGACATACAAATGAATTAGCACTGTTGACTGATTGCAGAGGCAATATAAGAATTGATTAGACTGCAGACACTTCTAAGATTTTGCTAACATTGCAAAAATGGTGCTTGGAATTTTTTCATCAATGTGATAGTTTATCATTGGCCTCCTTGAGTTTAAAAATATATCAATTACAAAATGTCTTATTTGGATGACCTGATGATACAAAACTATTGACCATATCTTCTTCAGTATAAATTGACTTTGTAAGATAAGTTTAGAATCGAATATAAGATTTGAGAAAAATGACTCAAATATTAGCCAAGTCTGTTATTTTGCCATAACATTGTCATGAGAGATTTCCTCCTCCACCATTTTTGTACTTAATCACTGTTACCAAAACGTAAATTTCTCTCATCTTCCATGGATTTGATCATTTTTTTCAGGTTGTAAAAGGGATATTCTCATCAGTGATGATGAATCTACCAATGTTAAAACAATAAGCATTATCACTTGCTGATATGCTTTGTATATATCAACACTGTACTCATATAGGTAAAAGTATTGGCCATTTTTGAATGACCCAAGTATGAGTCTTGGTGCTAATTTTGGCACCTTTTTAGTAAGAAACGATTTGTCTTATATTCAAAGATATACTGCATTTATTTCATGATGACTGTACTAATCAAATATAAAATTTGCACATGTTAACTATTACTCTAGCAAAATTCATTGTCATCAAATTGTTGCCTAATAGTTTCCCAAGTGTAAATAATTTCTCATTGTATGTGGTTTAGTTGGACTATTTTTCTCAACTATGTTGCTCATTTATTGTGTTCTTTTTACTGTAATGTGGAAATCAGTTCTTTTGACACTTGCTCCTTGCCCTATCTGTTTTTGTATACCTACATTTTGAGGATTATCTTTCCTTGACCTATATGCCACTGTGTTTTGTGCATGTATTGAGGGAACTAGTTTCCACATTCTTGAAGAAGGCCAGAGAGTACATAGCCAAGACGTTGTGAAAGAATTAGCTACAATGAAGGAAAATAGTCCCACTGAACCACACGTAATGATCAAAACACTGTATCTAACAAAAATCAGATAATTTCTGTTTTTGATGAATTTATCTTTCCAGGACCGAACAGTACGTGCTTTGTTGATAAAAATGGACTCCTATGGGATGTCATTTGTTTTGCTTTCCTTTTGCTACAACGTAGAGTTTATAGCTCACATTACTTCAGACATGTTGTTGCTGAGCTGGAAGCGCAAAGACGATTGGCTTCGCGGTAAGTAAAATATCTTTCCCTTTTTTTTTATTTTGCAAAACTTTATAGGATCACTCTCATGCTGGACTTTGAGATTACTAACTGAATTTACTTGAGTACAATGCAATCTTCAATATGTAACCCCCACTTTTTGTTGCTAAAAATTGGTAATATACGTATATACCAGTATAAAAGTTAAATTTCTTGGACTACTTTTTGAAGTTAAATTTATGGGGTCAGCTAAAACATGGTTATTACTTTTGATGGGCTAAAATTCACTCTGCAATCCAAAATACCATATCAATAAGCAGAAGTCAAAATGGTCTCTAAATGAATACAAAAACAATCAATTACAGTAATAATACTGATGTTTCTATGCATCAAAACTCACATCATACTTACAAAACACTTGAATAGCATAGCTCTTATGAATTTTTGAAAATTCTGTTGCAAAATTCTTCCATTTCCCTTTTTTTCTCAGGTCTATTTTTTTTAACCATTAAAACGTATTCCTTCTGATAAAAATACATTGGACATTTGACTGTCATACTTTCTGATCACTGTAGCTAAGAAATCACCAACAGCTATGTCTCCAATAAAAACCTGTATTAAGGCAGGAGGATAATCCAAATTCTATTATATCATAAAACAAGAGCAAATCATTGATGAAAAAAAATAGATGAGTAATATTTTATTAGAAAAATTTGACAATATGAAACTAATAGTAATGATATATCTTTAATGCATTTGGACCTAGGTGTGTTGCTACCCATTGGTATGTTTACATCTGAAAACCGTAGACAGACTTAGGTAATCATGATTTTAAGTTACCAAAACGTACCGTAATTGTAGTAAATACCCATTCAGAGATATGGTAATTATAGTGAACTACTGGTAAATACATATTGGCTTAACTTGTATAAGAAGTGATAGTGTGATATACAGTAATGATGTAATCTTAATGAATTTCAGCCTAGCTGCATTGCTACCTGTGATTGTTTACATGACTGGCAAGCAGATGAAGCAGAAATGAAACATTTCCTAAGAAATACACATCACCACTGGATTCAGGATCAATGGTTTATCTAGATAAGGCAGTGTGTTATGATGCTTACATCAAAACATAATAGCAAAGAAAAATTAATTTCCTCATCATATCATTTATGGTCTAGTTAATGCCTTTTCAGAAATGTTGATCTTTTGTCTTTTAAGCACTAGGGGTTGTCTTTTACATGAGATGCATGGAAAGATCGATTGATCGGGTTGGGGCAAAAATAGGGGGTAGGTCAACTTTTACATGAGTACACACAGTATGTTATTATTGTTTTAACACTCAAGTATAAAACTACCCTCAAATTTTGACCCTAATTTTTTATATTAAATTCATTACATATACAAGTAAATATGGTATTTTTAATTGCATTTTTTGAACATAATTTTGGCTTTTGCGGTATCACTTCAAGATGAATACAACCTTAGCAAAGATCTTGCATTGAAGATAAAGTCATTTTTATAAGCAAGATTATCTTATTTGTTAGAGGTAAAAACTTTTACATGGGTTTTACATACAGTGGAAAAATTATTTGAACAAAAATTAAACTTGTTGGGTAGAAAGCAAGCAGGTTGAATTAACTGGTAATAGAAGGTTGTCTGTTTCCTTCCTTTTTTTCCTTTCACAGATGAACACCTTTTCCTTATGCAGTTTAAGTCTTGTAAATCTTTTTTGAAGTGTTTCATTAAAGTTTCTATAATGATTGCAAGTAAATTTAATCCTTTTATTTCTAATTCTGCAAAATAATTTCTTTCAAAACCTAAACAGTAATAACATCAGAAACCAAATAAATTGTGTGAAGGGAAACCTCTGCTGGTAAATTATTAATGGCAATAAAGTTGGAAAAAAATATATATAGGACCAAGTTTGAAATTTTGTCAACTCTCTCTGATATGCTTTGTGCCATTGCAGAATAGTCAGCGTAAAGTTTAAATCAGTATATTATATATTTTGCGTGTTCTTTTTTTTTTTTTCCTGCAAAGGGGGGCGGAGCTAATCAACCGGATCCTGATCCGGGAAGTGTTGCTACAGAAAGAAAAAGAAAGAGGAATTTTGAACACTATCAAAAAGAAAATGGATGAATTGAAAGCAAAACAGGCTCGTCTGAAGAAGAATTACCAAGAACCTGAAGAGCACTACCAAGGTAAGTAGAAATTGAGGTAGATGGCATTAATGGGTGGGTATTAATTTTATAAGAATACAAAGGTAAAGTACATGCTATGGATTCAGATAGTTTAAGCCAACTGTTTAGCTATCGCGTTCATACATATCCACACACACACTTATTCACAGAGTGCTTCTTATGTTACAAACTGTCAGCCAAACAAAATAAATAAAAAAAATAAAAAAAATTCACCAATTTGGCATAGCATACTTAATAGCATAGATGAGTGTGATATAATCGTAATACCTCATGATATGTTTGAATGATGGATGGAAGTTCAGCTAGGGAAGTAAGCAATAAACAAAATGTGAAAATAGCAACTCTATTTTGCACTTGTTTTCCTCAGAACTGAGAAATAAATGAAATTTGTCAAACTCCAGTCCAAAGTTGAATTTTTTAATTTTCATAATGTAACAATAAAAACCAGAACAATCTTCACCAAATTAAAGAGAGTAAAAATTAACAATCTCCTGTATTGATTTAAAATCACTACCAACTGATTGGTCATTGTGTCTCTTACTGACTGAGCTAAATTGACAAGTCTTACATATCTACCAAAATTTATGCTAGATGTATGCAAGGGTTTATCTAATTCTAATAGATAAATACATTTATAAAATTAGCATTCCCCTACTGTGATTTTAAGTCATGGAAAAAAAAGATTGATTCGTAGTTGGCTCTCTTATCGATTGAACCAAACTGACAAATCTTACATATCTATAGAAATTTAACTTTTCATAAGATACGCAGGGGCTTACTTCATTCTAATTGATAAATACATTTATACTAAAAAAACATTTTTATAATTTTTTGAAATTTTTCATATATACAATACAAAGGTTGCAAAAATCATCTTCAATTGAAAGAGAAGTAAGAGTGTAGTTTGACCCTGAAGTAGTCATTTTTCTCTAACTGAAATTTGCTATCAGGTGCCATGCTTTATTTGCTAATAATTTATATTTATCTGTGATTGGCAGCTAATTTTTCATCTTTCTTTCAGCCATTCGATCTGGTGACTACTTCCTGTTCGAGGATGAATCTGATGATGACTCGGACAGTCCCGATCAGGCAGCCACCTCTTTGAATCTTGGCAGAACCGACCGTAGCAGTGAGGAGAGAAAAATGGGACCCCTCCAGGTGAGTTTTCTTCTTTAATTCTCTTCCTTTATCTATCTGTTTATTTATTTCTGCTTTATGTCATTAACATATCAACTCAAGATAGTAATTTTATTAAGCTAGAAATACCCATTTGATTGGGATCAGTGGCAACTCAGTTCTATCTGTTAGTTGGGGCTTTTATGTTGAAATAGATTATATTGCAATTGACAAGAGATTTTATATTGCTGTGGGTAACTATCAATTTTCTCCACCTTCTGCAGTTAATATGATATACATATACATGGTACCTGCAGACTCCGCAACTGTGGATGTCTGGGGGCATAATATATCTCAGGAATCCTAAAAAAATCTGAAAAGCAATCTGGAATTTGAAAAAAATATAATGTAATAATAATATCTGAAAAAGAATTGCGGGGATGGGGGATGCAGTTAGACATAGCCCCACTACTGCAATTAGCTAATATATATGGTGATTCATTCAGGATTCACAAATAACTTGGTCTAAGCAACTCTTTTCATGTATTACAAGAGGAAACTATATTTTGTATGTCTTACATTGTGTATCTGAATTAATTTTTCATGTTATTTTTTGTTGGTGAGCGACTAGATTTAGGTTCATTTGAATAAGCAGTTGTGCTGTTCATCAAATACATTGATATTGTCAGATTGAAGTTTTAAAGTATTTTCAATTTCAAATAATACTTAATCAAGTTATAACCAAGTGAACTATTCTTTTATATCTTCAGCTATATTTGATTTTGTTATATTCTTCTGATTTGTATGTACCAACTTGTCTATTCATCTTGTCTTTTTGTGCAAGTATGCTGGGCTAACCAAGGTATTGGCAACACGGTGCCAAGAGCTAGGGGGGATGCTTTTCATGTGTCAGAGACAGGATGTCAGTAATGTAAATAGACACTGTCCGCATTATGATAACAAATCTATTTTATACATTGAATGATGATCTGAGTCTTTGATGCCATATCAGAACTGTTTTCATTTACCTGATTATTGCAATGAACTTTTGAAAACCTATATACTTATTTTTCTGACTGTTAAACACAAAAAAGTATACAGCTTGCCTAGAACACCAGAAACCCTAGGACTGGACCTGCCTATTTGATTTTTTTGTTTTTGTTGTCTATTTGTCTAGTTATGTATATACTTTTCCCTTGCAGCTGTTGACGACGGCCATAGATTCAGGCACTGACACGGCTCTTGTAAAAGCAAAAGAGGAAGAACAAATGGAACGTAGGCTGAGTATGCAACGAACGTCTATTCATAAAGATGATGTAAGAAAATGATTTAAAACCCTTTGTTACTCTGTAACTTTTTTAGGACTCTTTTGTTCCTGGGTAACAAGTGTTATTTTATGATCGGTTACATAAAAAAAAATAGGTAATGTCAATTCTTCCCTTCAAACTTTGCTTTTGTGATTGAAGGAAATCTCTGCCCTTTTCTATGCTTTCTACATGTGAGCAATTTAAAAATAACACTGACTTCCTAGGAATAAAAATCCTGTTGCACAGTATTATTTTTCACCGGTCATAACAAACTGTTTGAGGACGGTGTGTCAAAATTTTAATTGAATAATACTGTTATTGGAATATCACTTACATGAATCTTAGTTTCAGCTAAATGTTTATAGATCAGCAGCCTATTTTTCTAATGTTTTTATAAAACCAGGAGTTTAATAAAATGTAATTTGAAATATCAAAATATACTGTTAAAATGAGATTTAAAAGGTTTTTTAAAGTCCATCGTGTGTTACTTAAAAACCTGCTTGTGTCACTGCTGATATGGGTTTGCCATCTCTGTTTTATACCATTAACTTGATTTCACACGCAAGACAATGATAATAATAATAATGATAATGATAATGATAATAATGAATAAAGACCAAATTTCTTAATCTTTATCCCTCTTTGGTCTTTATACAAGTTTCTCTACAGGAGGAAATCTTTCCAGGCTGAAACAAGTCCAGTACTTCCTACTTCCGTGGATAAAGATGCTGACATTCCAGTCTTTTTCTCAGAAGAGGAAGACCCTCAGAAAAAGGAAGATGAAGAGTCACCAATACCTGAATCACCATCCAAAGGTGAACCTGATTTTCTAAACAAGTTCTTCTGTCTGTAATACATAATTAAAGTAAGGTTAAATTTAAATTTTGCTGATAAAAAATATCTCCTACCCACCATTTGAAACATATTTTTCCACTTAAATGAGCTCGGTCACTTTTTGATAAAACCTGAGATGAAACTGATTTAAACATTTATATACTCTATTAACACTTTTCAAGTAGTGAACTATTTGTTTCATCATTTAAAAGGCATGAAATTGTAGCTGAATAGAGTTCATTTAAATTGAGTCAAATTTAAAATAAAAAGGAAAAACTTCCAATACATAGGTATCTTTCAGTTTTTAAGTCGATCTAGCTGGCTGGCTATGTGTATATGTTTGATGTGGCCTGAATGCATCATACAATTTAGATAGAGGGCTGAAAATTTAAGCATTCACTCCTCATTATGTCTAGAAAAAACTTGACCCCTAAAGTTGGTTTTTAATGGGGGTTCAATTTGCAATGTAAGTCCATGCTAAATTGATCCCTTAGTTTATGTCTGGCTGTGTCCATGCTTATTTTTTTGAAAATTCAGACTTTAGTGTCAAACAAAAAGTAAAAAAAAGTAACTTATTCATTGATCACCCCTTTTTCCAATTTTTTAATAGATCGCCTCCAACATGGCATGCTACTGTAAGGCTTTGGTTGCATGGTGATTCCTATTGAGTGACTAACCAGAACAGTTTTTTTTAGATTTTCTTTTATCTGTTTGGAAAAAATTAAATTCTTATATTGCTTTCTCTTTGTGCAGACACATTGTACTCCAAGATTTCCAACAGCTTCTGCTTATTTATTGCTATTCTTGTAAGCATGGCGAACTGGCTTATCAAGATATTCAATCATATATCCCGTAATTATCGACATGTGGCCCGGATTCTTGCCGATGACATGAAGAAAGAGAAGTTGAAAATTCAGGTGATTATTTTTCTCTATATTCTCTTGGTAGAGTTTCACTTTGAGTTTTAATTTTATAATACAGTAACAGTCTATCTTCATTCATTTAATGCAAAGAAATCTTGCTTACCTCTCTGTTAATACTGCATACTGACCAAACTTTGCCTTTTGTCAAATGGATACCCAAAAAGTAGTAATTACATAGAGGGGGCATTTCTGTGATTTTTAAAAACTCATTTCAGGCTTTTCAGGATCTTTCATTCTTAGTTATTGTTAAAATCAGAAAATAGCACATTATATTGAAGTATGAACAGGTGGCAGATATCATGAAAAAACAATACAAAGATCAAATGGCAATAGGTAGGTCATGTTGTAAGAATGTCTGACTGCTTGATATCATGACTCCCCAGAAATTATATACAAAATTGTGGCCGGTAAAAAATTAGTTGGCATGACAATATTGAAAATATTGGTTTTGTAACAACCACTATCGAGAAGTCTGACAAATCCTGAGGAAGTTTTATATCCAATGACACATGTTGAAAGGCTGCGTGTTAAATACTCTACTTTCAGGATCATCTGTGGTGCTTGTTTTCTCTCATGTAATCTATACGTAGCAAGAAATGTTTTCATTGTCAGATTATGTGGTTATTGATAAATTGATTGGAAAATATTTTGAAATTATTGGATAATATAGTGATTGAGATGTGGAGATAGAAAGCTGTGGAAAAGAAAAAGAAGAAACTCGGGACCACTGTAATTCTTGAATTTATTTTAAAAAATCCAATATTTAATACTGAGGGGAATAACTACTGATCAAGGTTACTTTCCATTTAACTCTATAAGAATTCTTTTTATCTATTCCACCTGACATAATAAAGAGCTCCTCTGTTAATCAAAAGAGTTACCAAGTGGTTTATGAATGCAAGAGTTAATTCCTTCTTATTTTTTTATTTTGATATTTTTTATTTCTTTTCTTATTTGCAGGCGGAGAAGCAAGGACAAGTGTTTGTGGAACCTGACACAAATCTCGATGAGGCACAAGATGAAGGAGCTGCAGATAATCTGTAAGTAAAGATGATTTCATGCCTTTGATTAATAGTTTTAGTTTTGTATCTTCCAAACTCTTTATGCTATTTTGTATCCCTTTCTCATATTCTTTTGTTGGAATGTCAGTTTTTAATATTGTAGGCATGAACAAAAAATTTTGGCTTGAAATTGATGTCTGATTTGAAAAATGTAAATAAAAATTTTCAAAAATTCTGTTTTTGATTTGAAAAGAAAACATTTTCCTTTCATCAATCATAGCATAGATTTGACCATTATAAAACCAATGTTTCCTATTCAGAAAAAAAAAATCAATAATGATGTCACTAATGATGACAGTAGAAATTTCAAAATTCTGTAATTAAAAACATACCAAAAAATCTTATTGTCAAATGCAGATAATTTTAGCAAAAATACTTAGTTTTATCATTGGTCCACTAAACTCTGCTAAAAATGTCCTACATTTTGCACCAAATAAAATTAGGAGTGATATTTCACATGATCAGCATGTTCTGAAACGACTATTCAATGATTATGAGTGTGTATTGACAGACAGGGGAATTTCTGTTGACTATGGAACACATAGAGGATATAAACCAAAATTTAGTTGACATCACTTTAAAATACACCAAAGCTGTGTTGTTCAAAAAAGTGTTGTCTGAATCAATTTGCAACCACCCATAAGTTAAAATAGCAATCAATTTATATGGGCAAAAAAATGAAAAAATATGCATGGTAAATATATCTAATTTCACTATATTTAATTCATCTTTGTTATAATATTGATTTGTAAGTTTTAGCCAAAGCACAGAAATGATATAAATATACATTAAAAAAATGTGATTAATCAAAGTAATTGATGGAAATGATGGAAAATTAAAAGAAAAAATGGGTGAAAAATTTTTTTTCTATTGATAAAAAGCCTAAATTATAAATAATTGTATAAAACTAAAAATTTGCTGAGAAGAAAAATATTTTACTTGATTTTCCTGTTTTTAAAAATCTCAAAGTATGAATTCCATTTGAGCAGTTCCTGGATAGTTTTCCAAAAAAAGCTAAACCTAACTGATATCTTGAAGGGTGTATCTTAAAATGTGTAAAAATCAATGAATATATGAGAATATGAATGAAATAAATTATAAAAATAATAAAAGGCTAGGTAGGAATTACAAGAGAAAAAAAATGTTCTCTGAATTTTGGAATTGAAAATTTGAAAAAAAATCTTGTCCTTTGATAAGTATTGAAAATTTGATTAAAATCTCACATTTTTGCTGATTAAATTTCTCAGGTGTTGATTTCACGTTGAAAATTATCATTCATTTTGTTCATACCTATAACATGGTCTGTGGAAAATGGGTTGAAGATTTTCGGAACTATCATAGAATTAGTTGATGTATTTTTATATAGCATTGGTATACAAATATACACGAGTGTCCACTGCCACTTTTCCAGGGTTGAGAGAAAAGCATCCGTGTCTGGGGTTGGGGTTGCAAAAGGATATATTTGTAATGTATCTTAGTGGCAACCCCTCTTACAAGATAAGCATTTCACCTGCCATTGACAGATGCCCCCCGCCTCAGTGCAACTTTTAGTATAAGAGGGTAGAATTTACGTAAGTTAATGCTACAATATTAATTGTGTGGCAACATTGTACTCAGAGACCAGTGTTTAGCAGTTGGGATGATTGCATCATATGCTAGCTCCATTTGAGCATCCATTCCTTTGTGTTGTGTGAGCTATGTTGTTTTTCCAGTGTGATGAGATGTTTATGTAATCAAACAGGTACAAACCTGCATCCAGATAAACATTAGATTAAATTTTTACTCCAGCTCCAAGGAGGAATTGTCTTTCCTGCTGGGGTGAGTCACACCTTTGCTTGAGATGCTGAGAATCTTGGCTTATAATAAATGCCCTGAATAAAGTAAATCACTTATTGTAAAGTAGAAATGTATGTGTAATTAGCGTCTTTTTTAGATTTAAAAAGTTGTATTCAATACAAGCTGTTAAAAAGATGTTTGCATTAATTTTGTAACATCCTGAAACTTCTGGTGTATCAACTTGTTTTCATTTTCATATATCAACTCTATGCTGCTGTAATACCTGCCCACTTATTTTGATATTAAAGTATATCAATATTGAACTGTTAATGATTTTGTTTTTCAGTGATAATGGCTTGATAGCTATCACAGTGGAATCTCCACATACTGATGTAAGGAAGTCTTTGAGTAAAACCAGGTAAATAAACTTGATGTATTTATTTACATCAATTTTTGTGTTCACTGGAAATAGTTATTATTAATATCTATCATTACATCATTCAACATTTTCATTGAACTTCAAAATATCAAGTCTTAATGGTATTTTTTTCAGTATGAATAGTTATTGTCTTGTTGATCTTATATATCCATTGCCTTTTCCATCAATATTTTGTCATTCTATACATTAATCAAATGAAACTATTCTATGACAGAAAACAAGTCAACAAAGCCTGGTGTATTGTGAGGTACTGTTGAGGGACCAAGCATTAATAGTAATGATGATTTTGCCCTGAAACCATGCCAGATTCTACAGTCATCATCTCACAGTCGTTGTTAGAGGCCCTACTGCTGTAAAAACAGCAGATGTATGAATTCATTTATTTAGTATTTTGATGATTATAAAAACATGTAGTTTAGTCTGCAAAACACTCAATTTATTCTATACTTACTGATTTGATATGAATTCAATGATGAAAAAAAATAACAAAAATTGCATTTCAGATATACAATATATAAACAAAAGTGATGGCAAAATATCTTAGGTTTAATGAATATTGTAATATAGTGGGGCAGCTTGGTCAAACAATTGTGCATTTTATGATAAACTTATTGCCAAAGGATTTTCCCCAAAAATGTGATTATAAATTTCAATGTTACCCATTTTCAAAATAGCTGCTACTGACTACTATTTTCTCATTGGTGATTGATATATGAGGTGCTACCCCAAAGTTCCAGTATTATGAACAATGTGGGGAAAATAACCAACCCTGGTTCCTAGTTGGTGCTAGATTTAATGGGGTGCTGAGTGGGCTGAAGCTTAAGGCCCTCAATATTTAGGAGGCCCCCAAAATTGGTGAGAAATATTTGTAAACGTACAATGTAATTAAAATCAGTATGTGGATGAAATTCAGTATGATTACAATTCAATTCAGTAGAATTTCCTGTTTACTTACACTTGTAATCATATTGATGGGAAGCCTCTCTTTAATATGAACACTACAAGCATCATGGATAGTTTGTGTATGATTTGCAAAGATGGCCTGGTGCATTTTTTTGTTTTCTGGTGTTGTGCTCATCAATGGTTGTCCAGAGCAGTCATCGTCTTTAACTGAGGTTCGTCCTTCCTTGAAATGCCAGAAAAAACATTCTGCTTCTGGACATGGTGTTGTCACCAAAGGCTTCCTAAAGCAACTAATGTGTTCCTGCAGTTATTTTGCTTATCTTGAAACAGAATTTGATGCAGGTTCTTTCTCCTTGAAATTTGCTCCCACTGTTCAAATTACTGAAACTTTTTGGTAGCACTTGACAATATGTTGATAACATAATTGGTTGAATTAATTTACCATGCTTAGTTTTTTGAAATTGCCTTTTTGATAATACATGCAAGTCATTGGAAATTCAAGATGGATGCCATGACAAAATCCCAAGCTCAAAATAAGTGATAAAAATAACAATTCAAACCAAGTTCCTATTGCGGGGGAAGTCTATTCAACACACCCCTTCACAGTTTGAAAAAAAAAAAAAAAAAGGACCGTTTAGTCTAAGGCAGCTTTTATACATTTCCACTGTGATGTTAGTTTTTATGTCTGCAATTGCTGCCATGAATCAAAGCAAGATAACTCCACCTGACAAGTTTTATAAAAATTCAAAAATTAATAAAAGTTCAATCAAATTAAGAAGAAAATACATTAAAAAAGTACTCGATACTTTCTGAATCTTTGTAGCATTTTCAAACTATACTGCTTGATTCCTGCAATTCTTGTCTAACTTGGATACACGATAGCTGTTTGAACAGTTATTTCAGTCCTAGAAACTGAAGTGATTGCAGAGAAATATTTTTGTACATCGATTGCTCCATACAATGCAATCTGTTATTTGCAAGATTCAATTTAAATTGTTTACAAGTGAAAATCTGATTTTTTTCATTCGTAAACAATTGCTTGGTGTTCGTGGTTTTAGACCATCTGCCAGTTTTTACAAATATAGTCTCCAAAAATAGATACAATTTAACCCATAAAACGGATCATTTCAAATGTTGAATTATGTCACTAATAGACCTTAGAATTCCAGAATTCAAAAATAAAGTTTTGTACTAGTACCCTGGGAATCAACTTTTTGAAATGATTTTTATAGGAAAAAAACAAAAAATAATAAAAAAGATTGAGGAAAATATTGAAATTAAAGCAAAGGATATTTACATACAGGATGAAGAGATGAAAATTACAGAACAAATACATAAAGTGAAGTATAGAAGTAAGAAAAAGATAGATAAGAATCATTCAACTAACATGGCTGTTTGAATTCTAGCAGTTTAAAAAATATTCATTCCATAATCAAATACATCGAAAATTGTATAAATACCAAAAATCATATTGAAATATAATGATTTAATTTTTACTAGAATTTAAATATGCTAATTATTACGTTTCCGTGTTTAAATTGTGTAAACACCTTTCTCAAAGACAAGAATCTCCAGTTCTGAAAATAGGAGAAAAAAAAAAGTTTTGATCATTGCGTATGATATAGTTGGACCATTTCCCTCGTCTTAACAAAAAAAAAAAAAATTCAGACAAATTTAGTTTTTAGATTTAAAAAAAAAAAAATTAAGGGAGGTAACTCATAAGCTTTTGCGAATCAAATAATGGAATTACCTCGCTTTAATCGATGGCAGCAATGGCAGTCATAAAAAGTAGCACCCTTTGCACTGCCTAATCCCATACAACCCTTCTTACATTCACAGGAGATATAGATGGACTGGCCTGCATCTGATAAATCTTGGAAATTTTAGGTGTGTCATTTTATGATTCTTTTCATCGTTATCAACACCAACACGATCATCAATATCATCATCATTTTCATAACCACCGCCATCATCACCAACAAAAATAACACTGTCTTATTTCAATTCTAGCACATTGGATGTCGTGAAATGTTAGCTTTTTTCAAAATTTTACTTTTTTGAATGTATGCTTTATGTCATTACCATTCTAGTTATTTATTTTTTTTGTTCAATGTATGTTTATTCCAGTAAAAATTTTCCTACAAGACTCAAGTGATCTTGCTTAGTATTGTTTGAAACTGTGTAATAAAAACCAATTTCTATTGAAGATATTTCATACTACTTCAATATTTTGCTCGTGCCTTTTGCTTATATTTTTTCTTCATATTCCTAGCCTTGATGATATGGAAGAAGAGGAAGAAAATGAGTTTGAAATGCAACAGCCAGTGGTGTACCGCTTGCTGGTTGCCTTCTACTACATGCTCATCTCCCGTTCAGAGTTGGTCTGCTACTTCCTGATTGTGCTTAATCAAATGGAGTCCGCCAGTCTACTGTCCTTGCCACTCCCACTCATGGTGTTCCTGTGGGGGATGCTGTCAGTGCCGCGCCCCTCCAAAACATTTTGGGTTACTGTCATTACATACACTGAGGTACAGTTAATCATTATCAACATTGTTGTTGTTGTTTTATGAATTGTTGTTCAGTTTGAAATATTGTAAATAATCTTGAAAATGACTGACCTTTATCGGCTAATTTTAAGGCTATTTTTACCTTTTCTGTTTCAAAATGGCCACTGCTCAAATTACAGGATTATCTTTTAAGGTTAGTATTGTTAAAAAAAGAAGAAATCTAGCAAAGAATCACTCATGGATGGCAAGGTTTTGTCAGAGCAAGGTCAAACTTCAAAAACAAGAAGATTCCATTGATAATAAAAAGAAGGGTGTACAACCAATGCATCCTCTCGATATGAATATTGCTGTCATTTTTTGACGGCAAGAATAATAGACAAGAGACCTGCTTGATTTCAATTCCTCTTACAAATTGAGTTTGCAATCTGCTTTTGTTGGGTTTAGCCTCTTATTTAAATCAGAGGGGAGATATCTTTCATTTTTATATCTATAGTTAAAGTTTGGATTAATCGAAATATTGTGTGGTGGGAGCTTTTATCACTAGTTTTAATACCTCAAAATGTGACAAAATGATCAGTTCTTCTGAAAAGTCTTGATAAGTTTATAAAATTTTCTGGAAAACTGGAAATTTCAGTTTTAGATAATAGAAAATGATATTCACAAATTAGTTCTAAGACTCGGGTTCCCAACATTTTCAATGTCTCGCAGGAAATTGAACTTAAAACAATAAGGTTTCAACTTGGTGCATGAAATGCGAATCTAAATTGATCAATTTCATTTGAAAAAATTGCAAACAATGAATTCAATCTGAATAGTGACCATAAAAGTTGAATTTCTTTTATGTTGTTTTTCATTCATAGTTCCACATTCTGACATTATCTTGCTGATTGTGATCTGCAGGTCTGTCTGTGGATTCAAGTAATTCCTAGATTTATAGCAAAATTCTCCAAAGTTTCACTTTCCAATTGCAATTCAACATCTCTGTTTGTCTGCAAATCAATAAGATCTTCTTTCTGCCTGTCATCATCTGACATTTTCTCTAAATTGTAGTAATATGGATTCATAATCCATTCTTCTGAAATCTCCCAGTTTCCATCAGTAGATTATCCATCAAATGATTTTTAACAGATATACTTTCTCTCTTTGTTGCGACTCCTGAAATGCCATCTTGCACCCATTGGGGTGTGGGCACCCCAAGTTGGGAACCCTTTCCCCAAGAAGAGTCGTTTTGTTGTTTATAACAGAATTATTAATGGTTATTTGTTGTTATCTTCATATTTTTAAAATCATCCAATACTTAAAATTGTATTTTCATTGCCTTTTATTTGTTTCTTTTATTTTCTCAAAGGCTGTGGTTGTTGTGAAATACTTGTTCCAGTTCACTATTTTCCCTTGGATCGAGGTCAAGAACCAAAATCCCTTCTGGCCACCACGGATTCTTGGCATTGAGTACAAAACATATTACGCCAACTATGATCTTGCATTGCTACTGATTCTATTTATTCACAGGACGATTCTCAAAGTAAGTCAGCTTTTAAATTTATTTTTCATTTTTTTTTTATGTATGTCTTTTATTACTTATTTGTATCACTAGATGAATTATTATACCTTAATTTCAAATTGCTGTAGCCCAATAAATGGCCTGCTCAACCAACCAGCCAAGCGTGCTACAGATTCTTCTCTCTTTGCTTTGTGTGTGTCTCCAGAATTTCTATTTTTTTCAAAAATGTTTTCTGGTGTCTCTAGGGTCATTTTGCACCAACCAACAATGCCAAATCTTATGCTGGTTTTTAAAAAATTTTCTTGATTTTTTTAAAGATGATTTCAGATAAGAGATGTATTGTTCAGATAATTTTTGATAATTAGTTCTGGTGCACATGCAGGCTATGGTGATTCATTTATGCAAGGTATGGATATACATCGTATTAATTTCAGACTACTTTTTACCTTCATCCTAATTCTAAATTGTTTTTATCACAACTCAACTTGCCCCATCACTCTACGGCAGCAAATAAACAGTATGGATTAGAAATTATCTCAGTGGAAGCTTTCTCTATATTTCTGTTCTACTCACTGTTTTACTCATTGCTGTAGAAGTGATGGTCTGTGTTGATTCGCAATAGAAACAACTAAAAATTTAGATGAAGGTGAAAAGAAGCAAAAAACTAATGCAGTTTGTGTTTTTTGTCTAAAGGGTTAAAAAAGAACAGTGGTTCTGTTTTTTGTTCATTGTTTGCATACTTCAATACGTATCATATATCACAATGAATAGTGACTTTTTCTGTTTTTCCGTCTGTAAAATTGGACTCTTCCACTTGAGGGTAACAATTCTGTTGACCAAAAATATCTCCTACCTAACATTTGGAACAACAGACCTGTCCATTTGAATGAGATAACTATTTTCTTGAAAGAAAAAATCAAATTAGGAATTCAAATACAATGTATCTATGAATGTTTTCATAAGGATTAATACAGAACGGATTTTTTTCAATGAATATAGGTGTTCTGTCAAATCTCACTTCATTTATTTTTGGATATTGACTAGAAAGCAAATTATCAATAACTAAGAGAATCTAATTTTTTTACTTATTACTTATCTACTGATGAAAGAATTCTTATAAAGTCACAATTTAGTAAAAACGAGAATGAACAGACTGTTAAAGACTTGCTGTGCTGTACGTACAATTTTTGACAGGATTTGGCAACGTTCGTTTTTGTAATGAAAATGTTAGCTTCCAATTGATTTTCCAAGTTAATCCTCTTTAAAGTGTCCAAAACAAAAATAGATAATCAAAAATAAAAGGAAAAATATCGTTCAGAATGCAATATAATTCATTGGCAAATGGAAAAAAAAGCAATTTAACAATTGAAATTATTCAATTCAATAAACATTGAGTATAATCAACAGTTATGATTTATCCAAAAATGACAAGATGCATATTTTTGTTGCAGCGATATGGACTATGGAAAGATGCTGAAGACATAAATGCCGATTTAGAAAAGGCAGAGGGTAAAGAGCTAAGTCCTCCATGCACCCCAACACCTGACGGAGTAAGTATTTATCCGCTGTCATAGCTAGTTGATATTACTCCATTTTTTTTTTTTTTTTAAATGCTTATAAATTACCATATTTGATGGCATGTAGGACACCCTTTCCATTTCAGCTGGGAATCTTAAAAGAGAAGTGCATTTTCCTGAATTCTACTCATTTATCATCCAGTCTTTGTTTATAACTCCTCAAGTTCTGGCCAGTTTTGGGCTGGACAATGAAGTATAAGTTTACTTTTTGAGCCATTTTTCGGGCGAAGAAAGCGGGGTACTTATAAACCATCAAATATGGTAGTCTGAAATGATCTAATATTTCTCTATTGTTCCCATTTGGAAAAGTTCATTCTTTCTTCACAGCAATACATATTTTTTAAAATTTTACTTATTTGGCCAATAATTATCCCTTGATAGAAAACTGAGACTAGCTGACATTCAACTCCTGTTTGTTTCAGTCATTTGATTTGGGAGTTGGCTGTTTAGATTACACCAAGTCCTTTTTGTTTCTTCCAGAAGCTAAAGATAGGGTTTGTTTTCTAGTAAGAGAATCTATAGGTTTGGTTCACCTCTGCAGTTTTTCTGTATTCTTCGCTGGAACTGAGATACTGTTCCAGTTGATACTCAATTCTAGTTTGAGATAACTCTGGCAGAAAAGAAATGACCATGAACACTTGGGTCTTGATGAGCCTTCAGTTTATATCTAAGTCAATGAGTGTACATAACACTTAGCTGAAGCATTTTGTTTGTTGGGACATTTAAGATACTTGCAGTCACTGTTTATCTTCTGTTATTTTAGAATTCTCTCTTTTTTTTTTTTTTTTTTTTCAAGATGTATGTATGATTATTGATGGCTTGATATTTACAACAGAATTTCATTTTACATTCTTGCGTGAAAATTTTTGTGTTATTAGTCCTGCATTTATGGTTGAATCCCAGCTGAAGTTGATGCTAAGCTACTGCTGATCATTTTTGGTAAGATCATTGGCATAAATCAACAAAAGCTCACATGCCAAATTGATTGGGGTTTGATTTTAATATTTCATGAGTCAACATTCAAACATGAAGATTCATACTCTGGTCTTCAATTCAAGATAGTATAGTTCTGTGTAAATTAAGGAGTTGGTCTTATATAATTTTCATTGGCAAAAATCTCGATGAATTTTCTAAAATTGATATGAATTTTATTTCAGTGCACACATTCAAATAAAAATGTAGAAATCATTTATCATTTTACCAATAGACCATGCGTTTCTTTTCAATTCTGGTTGGAGTATAAATATAACCTAAATCTCTCTGATGTGATTTTTTTTCCCCCTGAATTAGTGGGTGTTTCATTAAGCTATTTGTGAATTGGTGTTTTTATTCGATAACTTTGCATCACATATTGAAGCTAATTGCCTCTTACTTAAAGTTGGTAATTCTAGTATTCTTCCTCTGTTTGTATTTTTTGGTATATGTAGTTAGTATCAAAGTAAAAAAGTTTATTTCTACTTGTAACATTTTGAGGGAAGTTGGCAGAAAAATACCTTCAAGGTAAGACCATGTTCTCCTTACAGTGCATGTGTTTTTTAAGCACATGATTTTTCTTAAATAAAGACGTTTTCTTCTGCTGAATTTTTGAAATCAGTTTTCAAAAACATAACTGTGAAGATTGCATTAAAAAGTAAATCTACTAGATGAAGCAATAACCTAAAAAATAAAAAAAAATGAATAGGTCTGTTTAGTCGCTCAATAGAAACCATCTTGTGACCCTCTTTTGGCTGCATGTCATTTTAGGGGGGATCAATTAAAAAAATTGAAAAAGAGGTGATCACTGAATAAGTTATCTTTTTCATAAATGCTGTTGGACACAAACTAGGGATCCATTTAGTATAAACTTAGCCTACAAACTGAACACCCCACTAAAACCCTATTTTGGGGAGGAATTTTCAAGAGACAAAAGAAGAGTTTTTAGCTGACCTAATAATGAGTAAATGTCCAAAATTTCAGCCATCCAGCTCCCTTGATATAGCCTGTATGTTTAATGTATACATAGTCAGCCAGCCAGCCAGACCAATTGCAGCCTATTTTGACAGCTTTGGTGACATCTTTGTTTCAGTTTCTAACATAGTCTTATTAACCTTAAGTTATAGTTCAGCTTTGATACCTACTTATATATATCGGAATGGATTTATTGGGTATCCTAATTAGTACTTTCACTTCCTACTTCTTATTGATCGGGAGTGCTACGTATATAAATGGAGCAGTAGTTGATGTACTTTGAGTTTCAAATCTTATCTCCATGTGAAGTCACATTTTGAGCAGTTTTTTTCTGGAAACTGGTCAAAAAGAATGAGAGTCAAGTTGTTTGGATCACTCAGAGTGAAATGGAGTAACCAGAAGTTCTTTGTTACTTTGAGCAACCCATACCTAGAGATGGTGGTAGATTCATGCCTTTCCCAAGGGCATCAGAGCAAAATGAACTCAAACTCTCAGAGTTGAGACTTGGCTTGCCAGGTCTGTTCTACAACCACTCTGTACCTCCATGAATTTACTAAGGTAAATTGAAAAAAATTGTCAAGTTTTTTTTTCAATGAAAAGTAAATAACGTTTGCTTATTTTTATGGTTGAGTCTTCAAGATGCATTTCTATTTTATTTAAAGATTTCCAAAGATGCAGGTGGTATGGTGTATGATGGTCAGGAACTAGATGCTGGGCAAGAAATAGAAGCTGATGGAATAGACATCCGTTCACCGCAAAAAAGTACCTTGATGATTGATGATAGCAGTCCTGCTGTAGCACGTGATACGCGTTCAAGAGCAAAGCCAATGAAAAGGTAAGATATATTAAGTTCTGTTCTTATGAATTTCATGTTATTTCTGCACTGCTTTGGCACTGTGTATAATTAGTTTGACTTGTTGAAATTTCAAACTTTTTTGTTGCTACATTAAGAAGTATGATTCAAGTTCATACAGGCAGAGGTGGGGGTCGTATTTTCTATAATTCATGGTCTTCAAGTTTATATATTTTTAAAATTGGGAACAATAGGGCCTAACCATTCAAAAGTTGTGTATTCGGAATGATAGCAACAATCAAAACTGAATTTTGAAAAAAAATTTGTATCATTTTATCTTCTTAACAGAAAATTCAGCAAAAAAAAAAAACCTGATTCTCTTTTTCTATCTCTCTCTCCAAACCATTTTTAATCTATAGAACTACACTTGTAGAATATATATATATATATATAAGCAAAAACCTATATCTATTCCAAAGTGAATTTTTATTGTAACCTCCTTGTTTATCTAGAACTAAATCCAAACAATTTCAAACTTGACACTACGATGTTCAGTGTATGGACCAATATATCTGGTGAATATCAACCTTGTAGAATGGCCAGTTGGCCATCAGACAAACAAAAGTAATACATCAACTAAACAGTTCCATTTTGTATATTGTTTACATGTGGAATAGTGGTTAACCCTGTAAACAATGGAACCAGTGAGCAGAGTTCAAACTCTGATTGAAGAGTCTAGGAAGAGGATAACTCTGATTCAAAAACCAGGGAGTGGTGCCCCCTTAAGGCGGTTGGATGCAAACTTTGATGTCCTTCCAGAAGCTCCTGAAGCCAGGCCGATGCCAAATGTATAATGCTCTGCTTTCCTTTGAACTATATCAATGGAGCAGGATTCTGTCAATCGGGCATCGTAGTATTTCCATACATTTTGCTAAGGCCATCTATCACCCTGGAGCAGTCTCTTCTAAGTATTTCATTGTCTATTGAGACAGAATGAGGCCTTCTTCTTCCTTTTCTTTCTATGAGCCACAAAATTGTTTTTATAAAAAGTGATGATTTGAGAGTATGTAAGTGTGGTTCTAAATCATACTGAGTTCCAGCTGGTAGAAAGCAATTTACATATGATTCTTATCTGTATACTTTTTCATTGTTGGAATAATTTATTAGAAAATGCTCTCTAATAGAAAGACTTGCATGAAAATCTTTCTGATAAACTATAATTTATCCTCTTGTTTACATAAAAGAGAATCCGTTGAAAAAAAACGCCTCTGCATGCATTATTATTTGGTTCTGACCCAAGGCAGGCAAGCTTCTGGCCACGATTGTCTATTTCTATCATTATTCGGACTATCCTCATCTTGGTTGTTTTTCATACAATGTTTCGGCTGTTGTACTCTACGGCCTTCATCAGGTATCATCTGGTAGGTGTGAGGGTAGTAACACTCCCCTCTTAGCAGTAGTAGTATTTTCAAATTATCATTGTCTCACCCTGGGATTGAACCTAGAACCATTAGATTACCCTCAGTAATTCTGTCTGATTCTCTAACCCCTACGCTATGTGTCCATGGGGATAGTCCGAATAATAATAAAAATAATAATAATACCTCATCTAAAAAATTCAGAGAAACAAACGATTGTCTAATTGGCTTTTTTTTTTTTTTAGCCAAATTTCACAAATTTGTTGGTTTCATAATTTCCACTTGTTTTTTTGGCTTTTTTTTCCCTCTTGGATGGATTTTAGGTATCAGATGTTCTTTTTAGTTATTGGTAAAAGATAAGATATACAAATACAGGAAATCGTTGCTCACTTAGAATATAGAGATACTAAAATAGCTTCCTTCATCTCAACATTTTTATAGCCTGACCCACATTGAATGATTGCATCTAATTTATAATGTAATATTTGAATAACAATTATATAAATTCTTAGCAATGTACACACAACTCTTGAAAAATATCTAAGTCTATTTTAAAAATGTATTTAAATGTTGAAAGTATTGTTTTAAAGTTTCTTCTTCATTCTGAAGAGTAAAACAGATTTTTATTTATTACAACATCAATTTCGGCCGTTTCGGAAGTCAATGTTTACATTTTTTTGGCATAACAAACAATCCAATGCTGTGTTAATGACTAATACAAATTTTTTAAACAAAATCTGCAATTCAGAACTTGGCTAGAAATAAAGTGTTTTCCCCAAAAAGATGAAACTGTGCAAAAAAAAAGCCCACTCCACATTCTGCCTGAAAAAATCAACTGAAAATAATTTCCTCTTTAATATCAGTTGGGCTTATAATCTTATTTCTAAAATGCACCAGCTTCCAGATGCTTCATCCCTGAATCCCATCTAAAAACTTTCCAAGGACCCAGTGTTGCCAATTTAGTGCTTTTTGAGCTTTGGCAGTGCAAGAATCCAATGAGCAGTGCCATTTTTAATGCATTTTCATGCCATTTCTCTAGCACTTTTTGCTAATTTTTAGCTAATTTTTACCATAGAAAGGAAAGGGAAAAATCAGTCTGGCCATTTTAGTGGTCATGATATTGCTGACGTATTTAGAATATTTTGGCTTTTTTGAGATTGATTCAGCATGAAAAAGTTGGCAACACTGCTTGGCACCCCCCCACTTTTGACTTGACTCTGTTGCTGCCAGCTCCCTCTCTTCTTTCCGACCCACGGTGTCGGTGGTATGGGTAAATTTGAAATATCCCCTTGCTGCATGGACCATATAAATGTTGTAGCATATCATTTTTTTGTTTTCTAGAATTAATACTTTTCAAGTTTACTTGTACACTTTTTACTTTTGTCATGCATGTTGTCTCTTGTGGCACAACTTTTTATAATTAGTGCAAAATACTCTCACACACGCGTGGCCTGTTTATCCTTGTGCATAGGTAGGTATTTGGCATGTGTGTTCTTATTAATATTTTGCATTTTCATTGAAATGGTTGATTTATGGTTATTATACCATTTCATCCAGGTGTTTATTTTTCCTTTCTTTGCAATCACATTTTTGTCATTGCTTTATATTTTCCCTTCTGCAGTGCTTTTGCTGTCTTAGAGAACAGGTAAGTGTATTGTGTTTGTTGTAATAAGTTATGGGTCTTACCCACCTGCCTGCCTTCTTTCTGTCTATCAGGTTATCATTGCTGAATCAGGGTCTGAACTCCTCCCAGCCTCCATTCTGATGCTCTGAACCTAACCTACAACTTATCAACTTTCTGCTGTGGCTCCCACCCCATCCCACCCGTCCCCTGGTTTGTTTTATTTCCGGCATCATTACAAGATTTCATTATTAAGAGTATTAGTCCTAAGCTGGTTGCTTTGCTGATGGTTATCAAAAGTATTCAACAACAGGCTCGGCAGATGATTGCTAATGATACTATGTGTGACAGGCATGGTAGGAGAAGTTAGGTAGTTCAATTAGAGAGAAGGAAGAGAGGATAGAAAAGAAAGGTAATTTAATAAAGGGTTAGGGAGGAAGAAGGGATGATGGCTGCTACTGATGCTCCTAGTGTAAAAGACATTGCTCTTATTATTTGTATGATTATTCATTTAGTTACAAACTGCTGTCCTGGGTACAAGATTTGAGATATTTCCTCAAACAGATATGTTGCCTAAGAGTTTATATTGCAGGTAGTTTTGTTATAGGTATTTCCAAAGTTTAAACTTTGCCCACACAAGGCCAAATAAGTGGAGAAATGAAGGTGGGAGAATTGTTTTGCTCATCTTTCAATTGAAGAGGGACTAACAGCTTTGAAAATCAGTATTTGAAATCTTGGTACTATTAGAAATGCACAACTATCTGACTCACCAAGTACGAATGTTGTTGTAAAAAAAAGTGTTCAAAGATCAAGTGGTCACCATGAACTGTGACAGTTTTGGACAAGTCAAGGCTTGAGAACTCTATAGTTCTTTACCTGACAACCAACATTTGGTTATAACTTTTTTGCCCCCATCTCCCCTTCTGGAGAAGTGGCAGTAGGCACCCGTAGATGTACAAGAGTTTTGGAGAAAGAATATTGAAAGGAAAGTCTTATTTGAAATCAAGAATCATTGACTTAGCAGTGAAGCAAGGTCCTCAAGCATTGTAACATTTAGTCCTATGCCCTAACCATTGTGATACACTGATATGTATATCATTGTTAATGCAGTTATTTGAAGAGATGGGGAAAAATATACTTGTAGATTTATTTTTTTCTATAGTTTCTTCCATTCTATAGAGAAAATATTAGTTGATGATACAATTTGAAGTCTGTCAAATTATAGGTTTCTCATTTCATCTGAACTTTTCTTTGTTGAGGCTTTGTTTACTGATTCAAGTGACAGTGTATGTTTACATAGATTGAATCAAATTGGATTGTCACCAAGTGATTTATAGACTATATCATTGCTGAATATAATGTTCACAGATAGTCATTTTGAAAGCATCTACTTTTGAATGTTTACATATACAGTAGTAGTAAGGATTATTAGCACCCTCAAATTTTTTGTATAACCTGTATGATATCTTTAGAAATAAATGAAAATCTAGTAAAATTTTATCATCAGTTTATTTTACTAGGATATTCAAAGTAATTTAAAAATTATCATTTTTCAACTTAGATCCAAGAAGAAATTGAAAATAGGAACGGGACAGTAATACTGGAACCCTTCCTTTATATTTACTTGCACAGCTCCTTTGGCAACAATGAAGTCCTTCTTGGCTTTCACTTTAAAGGGAAAGAACAACCTTCCCAATGTTAAGCATGAGGATCCATAGTGTGATGTGGCTGCTTTACTGTCTCATGTACTGAGGGCCTTGCCCATATCTAAGGAATCATGAAATAAAAAGATTACCCAGGGATTTTAATGTAAGAAAACCATGTTTGGTCTAGAGATCACCAGTGCTCCAAGACAATAAAAACCTGAAAAACACACCCAAAAGCACTCAAGAATGGTTGGAAAGGAGAAAAATGAACTGTTTTAAACCGGCCAACAATGAGTTCTAATCTCTGTAACATGGAAAATCTTTGGAGAAAGCATAAATCTAGAGTCATGTTTTAAATGTGTACCATATGGTGCAAGAATCCTGTAAACATTCAGGAACAAATTACAAGGAGTGGGAGAAAGTACTAGTTGACAATTGAAAGAATCTTTGTAGATTATGGCAAGAGATATTGGAAGCAGTCATCACTGCAAAAAGGGTGTGCGATGTGGGTGCCAATGTTACTGTCCATATCATATTCTCAATTTTCTTTTTTGAAATTATGACATGAAAGTTGAAAAATAATGGTTTTTGTTGAATTAATTTGGACATCTTATCAAAATATTCTGATGATAAAAATTAGTTAGATTTCCATTTTTTTCAGAAGATTTTGTTCAGGTTATATGAAAAATTCAAGAGCTCCAATAATCCTGATGAGCACTGTACCAGATTAGCATTGGAAAAAAAAAATTACAAGAACTTTACTTTGCCAATACATGTTGCATATTATAGTGCTTTTTTTTAGCATATAAACTTATTAGTGGATTATCTGGCCGGGTCTGATAACTACATATCCTATCGTCTGATTATCAATTCTAATCTGCATATTTTATTTATGTTTATATATTATGGATGTACATGCACAGGAAAAATTATTCAAAAGGGGGAAAATACATTTCTATTTATAATTCATTATTGGATTCATAAAAATGTTAATGATAATACTAATAAAATGCTCTTGCTTGAAGAAAATCTCAAGATTAACTGTGAAAGACAACTCGTGTTTTCTTTCAGAAAGGCTAAAACTAACTCAAGAATTAATACATTGATAACAAAATTCTCCTCTCTTATTTGTCAAGTATTGATTTATATTTTTCTGATTTGCATTATCCTCAGAACAGCCAAGTGGAAAAAACCTGTTCAGTCTAACATAATTCACTTTTCTTGTTTGCTAATCAAATATTGATTGTTTGTATGTTGTTTTAAATTACCTGTGTTTTTTTCTTTCTAGCCTGATGATGTATTTCTTCTCTCTTCTATGCTCTGAATTTTGTCTGGTACTTTTTCCAATCATTTGTTTTGTTTCCTTAGGTAATGTAATGGTCTTCAGCTGCCAGTTATTGAGTAGCTTCATGGTTCAAACTAATATCTTCGTGCAATCTGTATTAGTGAGGTTTAGTTTTTCTTCTAAGTTTAGTACCTCACACTTGTTGATGTGCTGTTTCAGCTGCCAATCTCCAGTCATTTTCAGGACTAGCAGAAGTGGCACTTTTTGAGAAGCTCTAGGGTTTTCTTTAAATAAGGAATTAGTCTGAGTCTATGTGTAAGGGATATAGATGATGGAAGAGATTTGGTCATTTTAATTGGGCAAATATTTCATTCGAAAAGAAAAGAAAAAAGGAGAAAAAAAACTAGTGGTACTTTGGTATTTTGTATAGATATAAAAGAATATTATGACTCGCCATCATGGTCGATAATTGGAAAAAGTAGAGCGTCAAAATTTGAAGTCTTGTAAAAAAGATTCAATTGAATAAATATGATCCACACCTATTTGAAACCTCAGTGGTGTTTTCCACTGAAAAACATCTAGTAACAAAACATCTAGATGTTATTGATAAACCTGTCAAAATAAGGCCTAGAAAAGTTTAGAGGGGGTGTAGTGAAGTACTGATACCAATTTTCTAATGTGTGGACAAAACCGTGTGGCCAACAAGCAAAAACCTAAACAAACACATGTACTTGTAAAGAACGATAGACCCCTTTGCCATCTTAGTCTACCTCCTTCACTTTCTCTCTCTCTCTTCGAGTGGAGAAAATATTAGTCATCATTGGTTACAACCTTGGGAAAATTATAGAAAGAGAAGATTTTATAACTTCTTAGGCACTAGTCAGTTACAAGAGTGTTAAGGAAAAAAAAAACCATTTTATTGTTAAAACAATTATTTTCAATTTGTAAACATCATGCATATTTTGCATTTGAAGTTGAATGAATTGCTGATGTGTGAGGAAAAAATCCATGAACACCCCTTAATCTTGTGTGTATGTATATATCTATATATATCTATATATATATATATATATAAATATATATATATATATATCTCAAGGATTTTGGAGAGTACTCTGCAGGACCACCAATGGCTGGAGAGGCACACACTATACAGACAGTTTTTTTCCTCTGTGGATGCAGGAGAGGGACTGGTTACTGGAAGAAGCACTCAATTTATGGCGTTACCACCTCTTTTCTGTTTCTGCAGTTGGATTCAGTAATGGGGGTTATCTGAAAGATTTTGTGGCACCATTTCTGACTAATGATGGCCTCTGCTTCCTTTTTGCTGTAGTCGGTTCTGCAAGAGATGAGGGTCCTATTTAGGGAATCCCTTTGTCTCTTTGGTGGTTCCATTGGTTTTAAGCCAGCTCACCAAATATTAGAATTTTTGGAATTTATATCTTCCATCCTCAATTTGTGGCCTACCTAACATAGCTGTATTTTTTGCAACATAACCTCAACTAGTTGGCCTCGTGTTGTCATATATATATATATATATATATATATATATATATATATACACACACACACACACATACATGTGTGTATATATATATATATATATATATATATATATATATATATATATATAACAACTTCAAAACCTTTCCCTTGGTTGAATGATACTTTGGTCTGTTGGTTGTTATGGAAATTGGCAAGCATTGAGTTTTTACCTGTTGTTATTGGATCATTTGAATGGAACTGATTTAGTCACTTTACTGTCTTTTTTAAATACTGAAATCAGTAATCACAGAATTCTTGAAAGAAACATCAAGACAGTGTCTAAATGAGTTCTACTTGAATGATCCAGTGATCCTTTGACTCTACTTGGTTTTCTATTCTCTGTAGTTGTTGGGGCATCCATCATGGTTGTGTCTTGGGCAAGATAACCGAAGACCATCCTTCTCCAATCCTCCTTAATCCTACCCTGTTGGCTGAGTGCTTAGCAGAGATGCATTGATTACTATTTTTAAAGTCTGTGTGGTATGACTTGACCATGGATTGAACGTGCAAGCTACCACTGGACCATGGTGATTGGCAAATCGTCCAATAATGACAGTTTGAAAAATCCATGTTTGCCAAGCATTGATTTTCTCTTGACATTTGATTCTTGAATTTTTGATTTCCATTTAGTAATAATGATTGAAGAATGATACTGTCAACAGAACTCTTTGAAATTTAAGATCCGTTTCATTTCACTAATTGATGAATATCAAAGGACTGAACCAAAAAGAGTTTTATAAAAATTCGGTTTCATTTTCATCCCTTCAATTTTCTCTATCATTCATTGTTGATTTTATGTTTGGAATTTTCCTTGGATTCAACTTTTGTGTCAAATACAAGTTTTCTAAAATAGTTTTTAGAAGAAATTGTTAATGACATTCAGAAGGCAAATGTATTGCACAGATGCAGATGTTCTTGAGCTGTTGTCTGATTTAGCCATTCTCTACCTTTTTTTTTTTTTGGCCATAGCCCCCTTAAGAGCTCTAAGGTTGCAGGGCCCCCTGTCCAACATAGATATATCATGAAATTAATTTTCATCATTATTTCTGTCTATAGCCCCCTTCAAGTGTGCCCCCAACCTTAAAGAGACCATCTTAGATCAGCTGGTCTAATACATCAGTTTTCATTCTTGAAATTGTTCAATTTATCTCTTCTAAATGTTTTGTATTTGAATTAATTTTCTTGTTTGTTCTTTTTGTTATCTTTTGGGAAGATTAATGTACTCTTTCCTATTTCAGTAGTTTCCAGAAATAACTTTCTATTATTGTTATTTTGTGTTTCAAGATTAATATTGTCGAGTAAAATATTTTCTTCTTTACCTCTGATTTTACCCAGTAATTTGAGATACAATAGAATTTGAAATATCACCAAACTATTCAACTTGTGTAACTTCTCTGATAATCAATTATTGAAATGATAGAATTTATTTTATCAGACGTACTAAGTCTCCTTTTTTTTTTTTTCTTCATGATCTGTAAATCTATGATATATTTTAACAAATAAAACTAAAAAGTTGTTGAATAAAAATGAATTTTATAAAAACAATAATTCAGATATGTGGATCGAGATGAATATCAAAATAAGAATTTTAAAATTTTTTTAAAGTCTATTCAATTCTCTAATCATTCACATGAATATTTTTAAAGATTTACTTGAATGTTGATTTTATATGATAAATTCATTATCATAAATATTGAATTTACAATAGATTCATTGTTTTATGAACCATAAATGTAAGATATATTTGAACTAATACAACAAAAAAATTGTAAAATAAAACAATACTCAAGTTTATATTGCAATTTTAGAAGCTTTCTGATTAAAGTAATTATTTAATCCTCTTGGAGTAATTTTAGAAAACAAAACAAAAAAAATATCCAAGTGAAGGGGTGTTAGTATATTCAGAGTTTAAAATTAACCAGTATGTGTGTGTGTTTTTTTTTTTAATACAGAGTCAAGCGAAGGACTAATCGGTATTTCAAGTTGTCTACCTTTGTTTTTTGGGATTTTGGACTTTTGGCATTTCAACCATTTGGGATTCGGATCATTCAGCATTTCAACATTCAATTTATGGGATTCAGTCTAGTGTGTTTAGAGATTATGAACCAGACCTGTAGAAGTCACTCTGATTGTTTTGTTCGGAACATTAATACTGATAAAAACTCATACTCACAAAAAAAAAAAGGTCTCCCTAAAAGCTTTTTGAGACAAGATAAATGGCTTCCATTCTGTTTCTACAGACAATGGAACGTTCCCTCCAGGGTGCACGCCTGGGCATCCTGGGTTGCCTAGTTGACAGAATCCCTTCCTCAGCCTTGCTGATGTAGTCTAAGGGAAAGCAGAGGGCGATATGTCTGGCATCAGTTTGACTGCAGGAGTTACTGGAAAGAGGTCAAATTGGGTATCGAACTGCCTAGTTCAGAATCAATGCTGTCCTTCTCCCAGACTGGTTGCCTTCCCAAGGTTAGAGAGCCCAGTCTACCCTATTATTTTACCCATAGCTGGGGGAGAAGAGATGGATTCATGTCCTTCCCAAGGGGGTCAGTGCAAAGTGAACATAAACAGCCCTGACAAATGATTCCATCGTCCTAGCCATTACTGACCCCGCCAATCATGTCTCTTTTGAGACAAGACATCTTTATATAAGATATGAAAGGTTCTCATAAAATAAGAATAAAAGTCAAAATAATGATATTTTGCTCGGTATGACTGTATTAGGATTGATTTTTTGATCTACATTCAGTGTAAGTTATGGAAGAATATTACAGATCTACTCAATTATTGTGAATTGAAGTACGAGGAAGAGTTTTCAAATCATTTTTCTCCTAAAGAAATTTTTTGTCATCTGATATTAAATTGTGAAAAAAAACTGAAAATATGAATTGGTAGCTCTCCTCTCTCACTGACTATACTTTTGTGGCTTTTGATAAATTGCTTTTCACCGCTTTCTCAAGTCTACAATCTTTTCACCCATGTTTCATAATGCAGTGCTTCTTAAACAGGTGAATGATTCATCCAAAGTTGAATTACATTATTGGTGGGTATGAATGAAATTATAGGTGTGAATGAATTTACGCAGATATTTATGATTAAGACAGTCATTTTCCATGGTAAACCTACACAATAAGAAAATATTTAAAAAAAAAATCTAATTGTGAGTTCCAAGACAATCATTCACTGATTTTGCTGGTTTTAGACTATAAAGATTCGAAATGTTTTTCACTGTGAATTTTTTCCATCATTCCTCATTTTCTCTACATGTTTTTAGGACGTTCAAAAACTTTAATGAAATGAACATCTAAAAAATAGATTCATTTATCTATTTTGCTCATGATACAAAATGAATAATGCATGAAATTATAAACAGGGGAAAATAAAACATAAATAATAAAAAGCATAAAAAAAGAATTTAGTCATGGGTGAATAAAATTTTGTAATTAAGACTTGAGAGTGAATGACACTGAAATAGTTCAAGAAACACTGTTATTATGCACCTCTCTGGTAATCTTCTGGAAACCTCTTCATATGAAGCTCGGTCCTTTCTAAATCTGCATAATCAAACTCTGCTATATCTTTGGCTTTTCATCTTACTCTATAAGCTTACTTTATTTAATGTTATAAAAAATATTTGAAACATTTATTACAGTATGAAGAAAAGAATACCATTTGTATATTAAAGCATACCTCAAATAATCACGTTTACTCAATATCTTGGTCATAGACATTTGTGTTAGCAGTGGTATAATAAATATCATAATTCTTTTTGAACTTCTTTACATTCATTAATAGCTCAACATATTCTGGGGACCAATTCGATAATCCTACTACTTAGTTGCTGAAAAAAGAATTTTCTGATATTCAATCTGCTTCTATTCACTTCCAACGTATATGAATGGCCTCTCAGTCCCTTCAACTCCCTTTTGGTAAAAACTAATCAACAAAGCTCAAAACATACTTTAATCACTGATACTCAAAATATATTTAGTATCTTCATTTCTAATCTGGATGAAGAAGAATCATTTTATATTTTATTCTGGATCTTTTCTTCCCCTATTGTTTTTCATTATCAGTATTAATTGACCTGTTATTGTTGATTCTCTGATATTTGGTTGTACTCTGTGTGTGACACACACACACACACATATATATATATATATATACATATATATATATATATACATATATATATATATATATATATATATATATATATATATTATGATAATACCGTATGCAAAACTGTATAAAAAGCAAATTATCTGAAGTATGACATGGTCCCCCCAAATAAATAAAGTTAAAGGTGGTATTTGATCAACACTGCTGGGGAGCCATGTTAATATAGCTGTTTTTAAATCCTCAAAGCAGTCACGTGTTGAACAACTGATGATCTGAACTATAAAAAAAACCGCACATAATATCAAATTCTGTGTAAAATGAGAAAACCATTGGAAAAAATTTACATAAATTACATGTGGGGATATAATTGACTAAAATGACAGATTTGGGAAAAAAGTTCAAGTCTAAAAATATTTTTTGGTATATTTAGTGATTGAAGCAGTAAAGCTTCTCGGACATATATATATATAGCTTGAAAATATGATGAAATCACTATGGATCTAAAAAGGAATTTCGAACATTATCAAATTTAGAAAGCTGCATTTTTTCTATTAATCTCTTTATTTTACTGCCAGAAGCCATTTAAAAATTCATTTTTTCAATCAAGCATTGCCCTTCAATTTTTTCAATCCATTTTTCTTTCTCTCCATTTTCCAAAAATGATTCGCATGTTTTTTTGACTTTTATTCCTTCTCAACCAATCCAACCAAACACCAGTGCTGACAATGATGCAATATACTACAACGCCTTCATTTCAGACACCCCTGTTTCCTTGGGACTTTTTTGTGTGAAGTGTTTTCCCTTTCTTTCATGAAACCTTCTTACAAAACTGAGCCTACAGCTGATTATACCTTAGAATGGTTGAATTCTATGATACTCCATGAACTTATTCAAATCAATATCTCCATTTTTGGGATGCTACTTTACTGTATGAATTAATATCCGACCATCCCCACCAATCAATCCAACTTCTGAACAGGGCACAGTTTTCTGGAAGGCAGTAAAAGGAGTTCAATGAAATGATCTTGCTGTTGTATAATTATCCCTTTGTTAATGAAAGAAATGAATGTTAAGCATTTTAGGATATTTGTCAGACTTGCATTCCAAAAGAAATTATGAATCACCACCTCCCATGCATCAGTATTGTTTGAACTGTAAGTTCATGATTTAAAGAAAAAACTCTTGTGTTTTGGTGGGTGGTGATCACTAAAGTCTGAATTTTCAAATAACTAGTGTGAATGCTGCCAGACACAAACTAAGGGATCAATTTAAGATGAACTTACATTGCAAATTCAATCCCCCACTAAAATCCTATTTAGGGGGTGAATTTTTAGAAACCAAGGTTTTTCCTGCTCATCAAGGTTGTGTGTGTGCATGTCTGTGTATGTGTGTGCATGCATGCGTACGCAAAATTCTAAGTTTTTACAATGAACGATGAGTGATGAGCTAAGTCCGGATTCATAGATGCATATAAATATCAGAACACGCGAATAAGCTAAACCCAGTGACAGTGTTTAAACTGGTCTGTTGTGGGTAAAATGGTATCAGATATCTGGTTGTTAATATTGTGCCAACAGTTGAAGGAAATGTAAGGCTGTGGGTTGTGAGGTTACCCCAGTGATTATTGGCATAGAGAATAGGGTTAGTGAACTTACACTGTTTGTTAACTCCGCATTAATGCCCTTGAAATACTGGCTCCGCAACGCCCACGATAGAGAATTGTGGCAAATCTTGGGGAAGGTCCATGTCCAACAACAGACGTTGAAAGACTGATGATGAATGCCTTTGAAAAGGGCATGAATACAACCCTTCTTTCCAGCCAACACTGTGAAGTGAACATAAAGAACCTTGGCTTAAGCTCAAACTCGGTCTGTTGATTCCATTTTCTGTCCCTGGTAACTGTTATGCCACTTTGTACCTCCTACAAAACTATTCTTGTTTTTCCTGTTCATTCATTTGGGTAAATTTGGCATTTGGATTTTATTTGCTCAAACCAAGACGATTTGTGTTCTCCTTTTGCCAATTTTTGCAATAACACACTTGGAATAGCAATTTAGATTGGTTGAAAGTGGCTAGACTTTCCCTCAAAATGGTTAAATTTGGGTAGATTTAATTACCAGGTAAGTGTATACACTTCAAAGGCTTATACAAAAGCTCCGAAAAGTAAAAATATACAATGAATCGATCAAATCTATGCTTTCAAATAATGTTTTTTTTTTTATCAAAACATCTAAATGTTCTAATAATGTTATTCTTGATGTAAAGATCTAAACCTTCTAGTCACATAATTCCTTATCTAAAGATCTCAACAATATTATTCTTAATCTAAAGGTACTGTTCTTCATATTTACAGAAATTTTTATTCATCTATATTTATTTATGCTTTTTGAGCCTTTGTATGAGTTTTTGGAGCTCATACAGGTACTTGAAAATCGAATTCACCTAATCTTAGCCATTTGTTGACAAATCTAGCCATTTTCAGCCATTCAGAATGGCTATTCTCTTGAGTGTTTATTGGACAGATTGTACTCCTTAAATAATAGAGTCCGGATGAATTTTGGTAAGATTAAGGTAAACAAACTAAAATTCCAGCTACAGCTCATTAATCTCTTAGACTATTCACTCATTAAATTTAATTACAGTAAACTTTTATTCTAATTAATTGAACTATTCAATGATACAAGTGTTTGTTTTATTGTTATATTCTTGAAAGTCTATTGTCTGAGATAAGTTTGTAGCAACCGCACATGAAGATTTCAGTGGATTATCTTAAAAACTAAATAAGTACATCCTTAAAATAAGGCTACCTGAAGTAACAAAGAAATTCACTTGATAATTTTTTTTCTTTCAATCATAAACTCATATGTTTATAAAATCCACATGTTGTAATAGCAAACATTGTAATGGCACTCTTAAATCCCTGATGGAACCGTAGTAACGCGAGTCCATTGTACTTCATGAACATTTTGATCGCATTTTGAAGATAAGTGTTTGATCTTTTTACAGGAATACTTATTCACTTTTCTGTCATTGTCTTTTTACAGCGTTGTGTCATGCTTGCAGCCTTTCCAGAATTTCTACCGCCAGATGACCAACTCAACATACAATGCTGTCGTTGATGTCTATGCTCCAATGTTTGCATGTGACTTCTTGGCTTTTCTTATTGTTGTGTTTGGCTACTGGGCATTTGGACCTGTTGTGAGTATCCTCTCTCCTTCCAGTCAGGGTTGCCATTTTATATTTTGCGAGATGAAAATTAGGAAGATTCAGTACTGAACAAAGCTATTCAGTTCTTAGAGTAAAGATATGGTTCTGAAGGAAAATTTACAAAAGATAACAGTAATCCTTTTATACATGAATGATATGATACAAATATATATGAACAATAGATGAAAAAAATCTATATTTTAATCCATTTTTCCTGCAAGCTTAGTCTGATGATGGATTTCAAGTTATTTGATTATTTTGATATTGAAGCTACTTGATTTGGAACCCTGCTTCAAGTAAATTCTATTTTAACCCTGTTTGGTTGGTTGATATTGTAGAATCTGAATGAAAATAAACAGCTTAAATTTTAGTCTTTGACCAGATGCAGAATAACTCATTCTGGCTTTTGGTAGATTCTGAAATTCTTCAAATAGAACTTATTGAAAGGACATTGCGCTAAAAATGGTACAGATATATAAAACTTGCGTAAAACTTCAAATCTCTCTCAAATGTATATTTGATGTCTCTTTGTCGATAGAACTGAATCATTTTTAAATTTTTTCTAGCAGTCAAGTGAAGGAGATGTAACAACATATATCCAGGAGAACAGGGTGAGTACCTTTTGCTCTACACACCAAGGAAAATATATTCTTAGGCATAGGATGACACAGTGGTTATCTACTGTGTCTGACTATTAGATGATACTTGCTAGGATATCTATCCCTTCTGAGTTGGCTGGTCACCACCATTTTAATGCATCCTAGTGTGCCCTCACATGCGCCATTCACATTTGGGAGGATGCCTTTGAATTTGGGATTTTAAGTCTTCTCTGCTATTCCGGACTTCTGTTCTTGGTTGGATGTACCGTCGTGGACATTGCAAATCTCCAGGTTGTGAGATGTGGCAGGGATGGGGTGTAATGGCCTATGATGGCTTGGCGGGGGCTGGGGGGGGGGACTCTATATGTTCCCTCCTCGGCTTATGGCACCCAGACTGTCACCCATCTAGGTATTGACTTTGCTCAATGTTGCTTAACTTCACTAATCTTATGAGAACCACTGTCCAACAATTTGACCAAAGGAAATATAGTGACAAGAAATTGTTTTGTTGAATCCATTTACGGTTGAATAGTGTGTTTTTTCAATGTAACATAGTAGAGGTGTTGCTGTGAAAATCAAAGCAACTAAGTTTGAGCTTTAGAAAAACAAACATGTTAAATTGTGATGAGCCTTGAACGGTACAGAAAACTTTAGAACTAATTAACCACATCGATCAAGGCATACCAGTGTATGATTTGATAGTATCAGTCATAAATTCAAACATATTGGGTTTTGAGTTATACTATTATGATGCTCAGACCCTCTCCTCACTAGACAGCAATGTATTTTTTCTGTACGATTGTTGATATTAACAATGAAAATGCCTTCAAATGCATCAGATTGCTTAAAATATTTGAGGTTGACAACAGATACATAGAAAAATGAATTTCTTATAGCTTTATTAAGTCTACCAATCTTTTCTCACTGGAAATTATCATGTTAGATAAGTTGATGCCTTTGGTTAATTGAAAAAAATAATCACTCAAAGTTTATAAATGGCTTATAAGATTATGCTTGTAAGGTTAATGAGTCTGTTTTCATTTCTTAGAATATCTTTTTTCAAATTATTAAAATGGGACTACGCTGTGCTGTAGCATAGCTGAATATAGCTAGAGATTTAGGGCCCCCTGAAGAGCTAGGCTCCTTGAAAGGCTTTCCCCTCCAATGTTTTGTGAGATCTGACAAAAAAGGAAAACTTGCAATCAATAGACATGCACTATCTCTTGGTTAGTAAAAAAAACAGTTCCAATTCATTTGTGTGCACTTATATTCTTGTCATTATTTGATGTCAGTAAAGATGCTGTTGGTGGACTATAATTTATAAAGCCTTCTGGGATCCTCAATCCCTTTAGGGACACTGAGCATATTCACCTACTTCTCCTCTCCAGGTATGTCTCTATCATTGTGTTTCTGAAAGTAAAATATTTGTGGGGACAATATGAACATGTGTGAGTAATTATCATCATCATCAATCTTTTAGCATCCTTCATTCCCCAGGATTTGCCACACCAGTCTATCCTGGGCCTCATAGAGCCAGTATTTTCTAAATTTGTCTACTTCATCTCTCCATCTTGTATTCTGTTGGCCTTGGTTTTGCATGTGATCTCTGGAGATCCATGTTGTGAGTCGTGATGTCCATTGGTTATCTGTCATTCTTGCAACATGGCCTGCCCATAGCCATTTAAGTTTTCTAATAGATTCTATGATGTCCCTGTCTCTTGTCTTCTTCCGGATATACAGTACTGTCTTGTGATCTCTCTATGTGAGGTTGGGCATGATTCTCTCATGAGCACGTTGTGATGCTTCTCACTTTGTGAGTCTGTTTCTTGGTTAGGTTCCATGTTTCAGCTCCATAAGTGACTATTGGGAGAATACATTGGTTGTATACTCTTCTTTTTAGTATCAACTTGTTTTTGAAGGTTGAGCTTACTCTGCCAAAGGATTGCCATCCCAGGGTGATTCTCTGCTTGATTTCTTCTTCTTTTGTAGGTTTCATAGAGATTTGTTGTCCTAGGTAGATATAGTGGTCTATTTTCCCCAGTCTTGCATCTTCGATTTTGACACTTATGTCCTTATTCTCAACGTGATTGTTGCACATTTTTGTTTTCCTGATGTTCATATGTAGGCCAACTTTTTTGCTTTCTTCATTTAGTTCATCTTGCATTAGTTGGAGGTCATGTTGGTTCTCTGCAAAAAGGACGATGTCGTCTGCAAATCTTAGGTTTAGATATTCGCCGTCTATTTTCATTCTGCTATTCTCCCGGGCAGGTTTCGGAAGATCATCTTAAGGCAGGCTGTGAAGAGTTTAGGTGAGCTGGTAACACTTTGTCTTACTCCTTTTTGGAGCTGGAAGGGCTCAGAGTCTATATGTAGCCTGATAAAGGAGTTGCTGTGTATGTATGTTATAGTACTTTGATGTATACAGGGTCTACACCTTGTAGAGTGATGGCCTTCATGACCAATTCTATAAATGCTACAGTGAGTGGTATTTTGTATTCTGCTGCTTTCTCTTTCAGCTGATTTATTGAATGGAGATGGTCCATGGTTGAATATTTTCTTCTAAATCCAGTCTATTCCCATGGTTGGTTTTCATCTAGTGTTTTAGTGATCCGGTTGGTGATGATTTTTGTGAAAAGTTTATAGATGCAGTTGAGTAGGCTTATAGGCCTATAGTTGCTGAGGTCTTTTGGGTTTCTTTTGTTATGTAGAAGCATTATGATTGCCGTGTTCCAGTCTTTTGGGACTTTACTCTGTTGTAGACATAAGTTGAATAGAATAGCTAGTTTTTGGCTGACAATCTTACCAGATTTTTTGAGTTGATCGATGGTGATATTATCTGGTCCAGGGGCTTTTTTTTTTTTTTTGTTTGTTTGATGGCTTGTTTAACCTCCCATGATGTAACTTCTAGGATGTCCTCAAACTGAATGTCAGCGTCTTGCGTATCCTATAAGTAAGTAAAGTGTTTGATAAAAGGAATAATTATGTGCCAGTAATCAATTCTTTGTTTCTCATTGTTAATTCTTTTTGGTTCCCTTCATAGGTACCTATTCCATTCCTTGTGATGCTGGTCGTACAATTCATGCTGATCATCGTCGACAGAGCTTTATTTCTACGCAAATTCGTCCAGGGGAAGTTCATTTTTCAAGTGACCTTGGTCATTATTGGACACATCTGGCTCTTTTTCATTTTACCTGCTGTCACAGAAAGGTACGTCAATTTTTTTGTGTGTGTGTTTAATATTACATTCATATAAAAGAATTTTAATATCATTACATAGGGGAATAATACCTGATCAAAGTTACTCCCCTTTGGCTTTTTAAGTGAAAAGAAAAAAAAAGAGAATTTTCTATTCTATTCACAGAAGAGTTCCACTGTCAGTAGTAGTGGTATCAAGTAGTTTCTGAGATTAAGAGTTAATTTTTACATCAAGTAGTTGGCCTTAGCATACAGCAATTTCTTTAAAAATGTATGTCTTGGCAGATGGTCTTTGTAGCATCAGGACTTGAGCTGCAATACCTAGGCTCTTAGTATAGAGTAAATGTTGTGCCCAAGTTCAACTCTTGACCATGCAGAAGGATTCCAAAGTAAAGAAGTGTTCAGTACATTCTGATATCAGCATGGTTGCAGAGATGCCTTCCCAGCTGGTTACAGCATCTGGTATTCCCGAATGATCACCCATTGAGGTACTGACCAGGCTTGAAATTGCTTAACAACTGGTGTATCTAACAACATGAATTGGATATAACTCTTTTGAATAAATAGCGCAGAATCAGCTTGATGTGATCAGTTTCATTTTGTTACTGGAATAGTACACGTAAAAAAAATGATTGGATTAGTTATGTATTGATAAATTATACAAGTATATATTTTAGTATAAATGTATTTATTTCTAACAAAAAAATATCATGAAAAAATTAACTTCTGTCGCTTTTTATATTTTTTTCTGTTTTTTGAATGATTTTAAAACAAAAAAGCAACAGAATTAGGTGCCCCCCATTTTTTGTAATGTAAGAAAAACTGATGTTCTTCTCATGAGAAATCAGAGATACCTATATTTTGTGGAATTGTTTTCTGTGCTGCTACCAAGACATCAGCAGTAGTGGTAGCAGTATTTTAGACAAAAACTCAGATGCAGTAGAGCATTGCTTTACCCACTTCCTCTATCTCTCTCTCTCTTTGCTTTAGTGTGAGAGAAACTAACAAGCAAATAAACTGAAAAAGTGACTTGCGCTTTCAAGATGAAAACACTCCATTTTAAGTTGTTTGATTTTTGCCTAGATATGCAATAGCTTTGAGCTAACAGTGTTGACAGATTGTCTACATTCAATCCAACAACTAGCCATTAGTTATTTTAATGCCCTTAGGAGAATACCTACTATATAAACACATTATCTTCTTCCAGTCCAGATCTTGTTTGATAAATACTTTGCATAAGGAGTAAAATTTATCTGCAATAACTGAAGTACCCGTCCACACTGGGTTGAATATTTGCGGAGTGAAAGTTAGTTCTAAATCTTTCAGGCTTGTAAAATTTATAGCATTACCATGAATAATTTCTGTGATTTATTTTCAATCATTTTCATAATATGTAGAAGAAAATAAAATCTGAAAACATTTTACTCTAAAAACCTTCCCCAAAGTCTATTAAGTATGCGTGCCAAATTTGGTGGGGCTGCATCTATGATTAAAGGTTTTCTTTTGTGTGACACTAACAAACAAACATACGGACAAACATCATCAAATTATATATATATGTAATATCTATATATATAAATTGGAAAAATAATAAGATATTTTGATAAATTATGTTTATGCAAGAGCAAATCTTAATTTGATAAGTGGAAGTGTCTGTTGGTAGGTGGAGAAATCTTGTTGATCAAAACCTGCTTGAAATTATATCACTCAAACTAGATGTATTCAATTGAAAGAAGTACTTAGTATTCAGTATTTTTATGGTATTTTTTGTTCAACTCAACGGGTTCTTAGTGGTCTGATAAATCAAAAAAATTTTTTTCTTCCAGGCAATTCGTCAAAAACACGCCTGCAATGTTGTGGTACTTTGTGAAATGCATCTATTTTGCCCTCTCTGCTTACCAGATTCGATCTGGTTATCCAACTCGCATATTAGGCAATTTCCTTACCAAGAACTATTCATACCTCAACCTGTTCCTCTTCAAAGGGTAAGTATGTTTAAGAAAGATTTAATACAATATGTAATTTTGATTAGAAAGTATTCGGCTGCCTTGAAAATCAACGTTTAAAAACGTGGCTTTTACCTTAGCTCGAATGTCAATCACTGGCGTTGAAAAAAAAAAAAAAAGAAAAGAAAAGAAAAAAGATGTACAGTTACCTTAGCCTTCAAACAAACCCATTTAGAAGAGATATTAAAGGGAGGCAACTTGTGTTTATAAATATAAAGTTATTTCTCTTCAATGTGTAAGCTCTTTTTAAGCGTATTTAGTTTCGGCTATATTTTTTTCTTCACCAATCCAAATTCTTAGATTTTCCCGAATCTTTTAACATCTAAATGCAAAACCTATATTTGCCGACGTAGATGTAGAATAATTGATGAACATTTCATTGATTAATTATAATAATTAGATGAAATATCTGTAAACACCTCCTTCTGTTTCTAGTTGGTATTCAAATGATTCCTATTACAAAAATCCACTTATTCAATTGATACTGGTCAACATTAAATTGCCTCTAAAGTATCTTCCCCGACACTCTCACAAGTGTCATCAAAGCCGTATGTTAACCTTGAAATTAAGTGAACTTTGTGTTGGATCAAGGTATTTTTTGCTTTTGTCATGCAACTATTTTCAGAGTGGATGTCGGAACACAAAATATCAACCAAGCTAAAAAACAGCTAGATCTAGCTATTTTAGAGTTAGATGTAGCTGGGCAACAGCTAAATTGGCAACTTTGACCCTCACTTACGTGTGCAAGTAATTAATTTTTTTTTTTTTTTCTTTGATTTCAAAAGACTTTCTTCCTTGACTTATTTTCAGTTTCCTTGCTATTCCTTTCTTGCTGGAGCTCCGCGCCCTCATGGATTGGATGTGGACAGACACAACTCTTGCCCTGTCCAGTTGGCTACAAATGGAAGATATCTATGCCAACATCTTCGTCCTCAAATGTTGGAGACATGCAGAAGCGGTAAGCCACTTCCTAGTCAAAATGATTAATAGTGTTAAAGATATTGACCCTCTGTCAATAAAGAAATTAGCTCTGTCCTTTAAAATTCTGAATAGATAGTTATGAAACCTTGTAATTTAAATTTAGAGGAAGCCACTTATTGTGATCACTTTGAGACCAGGTCTCTTGGATAACAATAACTGGCTGATAACATTTAGCAAAGAATATAGAAATTGAAACTATCTACTTTCATTGCTATAAATTCATTGTTCATCAAAGCCGTTGTAATGAACAACTTTACATTAGAGAAAAAATTGATAAAATTTATTGTATTCTTTTTATGAATTTTGAATTCATTTTAGATAAAATGTTTTGGACCAACTGATTTTGATAACAATAAACGTTCGATAACATTATCTGTGATTATAATAAATGTCTTTCAGGAATATTTAGTTAGGGATAGCATTCGGTTTTCATGAAGTGCAGAATTATGAATTGGTCTGCTTTTTAGATTTGCAAAAAGTTAGGAATAGGCATCGCAACCCAAACTTTCCGAGGCACCTTTGATAATGTTCTGCGAATATTTTTGATAGCAACCCACCTTAACTAATCAGATTGGACTTGATTTAATCTAATACATGTTTATTGAACTTGTTATCTTTTCCATTAGGGATAAATGCATATAAAATAATCAAGTTTTAATTTTTTCAATTTTATTCTTGATATTGGATGAAACATTATCATTTATTTTGACTGGTTTTATATTCATCTTAACTTTCAGTTGCTTTTTATTATAACTTTGACTGGGGCTGTAATCCTATGGCAATAATTAAACAGTGTAATTGGAAGTAACGTGTAAGCCCAGGGTGAGAATTGAACTCACACCCTCTAGGCAAAGGGAGTTCCAGAATATGCCGGGCTGCTTTTAATTATTTATTTTTCTTCTTCTCTTTACTTTCATTCTTTGCTACTAGTTCCATTTTACTTCCATCTCAATTTTTGTTGCGTTTTTTTTATTTTTATTTTTTTAAAATTCTCACCAGGAACTCATTCTTCATTCCAATCTGTGCTGTTAATTCATTAATTCATTGCCGAAAGGAAAACGGCTTGAATTTAGTTGTGATAAAAAAAAGCATCTAAGATAAACAATTGAACCAAGTCTGTTTGGATGTTCAGTCACTAAATTCAGATCAAGATTTTGAGATCCTTCAGGGGTGCATGTTTTGAAAAAGTTTGGGAACCGCTGTTCTAGATATTTGCATTTGACTATTTCTCTTTATTTTCTTTCTTCCTTTTTGTCTTCCAGACTTATCCAACCCCTCGTGCTAACAAAAGGAAATCCACCATTAAATATGGGGTGGGAGGTTTGCTCTTGCTGCTGATTATTTTTATCATCTGGTTCCCACTGGTTCTCTTTTCCTTTGCCAATACAGTGTATGAAGCCAATCCACCCATCACCTGTACTGTTACCATCTCTATGGGTGGATATCAGGTATGGCATTTTTATGTTCACTTATTCATTCACTGCTTCATTTATTTAATTTAGTGGAAGTGTATTTTTTTCTATCAGCTTGTTTATACAGAACAGTGATACTCAAAGGATGTGCTGCAGCTTAATAGTGTGTTGCAACTATCTTTCAAATATGCTGTGTGAATTTTCCCAAATATGCAAACCCGTATTTTGAGCCTGGGTATTGGCTGACACATTTTCTGCAGGATGGGTGAGTGAATGCAAAAGGGTATATTTGGAATATATCTTAGTGGAAATCCTGTTATAGTAATAGGAATTCCACCTGTCATTTGTAGTGTAAGCAAATATAAGATTCAGATGTCAGATAGTGCATTTGACTGTTGATCGAGACACATGACCCGACCCGACCTGACCTGACTCTTGGATGACATGATGGAGTGAGCAACAGCAAATAATTATGCAGTTTCCCTAAATATGGGAACATTAGGTTGTGGTTACATAAAACAATCGTACTGTACCATTATGATTTATTCACTATAAGCTTCCAAATTTCAAACCCTTTGCCCTCTGTGAGAAGGCATAGGGGCGGGGGGGGGGGCACTGCCCCAGTTATTTGGTGGGGTCTCAATCTTTTCAGCAACAAATGAAAGTTAAAAGGGTGATCTGTACATAAATCAGTGCTGGTATAAAAGTTTCGTTCATTGACTACTGAAATGTTTTTGCCTAATTTCAATTACAGTGTTGTAATGTACTCATTAATCCCAAAGTTTTATGAAGTTCATTACCCTAATTATGGTTTAATACAAACTAATGAATATGGACACAATATTAGTTCTTGTTTGAAAATATTACCAATGCATTAAACACATTTAAAACAAAAAAAGCTGTATTCAGCATTTCAATATTTTATATTACATTTTAACAATACAGCAGTCAGTTTGAATTTTAAGATCTACCTGTGTCTTGTATTATTTTCCATTGAACAACCATAGCCATCAAAAGTGGCAAAGGGTTCCATTCTGTTTTATATATGTACGTATGCGTGTTCCAGTGCTCCTGGCCATACCATTTTGTCTACAGACTTGAAATTTGGCATCAGTATCCTGTATACCCCCTTCTAAAAATGTTTTTTTTTATTTGGGAAAAAAGCTTTTTGGGGCCATATTTTGACAGGTGTATTTATATCATGTAGAATCTGCAGAATCTAGGTGTTTCTCTACTCTATTTTAGAAATTTCCCGTGGAAATAAAATCTAGATTCTCCAGAATCTAGATGTTTCTAGGTGTTTTTTTCCCCCCCTCTATTTCAGGTGTTTTCCACTGATGTCATAAATGGAATTTGTTCTGACTATATCTATTCTTCAATGTAACTTTTTTTTACAGGACTTCAAATTTTGATGCTATGATTGTTCAATTATTGACTGCAATGGCCAATCTATGTTTCTTTTTTTTCCCAAATGATACTGATGTGTCGAACAAAATTATATTTCTGTCCATTTTCTACAACTCTTCATATTTCTGTTTTTTTAATAATTTTAAAACAATGAGGCAACAGTATTGGGTAAGAAACAAATTTCTTTTTTAATATGAGAAAAACCTCAGTTTTATTCATGAAAATCAAAATCAAAACAGCAGTAGTTGTAGTTGTGATGTAGATGCACACACAAACACACAAACATACACGAACACACACAAACAGCTGGCATTTGATTGTGATTGTGCGTTTGAATTCACGGTTGTGTTGTGATATCAATTTCAATCATACATGAACAGATATACAAGTTACAGGCTTTCAAAGTTACTAAATGCACAAAATCTTGGCACCCTTGAAAAAGAATGCAGAGTGCTAAAGGTTAAGACTTATGGCATAATTTTTAAGAATATAACAATTTTGCGGTATAAGATTTGAACCACTTTCATTAGTTTGTTACTAGTTTTAATTGATTTTACTGTTGCTTTTTTATTCTAAAACTCTGGGTTGATCTACACATTGACCGCTTGGAGAAATCGTGTAAAATTAGACTCTGTGATGTGATAAAAGGCGTCAATAAGATAAAATAAAACTATTTAGAAAATACTGGTAAACCTTGAACAGTGGAGTTAATTCATTCAGATTTGTCTTTATTGTTAAAAGCTAAGGTTTTAATTCAATGTGTTTTTTTTTCTCATCTTATACTTAGTTTTATTATTTTGTACAGTAATACCATAACTGTACTTCATCAAATTCCACATTAGTCAAAACTGCACTACTCAAGGTATTACTGTAATAAGTAGAAATGCTTCATTTAAAAATAAGATCAAAAGATAACTGAAGCATTTGAGAAGGATATTGATTTTAAATCTAGGCAACAGAATTTGTAAAATTATACTTGTAGTAGCTAGAATGAATATTTTTAGTTGATTTTAATATGTTGGATGATAAAATAAGAATTTACTGAACCTATTAACTGCAGCAGATGATAAAGAAAATGTTATCTGTTACAAGATAATCCATTGGAAGTTAAAAGTCCTGACTCACAGATTGGAATGAGTTACTATCAATCACAGAAGAACGGAAATTTCATTGAGTTAGCCATAGAACTAGAATGACAGAAATTTGCTCTGATCATTTTGCTTAGGAATGGATTCAGTAAACATTTTAATGATTTTTTTTTTCACCCATTATGGAAGTAGATGAACACTGAACCAAAAATAGTTTTCAGATTATTGCATTTTGGGTAATTCTGAGTTATCTGCCAAAGATTAAAGGGCTACATGAAACAGAAGCCTTCACATTGGGATGTGTTCATGTTGGTAGGAATGGTGGAATCAATACCAAGAAGGGTAGGGCTTAGGAAGTGCATCCACATTTATTGATCAAGGAGATCCTTTCTTAGGGTTGATTGATTGTAAGATGCAATCTCCTGCTAGCAAGAAATAAAGAAGACCAGTTGATGAATGGCAACTTTTTCTTTGGTAGATGAAAGGCAGAACCGAATGAAGAACAGAGAAAATGGTGGAACTTTGTCAAGACCCTAAATTTGATAAAGGATACTCTTAAAGCCGAAACATTGTCGTCATCATTATTTATGGTCTGTTCCTGATCTTTGTTGGAATTGACCATTACCATGTATCATTTGGTCCTGCTGTCAACACACTTCTTCTCAAAATTCTCATCAACTGTGAATGACGAGAATTTCCGACATTCGTATCCGATGGCCAAATCAATAGAATTTCTGTTTAATGGTGATTGAAAGTAACCTGAGCTGACCTGACACATTGAAGTGAAGTTAGTAGCTAGGGGCCACCAGAGGGCTTACTCAACCACCCAAGCATGCTCAAAATGTCCCACAAGAGAGTTTGAGTGTTTTCTCAAAGGTGGTGGGGAGCAAATGAAATTTTGCTTAGAGAACTATAAAAACTTGATGGCAAGTTAGTTTTATTTGTGAGTCAGGGGTTTCGTCTTGCAATGGATAGCTATTACCCTTTTGTGGTTAATGGGTCAATCCTGTACAGTTTTTATTGCCCTTCAAGGCACATTCAGTTACTAGATTTGTTTGTATTCACATGTATTCTTCAGATATCTTGCAAGGGAGGGGGTTAATTCATTGGGAAAAAAAACTTTGTTTAGTTAACTATGGATGTACTAATTTGACTAAAAGTCTAAACATGTGAAAGATGAATTTTTCTTGATAATCTTTTTTTCTCTGCATACAAAAGTCTAAGGCTGTGTATTTTTCAATGTCTTGGAGTATACTTTCAACAAATAGTATTGTACTTCCTTTCTGACAAATTCCTAGGCTAACTCAAGTTTCTCAAAGGAGTAGATATTTACCTATTGACTCTGCATTTTTCCTATGTACAAGTATCCTCTGCTTTTCAAAAGTTCACTTTACGCCACTTTTTTGCTTTTACCAAAAAAAAAAAAAAAATGGTGAAAAAATTGAGTTTGAGCCATTATAGAGTTCACCATACCACCCAACCCCCCCAACCTCTGATGACTCAGTCCAACATACCAACATCACTATTGGGAAAGCTCAGAAATATTTCCTATACAACTTAATAGCAATTTTCTCTTCATTTTATGCTATTTCGGTTTACAAAAGGATTTGATTGGAACACTTCCCTTTTGATTAGCTGAGGAAACCTGTATTCTGATCTGTTTATTTGGATTTCTTCTGAGAATGTGAATAAGAACACAACCTGCTGGTATTCAACAGAAAGACATGCTTGTTTACTGCATATATTATAATCATCATTTCAACATCTTTTGTTGGACGTAGACCTCCCCCTAGGAGTTTTTCTATGATGTCTCTGACTTTTTTCTCTGATATACTGTGCAGTCTTGTGATCCCAAGCATGATCTCCTCCTGAGCACGTTGCATGGTTCTTAGTTTGAGAGCCAATTTTTTGCTTGGGTTTTACATTTTAGCTCTATAGGTGACTATCGGGAGGACGCATTGGTTGTGGAGCCTTCTTATCAGGACATGGGATTTTTTTCAGTCATCATAATATAATTATCCTTGTCTTCATTTGTTGAAATTTATGTGGTTGGAAATCTTGAGATCTGATGATCCACCATAGTGGGTAACTGCAAAATAATTGACACCTAAATCCTTCATCCCTCTTGTAAGAATATGGGTGAGAACATGATACTCTAGTCTAAATTATAGCTTCATCAAGATAAGTTACTTACTACTTGTTCTCACTTACATGTTAAATGGGTTCTTAAAAAAAACAATTTTTTTTAATCATAAAATCTAAATCTATGAAACTTTTAATTTCAAATTCAGAATATTCCCAGAAATAGCATTGTTATCAGGCATCTATCATAGTCTTTGCTAATGATCTTTGGGTTTTCACTGGACAATCTCCCTTTTTCATCCTTCAATCGTTGAGAATCTCCATATTTCTTTACGATCTAGCAATATATATCATTAGAAACAGTCAAACAAAACTGTCACCAAAACTTTTAACACATGTGTCTTCAGTTTTCTTGTTGGTCTGGCTGGCTGATCTCTGTCTTCAGATATAATTCTCTCTTTGACTAATTTTCAACATCTTTATGGTGTTTTTTGGCTATCATTTTATTAGCTGTCAAACTAGCATGAAGATTTTATAAGAGTTGGATTTCAGTTTGGGAAATTTTCCTGCTAACACCAATTTGTATGTGTGTTGCATGCAGGCCATACCAATGGAGCTAGAGGGCTGAAAATTTAGATATTTACTCCTTATGTCTTTAAAAAAAAATTCCTACCTAAATAGGTTTTGGGACTTTTTAGTGATCATTGCTCAACAAAAGTCAAGGGAAGTACCTCATACATTGATACCTCTTTCTCTAACTTTTTAATTGATCACTCCCAACATGACAAGCTGCCAAAAAACTTTTATCATATGATGGTTTCTATTGAAGTGACTCACAGGATCTGTAAGCCAAGTGAATAATTTATACTATTTCTCTTTTGAATTATCTTTGAACCTGATTGCAAATTGTTGTTGAAGTTTTTATAAATCCCTTGATTTCTTTTGATGTGGTTGAATAGTAAGCTGCTTGGGACTGTAGTTAATTCAATTGAGATGATATTTTATTGTTTGCATGCTTACAGAAAGTTTGAATTTCTCTTTTGTTGATGGATCTTCAATTTTTTTTCCTTTCAAAAAGTTTGTGTGGATATCAGTTGAGTATTCTGACTATGAGTGAACTTAATTGGAGAAATCTTTTCTGAGCAATCTTCTTTGAAGTATTGTTGTTGATATTGAGATGAATAAGAATGCATTGATGTCTTCTTCTGTTCTTGCAACAGAGACAATCCCCATTTTATCTTCATACAAGTTCTTGTTTTTTTTCCATTTTGGAAAGTTTTTCCATCAGATGAAGTTGAGTAAAATAAGAAACTGAGTTTTACCTTACAACATTTGCAGCTCTTGGTTGTATATAATAAAAGCAAAACCAAAAAGAAGACTGAGACAAATGGTGAAAAGTTATTGCCCAATGCCCCCAACAGGACAGGAGGACCTAATTGCTAAATTTAATATCCCTTTTGAATATTTGAATTTGCTAATTGTGTGCAACAAATACTTTTGTTTTTGTCTAGTTCTATTTTAGTATCTAAATTGAAATTTACACATTTTTCCAGCCTCTCTTCAAGATGACATCGCAACAACAAAACATTCATGAAATTACTCATAAGCAATATACTGGTTTACAAGAAACTAAGAAGAGTAACTATGTGAGTATTGTTACCAATTGTAAATAGTTTTATATGATTTCTCAATTTTTGACAATTTACATGATTTTCATTTGTGAGGATTTGAAAATCTTTCATTGCATTTTACTAAAATTTAAAGGAGACATACTAATACAACTAATGATACTTTTTTAGTTGATTAGAAAATATGAGTGGCAACACAAGATAAGTGCCCAACTTACCATTTTCTAAAAAGTTGATATTTCTGTTATGGTTTAAAGTTACAATGCTCAGGCTTGTTTGATTTTGAAGTTTGAACATACTTTATTATGATTCATACAGTTATGAGCTTCCCCCCCACCTGAGCATTGCAGCTCTAAAAATAACAAAAATATCGACTTTTTAAAAATGGTGTGCAGGGCACTTATCATGTGAGTCCACTTACATAGTGGTTGATTACTTAACCATGATAAAAATGGATAAAATTAACAACCAATTTAAATTTCAAGCTTTAAGGTGTCTAAAATTAGAATTTTTGCATGAATAGATTCAGTATCATGTGTATTATGCAGCATTTTCTATGTTTGTCTAGGTATTTCTACACAAAAAGAATTTCCCGTTTTTCTTTTTTTTTCTTTGAGGAAAAAAATAATTGAAATTACACAATTGAAAGTGGGATATCTTATTCTATATGATATGTTTCTACTGAAATATTAACATAGAAAGATTGATTAAAATAACATTGTTTTGTTCAACAGAAAGCCTTGGGATTTGTGACTAGCTATACCAAAGAAGACATCTCAATAGTGACTGTCAATGGTGAATCAACTTCTGTATGGGGCATCAGTCCCCCCAGTCAGAAAAAATTGTTAGCTGACTTACTGGAAAGCAGCTCTTTCAATATGGAGTTACACATTTCATTTTCAAGGTAAATTTTTTCTAATTATCTTTCTTTTTAGATACATTGCTTTTGTTATCAAATATATTTTCGCTTTTTTAAAATAATGTCTCAAAATTTGTTTTTCCCTTTTTCATATTGTTCAATATCATCTATTTGCATAATCTACAACTTCATCAGAGGTCACAAAAGGATTGAAGCTTTTAATTGATACTTGCAAAATACCCCTTGCTTTACTAACAATATACCAAGGATTGAACTCTAAAGCACTGTAAAAAAAAAAAACGTATCTCTCTTTCTCTGCCCCTAATCGTAACGTCTGAACTAACTAGTATCTGGTCTTTATTTTATGGAATTGACACATAAGTACCAGTAGCAATTTCGTGTTCAAGTATTTGCATTACCACCTTTTTTTCTTTCTGTTTGTTGCATTACAGATTGAGAAGTTGCATGTCTTAAAATAAATCACATTTTTTTGTTTGTTATATAATCATATTGCTTTTCCTAGTTATTCACATTAAAGATTAGAATAGATCAAGGAATATGCAATAATGATTATCTAAACTCTGCAATTCTTTCCTATTTACATGTTCCCCCACTAGAGCAAGATGTGACACCCGGTTGTTTTTAATGTGGGGTTCCATACATGAGAAATCTAAAAGAAATTGCTCTAGTATCCCCAAAAAGGCAACAGGGCTAGCCTGACCCATCCCTCTTAGTGCAATTGGAAGGTGCTGCCCTGGGTTGTACTATTCCTGGAGAATGGGCAGATTCATTTTGCAACTCTGCAATACTTTATCACTTTTTGCATTTTCAAGTAGCATGTTTTTAGTCTAAAAAATGAAACAAAATGTAATAAAAGCATTTAATACCCCTGTCGGCCTTCAAAGGGTTACATGATCATATATTAAAAACTGCTTGTTACTTTCTCATTCTTGTATTATTTTGATATAATCCCTGGGTACAATGGGTCATTTTTTCTCTTCTTTTTGATTTTTTTTCATGCCTTTTTTACCTTTATTTCAAAGCAGTTCAAACGTTGATGTTTGTGATGTTGTCTATTCATCTTTTGCAGAAACAAATCATCTTCGCAGTCGGCAGAGATTGTCAGTAATCAATTCCATACGGTATTGGACAATGCAACTACCAAACACTTAGCAGCTCTTATAAGTGGCAACACGACGGAGAGTGTGTAAGTAGAAAGTCTATTGTATCATGGATCTTTGTACAACCAGGAAGGGAGAGGTGAAGAGATTATTCCGATAACGTTTTTAATCTCGTCTTTTGATGCAAAGAGCAAAGCAATCTGTTCTCTCTGATAAAAATATTGCAAAAGTTCTTTTTTGATGATTTGGCATATTCACAACCTTTTTGTATCATGTTTTCTTCGTTTTTAAATATTCATGACTATTCTTAGGTTCATTTTATTGTGAAAAATTTTTCATCAAGTGTGAATAACGCAGATTATAAATGGAATTATGTTCGGCAATAGATTAGATACCCTGATGATGTAGACTTGTTTAGAAAATATTGTCTCCCTGACGCCTATGACCGAGAGGTCTGCAGATCTTGGGGAAGATTCTTATTGTCCAACAACGGTTGTTAAAAGGCTGATGATATAAATAACATAAGGCTTTCTGTTAAAATATTGCAAAAAGCTTGTTTAAATTCATTTGGGCTTCTGATTTTTATGTGTTGTCATTGGATAGTGTAAAAAAAAAGGTTTCTTTCTTCAGTTTCAGTTGCAGCCATCAGACCCTCTCCCTTCCTATCCTTTTTTCAAATTACCTAACTTTTTCTTCTCTCTTTCTTCCTACCCTCTTATCAAACAGTTTCATCCACCCTTCCCTTCCTACCCTCTTATTAATCTACCTAACTTTTTCTTTTTCTCTCTCTCTCCCCCTCTGCTGTGTCTATCACAATCATAGTATTAGTAGCAGCCATCAACTGTGCCTGTTGTTGTACACTTATAAACGTCAGTGAAGCAACAGGCTGTGAACTAGCATACAGAAAAGTTCCTACTCCTGAAACTAGTGAGTGAATGATAATGTGCCTCACCAACTTATAGTGTAGCAGTTGGTAGATGGTTTGATAATTACTACTACCCACAACAGACTGGTTAAATCACTATTTTTTTCATTTGTTATATACACAATTCAAAAGTCGCATTAATCATCTACAGTCAGAATAGACGTAGGAGTGGAGTTTTCCCTTGCAGCAACCAGGCTTGTATTCACTTCTATTCACGCAACTATGAATCCAAAATGATGCTGGGATGTTTGAGGGTTTTGTGAAGTCGGAAAGAACTGACTCTTTGAAATCTTGATTGGTTTTCTCATGAAGAAAAATGGTCTAGTCCTGTCTGATAGGATTGGTCTTGCCAATAAACCTGTTATCAATCTTCAGATAAGTGAGACCAATGTGTATCATTCTCTCTCTCTCTCCTCTCTCTGTCACGGTTCACAAGTTAAATGAATCCACTTCAATAAGAATCAATTGTAGACGTGATGTAATTTGATTGATTTATTGGTTATTAGAAACTCGTACCAAAAATGGATCTTGGGTATTCATATCCATCAGTCCAAAACGAGCACTATTCAAATAAAGAGTGTAAGAAAAAAAAAAAAAAAACAGTTCTGGTTAGTCACTTGATAGAATTTGTTTTGCTGTATTGGAGGTGATCAATTAAGATTGAGAAAAAGTGGTGATCAATGGATAAGTTACTTCTCGATTCTTGTTGGGTGGTGAAAAAAAAAAAAGATTCTTCCACAAAAAAACCCCCAGCATGAATGATTTCTAGGTATAAACCAAGGACCAATTTTGCATAAACTTACAATTGAATTGAACCTCCCTCGGAAAACCCATTTTGGCGAGAAATTTTGAACCTTCCCTCTAAAAAAGTATGGTTTTCTTGACATAAGATGTAAATGTTTGATTTTTTTAGCCCTGTAGCTCCACTGGTGCAGCTGTATACCTAGCCAGACCAGCTAAAAAGCTGAAGAAACCTGTGTTTTTGACAGTCTTGGTTGACAGTGTTTAACAGCTACTACTCTGATTTTGAATAATCATATGTAATTATACTTGAGTTTTTAGCCCATACTTCAGTTTTCTTTTTATTCTATGATAATTACTGTATCAAAAGTACTGATCTGGCAAAATAAAATTATCCAGAAAATGTTAAGGATGAACTTAAAACCTGTTTCATTGACAAGTGAATTTGATAGAATTGGAAAGAGTTATATAATTCATTCAACTCTTCAGAACCAAAGAAGCTAACTGCTACTTTAAAGAAAAAAGAAAAATGTGTCCACGCATCTTGGTAAGGTTAAATAACAGAAATAGGAAGGGAGAGTTGTGATGTCATTAAAAGGTGTAACGTCATCAAAAGAACATCTATTCTGGTTGATTTTTCATACCATGATATCATAATAGAATGTACGAGGTCTACATATTTGTATTACCCCCCCCCCCAAAAAAAACCAACAAAATTGACTGTTTCTGATTTTAATTGGAAACAATACTCGCAGGATATTTCTGTTTGGATGATTGAATGCCTTGTGAACTCTGAAAAACTCTTTGAACGCTAATGACCCTTCTTGAAAATATAGGCAGGATATTTTCATGTTGCAATATTTTACAAATATGAGAATAATTGACTCAAAGAAAGACTACTTGCCCTTCTTCCTCCTCCAACTACTGTGGATAGTGGATGCCTCATTGAACTTATGGTTCTTGTTTTTATATTCATAAGGAATAGAATTAAGTCAAGTCAATATCCACCCTCTCTTAGGTACTGGACTAAAGATATGGTCCCATTCAAAGAAGTGGCATAAACACTATATTAAAGGAGTGACATAACAAAAGTTAGGATAAGGTTGGAATTTTTGCAAATTGATATTCATCCATTAATTTTGAAGATTAAACTTTATCTTTAAGTGAGAGAACGAGAACAACTTAAAGCTGACAACTTATCTATGGTTTCAAATAGGCACTGAGTGGTTCAGAAGCAATGATTGTGGTTTCATTTTATGTTTCAGAAGTTAGGAGTGAAATTCATTCAGAAGCATATCACTTCTTTATGACTAAACCCAAGGGATACTGTATATAGAATTGCTAAATGATCCCTGATTTAATTCAAGCCAAACAAACATGGCCATTATAATTTCATTCAAAATTTGACATGCCTATAGAAAAATTGTGTCTTTATTTCTTGGAGGAAGAAACTCCATGCTAGTTAACCATTTCAGTTTATTCTTGTGTTTTGACATTAAAACTATTCTTAACAGTTGATTTTCCAGAGAAAATAAAGTTGAAATATATATATCTAACAGTAATCTACTTTTATGATGATGGAATATATTTTTCTGGGATCACAGAAGCAATAATACGTGTACAAAAATTATTTTGTGTCTATTTTAGACAAATATGTATCTCTGTACATAGTGATATTGATGTTAGAAACCGTCAACCAAAACTGTCAGCATGGATTTCTTCAGTTTTCTAGCTTCTCCGGCTAGCTTGCTGGCTATGTATGTATGATGCATACAGGTCACACCAATGGAGCTAGAAGGCTGAAAATTTCAACATTTACTCCTTATGTGTAGAAGTTTTTTTTCATTTTTGCTTTTATTGAGGGGGGGGGGCAATTTTCAATGTAAGTTTAGGCTAAATTGATCCTTAGTTTGTGTCTCTGACTGCATTTATGCTTGTTTTTTTTGTTTTTTTTACTTCAGATTTTTTTGTATCCAACTGAAATTGATCACTCCAAACATGGTTTCTATTGAGTGACTAACCAGACCTATCATAAACAAGAATCAAACTTATTACTCTGTTGGATTGTCATAGCAAGTAAATTCCAAGATAGTAGAAATTTGAGAAGCCACTTTTGGTTTGCGTTTTATAAAAAAGATTATCTTGTTTTCCCTGCTAATCCTTCCAAAAATATTTCCTCGAATCATTCTAAGGTACTCACATGTTTTTCTTTCACCACGATCAACATCACGTCCAATATCAACCTCCTTCAATATGTCTTTTTCTTTTTGGGATTATATATTCCAAAATGTTCACTTTGTGGAAACACATACTCATTCTTATACAATAAAAATCAGTAGATCCCCCCCCCCCAAAAAAAAACAAAACAAACAAACTGTAAACCAATGAATTCAATTTAGAATTAAAAACCTTATTCATGGCAAAAGAATTGCAGTGAAATTTTGTGCTCCATTTTCTTCAGATGACAATGTCAAACAGGAAGAGACTTGAAAAAAAAAATGACCGTTTATAGAAACGCAGAATCAATATCTTGTCTCTTCTTCCAATAGACTCTGTTTGTGTTGGTACTGGTTAAGGGAATCTGCAATACAGGATGCTGTAGGCAATGTTATTGTAAGATAGGTTTCTCATTGATCATTGGTGAGCTTTTGTATTGGACCTTGGCTTTGTAGAAAATGGTTTCGGTAGCTTATTAGGACTGTCCGCTCTGAATTGTTGATAATAGAATTGTCAAACCCCATTACAAAGTCTGGAGTTGACTTAGTTCTCCTTCTGTAACAAGAACAAGTACAATCCTCACCAAAATGAGGGGTGTAAACCCATGTGTGAAATCCACTAACAAACCAACTGATTGCCAGGAGGCTGTCTTACGGATTGAGCTAAATTGATAAGTCTTAGATATTAATGAATATTCATCATGCAGATATGCACAAGCTTATTTCATTATTTATACAAAAAAAAATATTTTTTATAATTTTTTATCCAACCCTCTGGTGTTGATCATCCTCAAGCTAAAGCTAGTTTCTACATTTGCCAGCATATAAGACACACTTGTATCATAGTGATAAATATTTGCATTGAGTGACTGAGGCAATTTTTGTCCTTCTAAATTGCGTTTTATTCCAAGAAAATGCTTTTAGGTGCAAGATATTTCACTGGTCAGCTTTCAGACCAAATTTCTATAGAGTTCCATGAATCTGGAAGCAAAAATGGATTTTTTTGTGTCTGGACAAAAACTGACATTCATGGTTTCAAAGTATGGAAGCTTTGAATAGGGAAAAAAAGATTGTCCAGTGTCTAACCTATTATACCACTAATAGATACATGGGCTTTCTCTTAGAAATATCTAATAGGTTACTGTCTCCTTAGACTCCCTGTAGTAGTTGTAGTTGTATTGTAAACAACTTTTCAGAGTAATTTCTTTCTGCAGTGTTAACATTAGAAGAAAATGCTATTCATATTTTTAATCAAAAGAAAACATACCAAAACATATTGAATCTTAATAAGTTAGTGTGTTCCTAACTATAAGGTAAAGTAAATGCTCTTATAAGTAGCTGATGAGTGTTTGGTTTTATTTTACTTTTTGATTTTTTTTACACTTTGTTTTTTATTAGATTTCATATCTGCTTAGTTAGTATTTTGTTGTAAAACTAAAACAAATTAGTGTGCTCTCAACTATTTGGTAATATAAATATCCATATAGTTAAAATTGTTGGATCAATTTGGATTTTTCTTTTCTTTTTTGCAATAAAAGCATTAATGTTAAAAGATAGAAACTGTCAAGATGGGTTTCTTCAGTTTTTAAATGACTCTGTTTGGCTGTATGTGTGCACAGGCTGCACCAATAGAGCTAAGAGGCTGAAAATTTCAACAAAAGAAATCATAGCTGAGTTGAGTTATCAGTATTTTCACATTATTTTTTATACTTTGCTCCTGAGTGATTTCTGTTTTTCTTTAATGGTTCATAACCTGGAAAAGGATTTTTTTGCTTTGACCGACAAATCAAAGTAGTTTTTATTCTTCCATTGAAAGAAATTCATTATGATTATTAGCTCTTTACAAAATAATATCATCTGCTGTATGAGATTTAAAAGAACAAACACTTTTATTGAATAGAAAATCATTGCTCATAAGAGAGAGAAAGAGTAACTTTCAGTCAGATTGAAGCCATTAATGGTCTTCAAGTCAACTCATTACCTGTAAACGAGGGAAACATCAATTGTTGCAGTTCTATGGCTAACTCAATAACATTTCCATTTCATTGTGGTTGATGGCATCTTTGAGTCAGCGCTTTTATCTTGCAATGGAAAACTTGCAAGGGACTGGGGCTTTTATCTTGCAATGGGTAACTAATGCTTATAGCCATCTGTAACATTAATAGGTTAAAGGTGGACAATATAAAACCTTTATTGAGAGAGGTCAGTGTGTGTAAACATTTTATTTGAATTGTTAGAAAACTGTAACTGCAAGATATAGAAATATTTCAGACCATATATGTTTCAAAAGCACTCATAATAGTGTGTGTGGGTTGCATATAAAATGAACAAAGCTAGTTCCCATATTTGCCAGTATGTTACCCACATACAGACCGGTTTAATCACTGTTGCTGAGATTTGGTTATTCATGAGATCTGACTTATAAATTTTCTATCCACACTTTGCCCAACCTTTACCATTCATAGTAGAAACTTGAAATTTTACACACACAAACACACACACACACACACACGCTCATCTGAATGAGTATAAAAAAAAATTTTTTTTTTTCCTCCTTCCAAAATTTCCCCTCCAAAAAAACGTTCTTAGTGGGGTTTCAATATAAGTTCATATTAAATTTGTCACGGGTTGTACGTGCTAGTTTTTCAAAATTTTTGAAAGTTCAGAAAAATTTTTAAAATTCACTCCAACAAAAGGCGAGAGAAGTATTGTATTCATTGATCACCCCTTTTTTTTCTAACTTTTTAATCGATCATCCCTAACACAGTATATATGGTGGGGATGATTCATAATTTCTTTTGGAATGCTATTTATGATTGGTTTAGTCGTGAGCAAATGTAGCTTAATAAATTCTTAATCTCTTTATCTTCTAGGAATGTAACCAATTTATTTAACCCGTTTCTGAAGTTACAGAATAATGGTCAGATTACAACTATACCAATGTTACAAGGTGAGTGTCTTTCATCTTTCTAAATCTAAATATCCTCATGAAAGTCTTTTAATGTTTTATATGATATTCTGTGTTATGCCTAATTTGTTATTTTGCTCTTTTGCAGGTGACTTCCCCATTTGTACTCTTCTTTCTAACACAGGGCTCCCCAAATTTGTTTAGACCATCAACTCCTTCACAAGATTCTAGATCCCACATTGAGTCTCTAGCATGTACAAAAACTTAATAATAAAGTCGAGGTATCAGTGATGGTAAACTGTATACCACACCTGCTTTTCAGTTAGCTCTCAAATACTGAAGTGGCAACTTCCACCTATCTCTTTGGAGGGCTGATATACTAACAATGTATGTTTAAGTAAACAGATATAAGATAAATAGACAATAAAAACTAATTATGTATTAATCAAAAATAGAACCCCCCAAGTCCCCTGTATTTATTGACCCCTTTTGATTCTGAGGTATTTGAAGAGTGTGGTTCCTAAACAGAAGTGCCATTTAAAGAAATAAATGTGTTAGATGGATTAGAAATCGAATCCTAGATTTTAATATTTTTATCTTATTACAACCTTTATATATATATATATATATATATATATATATATATATATAGTCTATAAGATGAAAAGTAATATCAAGAATTTGATTTTTAATTTAGATAAATACTTCTAATTTTCAAATGGTGCTTATCGTGTTTTGGAACCACACTCTTTATTCATTGGCCCTGAGGGGTTAATATTGACCACATCTGAGACCTCTGCCCTAAAATTTCATCCTACTACTTGGTGTCTTGGGGCATCTGTTCCTGCTTGTCTCTTGGGGCATCTCAACATTTTTCATCCGTTTATTGACAATAGTCTCTCTAAGTCTCCATTGTTCCTTTCTTCTATATGTCTGTTTCTAATGTTTTCTTCTTAGATAAATCTCTCTAGGCTTCTATCTTCTTTTACTTCTATTGTTTTAACTTGAATATCTGCCTTTTACCCTCTTTCATTCTATTATTTTTTTCTCTCTTCCTATCTTAAAGCTTTGTCTCTTTATTTCACATATGGACAACCGTAGGTCATGGGCCAGATTTGGTCCTTGGCAACATTTTTTGTTGCCTTTGGCCAATCTAGGTATTTATTTAAAATCTTATACAATTTTTCTCAAAGTCAATTTTATAATTTTTATTGTAAAATAACTATTGTCTTGGATTTACAAACATAATTGTAGTTCATATGTCTGTTTAAAATAGAAATCAAGTACACTTTCTGTAATATAATCTAGATTTTTGGAGTGAATGTGTAGCCTGTTAAATCGAAAGAGTTGTTCATATTTGTTTTATGCTGTTGTATTTTTATGTTTTTGTCAATTTTTTGTTTTTGCTTTTGTATCTTTATTTTTCTTGCCTAATTGTCTTTTGACTGGGCTCTCTAGCCTTAGTTGACAATCAGTCCAGGAAAAAGACTACTCAGAATTCAAAACCAGGGGTGGAATCTGTTTGTCCTGACTCCTGGTTGTGTTCCCTGGCAATGAAAATGAAGACGTTGCAAAGTCGTGAGAACAAGAAAGTTTGGATCTCTTTCATAAAGCAGGATTCAAAGATATAACAATGACTGAAATAAATGAATTGCTAGCAACTCACCAAGAAGAACCAAACAATGAAGATCTTTCATAGACTGAAGATGATATCACCGATCAGAATTTCTCAAGTGATGCAGATTCAAATAAAAGAGGAAAAATTAGAAAAAGTATCAAGATCTCTGAAAGCAGCGTAGGACCTTGAACTGATAGCTTCTGAAGTAGAAGAGAATGAGAAACCATGTAAAGCATTCAAGGTTGACATTGATTACAGGATGAATTATTATAAGTATCTGACTGATGGATACATGAAACAATAATAAAACGTATTCTGACAAGTCTAATTATTTCACTAGAATACTTGTAAAGTCTTGGTACCTTTCAATATTCTTTAGATGCTGTTCACATAACTTGAGTTCATGTACGTGTTTTTGACAGCAAAATAAACTTTTTTCATCTGCTTATGTGTCGTATTCACCGCAAATTTTTATCTTTAAGGTTTTTGCCAACATTAAGATGAAATTCAATAACAAGGCATATAATCATTTCAATAATGTACAAAAAGATTAGTATCTCAGTTTCCTTCTAAATGCTAGTAAGAAAATGTGGCAGGCTACTACATGCATTCCTTCTACTGCATATTTTTTACCTGGACTGTACCTTGTGTCCAGTACCAGGCTTTCCTGTACTTCTGTATCATTTTTCCTCATAGTTTCATCTTTGTTTTCTTGTTTGATACCTCATTCCATATGATTCACAAGATCAAATAACATTTGGATCTATTACTCTTCCTGATGATGATAAAACTTGCCCTTTAAACTTTCAGATCACATCCAGCCTTACCTATCATTGAGCATCCATAGGGGCAAGCTGTCCAATATAAGTGGTGAGGTGGAATGGTGGCAGGTTGTTGAGGTCAACCCCCCTGATCTCAATTCGCCTGTCATAACGAAAAAGTCTAATACTAGCAAGCTGACATTTTTCACATTCAACGACAGAGTGGCTCCAGCTGGCTTTTCTGTCATTACAGGATATGGGTATGTTTTCCTTTTGACCCTGCACTCCTTTCTGCCATCTCTTTTTTCTTTATTGCTTTGCAGTTTTTATATCAGATTGACCAAGCAGCATCTTGATCTGGATCAGATCAAAACCGATCATTTTAATGGCAAAGGTTTGAGAAAGCGTTGTTTACGGATTGTGCTCTGAAGCTTGGGGTGAAAAAATTTAAACCATTGGATTAAAATTTGTAGTTTGTTGGCTGCAAGGTTTTATTTTCCTTTATATATTTTACAAAGTAGGAAAATGACCATTTCGATACGACAGGCCGTGGTGCAGTGCTGAAAAAAGTGAGGAATGCAGTGCTACCTACTCTCGGAGAAGATTGGGGTTCATCCTTAACTGTCTCCTTTGAGAAATTTTAAAAAGTTTCCAAGACATTTTGAGTCCATATGGAATGTATATTTGGGCATATTTTGGCTTATTTTTCTCACCAAGAAATTATTCAAATAGAGGATTTTAGTAGTAGATTAATGTAAGGGAACACTGTTATCATACATTCCCACAACACTACACCCTGATGGTGTGTTTATCATAAAATATTTTGTGCTGTATATGTAATATATTCAATACTATGTAAGTGGCAGTTATGTTAGAAAAAATGGTCAAGATTTAACCAGAAAGATGCAAATTATTGCTATTGTAGTGGATATGATCCAGGCAATTAGTTGGAATTCAATGATTTGTTAGTAATTACCAAAGTACCTGTAAAAAAAATGATTAATTATTTCTGGATGGATGAATTATATAAACGTCTATTTTAGTACAAATGTATTTAGTGTGATAAAACTTTGAAGATCACATTCTTTGAAAAGAAGCTTGATTCCAGGAGTTTACCTCAACCTTTGTAATATTGTATCTGAACTTTAAAGTTAGTCTGATTCATTTTTCTACTCAGAGCTGCATATAGTTGACCATGGATGAATACAGGCCAAAGGAAGAAGAAACCTACTTTATTAAATATAAAGATTTGCTTATTGTTATCTGTAATGCAAAGGAGATAATCTAGTTATTGCATTCCAGGCCTCTGTACATGTTAAATGCATAACGTCTGTTATTGAAAAAACAATATTAGATTTACAAGGAAAAAACATCAGACTACTCGTTTTGGATGATTTATATATTCCCAGATGATTAAAACACTAAAAACAATTTTATCTTAAAAATTTTGGTAAGATTTATATAAAATTCTTAGAAAATATTTAAAAAAAAAATTAATGTAAATATTTTTCTTCTGATGTATAAATCTACAATATTCAAAAAAATAAAATTAAAAAGCTAAATGTTAGTTTATATAACTGTTTTGAATTTTCAGATTTAGTGAATTAATCCTCAATGGACTGATTTTTGAAAAAAAATTAATTGATCTATCTTTTTTTAAAATGTAAGCATTGAAAAATTTAAAATGACAGCTGTCTCATTGAAATAAAATGTATTAAAAATTTGAAAGAAAATGAGAAATTTAATTTTTGTCTTTTTAAATGACTTGAATGTATCAATATCATTTGGAGGGGGGATATAGGTGACTTATTCAAATAATAACAAAAATCAAATTAAAAAAATTCAACTTGGGGCAAAATTAACTTGGAAATACTATGTTCGAACAGCAGGACAGTGATGTAAAGGGTGTCACCTGTCTACCTGCCTCCGGGCCAGATGTCTGAATCACGGCTGGGCTTCCTTAATTTTACATTTTTACAAAATAAACAAACAATATAATAAGCAGGGAGATTTTTGCCATCGGTTTTATAAAAAAAAACCCCATTTACCTCAGACTTAAAATCTTAGATCTTATGGGATTTTAAGTCTGTCTTGAACCAAACAAAACATTGATGTATTTTTTATTCCTTAGTTGTCAACAAAATTGAACCAGGCTTGGTCAGTGTGGAATAATGATCATCGTTTTGTTTTTGCTTTTGTTTACAGCTTGTTTTGAATGCTTCATATTGTTTTTAGAACTTTTTTTCAGTATTGTTTCATCTCTTAATTCATTGTTGACTTTGCTATGATACTTTTAAAGTGAAAAATTAATTATGTTTATTTTTTTGTTTTTGTTTTCCTGGAGCATGTTGACTCACTGTGATCAAATATTTTTTGGTGAAACAAGAATTTTTTACGCATATGCCAAAAGCTTTCCCATTGTTTTAGGCTACAAAAAAAAATTGAAAAAAGGTCTCCATTCAAACTGTTTAGTATGCTTTTTAGATAGTAAAAGCTTCTCTCAGATATAGGGTTGACATTTGATACCTTTTCAGACACAAATTGGGTAAATCTGGTACTGAACAAAACCATTTGGTTCTGGAAATGAAGATTTAGTACTACAAAAGATAACAGTCCCTCATATACAAATGATATGACATAAATATACATGAACAATAGATAAGAAAATCTGAATTTTCATCCATCTTTCTTGCTAGTTTAGTCTGATGATGGATTTTGAATTATTTGATTTTTTTTCTTTTACTTAAGCTCTTAATTTGGTCCCAAGATCATGCAAATTTGGTTTTGTGTGGTAAAAGACATCTTGCAACCCTGGGACAGAATAAAAACCATTGAATATTGAAATGGCAAGTAATGGAGGAACAAAATGACAGCCTCTATATCTACATGAAAAAGAGTTTTAAGTAGAAGTAGCCATTGGTTTCTGGCAAAAGCAGTGGGAATGCAGTTGATTTAGATTCTTCTTCGTGGAAAACAACGATAAGATAGTCCATCAAATGGAAGTTTATCAAGTGAAAATACTCAAGTTAGATAAAACAAAACCAAAAAGAAATGTTTTTAATCATTTACTAAAAGTGTACCCCGGGGGGGGGGGGGTACTACAGGTTAATCCGTCATTGTAGGATTAGCTGGGTTAAGATAAAAAATAAAAAAAATCCAGATGTTGGAATATCAGAAAATTTTCACTGTTTTTCTCATGAAAGGTAATCATTCTTATTCCACCAAAAAAAAAAATCCGTCTTGTGTCGAATATTTTTTGTGATAACTTTTCAGTTTTCCTTTGTATTTACTTTACAGGCACACTTATTTGTATATATTCTAATAGTAATATTTGCATGTCCTTTCATTTGTTTATTAATACATACGTGATAGATGCATACATATTGACAATTGTACATATGTTTTTACTCTCTTAAATAAATATATGTTTGCATGTACACATGATTATTAGCTCTCACACACACACACACACAGTGAAACACACACATACACACCTTCCTAAGTATAAATGCATAAATATCAGTTGATTCTGAAATATTTGTAATAATTCCTCTATATATGATGTACATTCATATGGACGTTTATCTCACGGTGAGCCTATAAAAGTGGGGTGAAGGGCCATAAGATCCTCCAGAGAGGCTGCATTGAGAGCCTCTAGATGGCTTTGGATCAGGCCGAGCGATCCGTTGGCTAATGTTAATGGGACACGAGCCAGGACTTGATCAACCCTGGCCGGGTCACCTGAGCAAGGGTGTTTAATTTTGAAAAACCAGAAACACTCAATGACTTCAGGAACATTGCTGATTAAGTGTCCCAGTTAGAGGATGTATTGTTGAATAGCATATAATACGGCAGTATATTGGGTGTACAGTGTGTTACAGATATGCAAAAATATTTTAATGTCTGTAAAAAGCAATGAACAGTAGAAGCTTTTTTGGTACGGAAGGAAGTTGGTTCAGATAGTAAACTAAGGAGTTTCACACCCTCATTCATAAAATGTTACAAATGGCAAACAAATGAAAAGAAATAAGAGAATCAATGAAAGAAAAGTGAAATTTGAATTGAACACTATTATCTGCTGATTACAGTGTCCAATCCAAATTCTGCTTTCTATTAATTCTCAAATTTCTCTTAGTGGGACCAACTTCTTTACGTTGTGCCAAAAAAGCTTCAATTGTCCATTGCTTCTTTACAGACACAGATTATTTTTATTTTTATGCATCTGTGGCACACAGCACACTCAAGATACAAAGCATCATACATCACCGTAATATAGTCATTTAACACAATTACACATATTCACATGAGTATGAAATTTCTAATTGTCAGTGTTTTTTGTTTGCTGTGTTGACTGATTGAATGCCTGCCTTCTTCTGTACTTGTAAAATATTTCTCGATGTTGTCTTTATGTTCTGTTCCTTGTAGACAGGACACATTTTTGTTCTTCATTTTTCCTCAGCTTGCTCATATTCTTTTTATTTTCTTTTTGCTCCCTTTTAATTATTCCATTTCTTTGTTGCTGTGCATGGCATGGAGCGTTAAGCCAGGTACATACCCAACATTTCTGTCTTTGTTTTTGAATTTGTTTTTGCCTATCTACTATAACTTGCACATAGGGAGAACCAACCACTCCTGACCCTTGATGGGAAAGAATCCTTGGTCTCTGATCCCTCCCCCTAGTCCTATACACGTGGGGGGGCCAGTTCATTGCTATGAAGAACAGTTATTAGAGGGCTAAGGAACAACTTCAAATCACAAACATACATGGATGAAGGAGAATTTTTATGTCAGACCAATGTTAAAAATGATTGGGTTCCTTTATTATCAGTCTCTTCAACAATTGCTATGAATTGCCCTCACAGTCAATAACTGAGCAATCATAGCATCAAAATTTGAAGCCACGTAAAGAAGTTCCATCGGAGAATAAGTATGGCCTGAATAAATTTTATTCATGACATTCCACCATAAAACCTCTAAGATAGTGTAATTAACACCTAGATTCTGGAGAATCCCAATGTTATGAATAAACCCATCAGAATAAGCACCCCCAAAGGCCCCAAAAAGCTTTCTTTTAAAAAAACTCCCCCTCAAAAAACCCAAATACTTTAAGGTGAGGTCTGTTGGCATACTGATTTCAAATTTCCAAGTCTGTAGACAAACAATATGGCCAGGAGTACGGGAACACACACACAAACAAACAAACGCACACACATACATATATGAGAAAAAAAATTACACCCTTCACCATTTTTGATGGCTATGTATGTTCAATAGAGATGTAAAGTCCTTTTGAATCATTATTACCGGGGTTAACACTAAGGTGAATCTCATCAACATACACACATACTGATTTCAAATCGAGGCCATGAAAATCTTTCTTTTTTAAAAGTAGTAAACAATCCATGGGGCTGAACTTATCTTTCTCAAAATACTGAGGAAGCCGTTTATGATTAACTTGGGTCATGGTCTCTGGAGTAAAAATAACTGGTTAATAATATTAGGTGAAGAATATTTAGAGAAAGCCACTTAATATGATCACTACAGGCCTGGGTCTTTTAGATAACAATAACCGACATAAAATTATGCAAAGGGTACATTGAGGAAATCACATAATGTGATCATTTTAAATAAGGTGTTTGGGGCTGACAGATTTTGATTACAATAACCGCATATAACATAATTTGTGATTCTGATAAGTTGCTTCCTGTATAGTTTGACTTTTTACATCAAGTGCTTCGGAGATCTGTCCACTTTTTGACAAAAATCCTTGTCTTTCTAGAACAGCCATTTTCTACCTAATGAAATCTCAGATCTTATTATTGTCTGCTTTGAGTATATAAACTGACAGCCTGCTTGTGATCTATCTAGATTATCATCTCCTGCTGTTCGCAATCAGTGTCTCTAAATGGTTGCCCATAGTCTGCATCTATCAGCTATCAAGAATTTAGATTGCCTTCACTATCCAAGGTTCATTCATTCATCTGGCCCTGGATTTGTCCAGTGGCCTCAAAAAAGTAACATATGCCCAGTCTTGGGGAGCCCTTGTATTAAACTCAACCTTGTGTCACATTCCACCCTTGTAGGCAGACATATATATTTTATTCAAGGTCTTGCGGTTACCATGTGATACAAGCACTTTTTCTCTTTGGTGAAGTAGAAAACAGCTGTTAAGTTAAACCGTGGATGTGATGGTAGGAAACAATAACAATTTAAGACGTTAATGAATATTAGTGGGCGGTTATGTTTTGAAAATAGACGCACACATGCGTTCATATGTATTTGCATCTTCAGCGGGATTATTAGTGATTCTTACTCGTGTTCAGTTTCTTTTTAAAAGTTTGTATTAGATGCATCACATCTCAATAGATTGGGTGAAGAATACTCCTTTTTGCTATTTTGAACACTACAAACCAAATCAAGTATTATCACTGCATGATATGTAAGGCTTATTCATAGCCGACATTGCTCTTGCTATATGTTTTCTCTCAAATATTCCCAAACTTGGGTTGATGACATTCAATTTCCTTAAATTTAGTTTGAAAAAAGGAAAACTCTGAATTGAACCTTGAGGCCATTTCTATTTAATCCATGTTCATGTAAAATCTGATATACTAAGTAGAAATAAAATTTACAATTGGTGATGAAAAGTGTGAGAAACCCTTTTGTCATACACTGATTCATTTGGACAAATGTCCTCATGTAGATTGTTATAGTCATAACGTTTTGGCCATTTTTACCCTTTGGCCTTCTTCAGGTATCTGTTATAGTTGGGTACCTCTTGGGAATTTCAAACTAAATCTTTTATTCAATCCACATTCTCTCTTTTCCAATGGGACACAAATACTTATCACACCAATCCCCTCCATCCCCACTCACTATAAATTTTACTTTGTGGTGCTTTTTTCAATTAACTTATTTTTGTTGTTAGTTTTAGTTTTAATTTTTGTCAATTCCTTGACTGTCTAAATGCTTTTAACACCGGTTTGCTTGCATGCATTATAATATATGTGTACAGATCTATATTTGCTAATTTTCTCAAACTTTTCTTTTTAATGTTGCCTTAACTTCTGAATGTTTTACAATTTGGTACAGTGAATCCTAATCAATTCAGAAAGCCAAAAGATTTCATTTAATACCCCCCACCCTAGATGAAAAAAATTTTTGATCCAAAGATTATCTTAGCTTATAAGAGCCAAAATGAAATTCCACCCGTGTATCAAATAAAGTTAGAACATACTATATCAGCTATTGTATTTGTTGTTCAACAAGTTCATTGCTACCTCTTCTTGTAAGTCCAAATATGAATGATCAATTTATGATCAAACTTAATTTGATATAAATAACTTTGAAGATGGATTGTATTTTAAAACTCTCTCTCGCTCTTATGCACGGGAGTTATTAAGCCTATTTTTTTCCCTCTATATTTATGTAAGCTTACTAATTGTTGTAATAATCTATTAGGTTTCTTTCAATGCTGTGTATATGTCTTCAGAGTGAACAAAATGAATTTATCAGCTGGAAATTATATACTCCTTATTCTGGTCCTCTTAAAATATAACTGAATTTAGAATTGTATCAAGTCTAAGGATGCCATCTATTTCAAAATATCTTCTTGTCAAAAAGATGTGGTATATTGAAACTTTTAATCCAGTTCAAAAGTGTGTATGGAATATATCAACAAATGTCAATCTCACCATTGGAATTTTCAAATACTTCAAAGAATTGTATTAATTTACAATTTTAGTTTACAACAAATTACCTTCATCTTAATTTCTTAGTTGTTTTTTTTAAAAACTCAGGCTATCCATTTACTGCAGATGAATGTAGTCAGTTTTTAATGTTTTCAAAACTATAATAGCATTGTAGATTATCAAATAATTAGTTTCCTGATGGATTGCAAACTCTATTGAGATCAATGTATTATACACCTTTGATGTTCCAAAGTATCAGTCCTGCATTTTATTTAAAAAAACATAATTAATCCTTTGTAGTTGTTCAATAAATGAGTAACTGATCAAATAAAGGGTTGTTCCAAAAGTAACGGCTGATTTGAAGCTTATCTATCTATCTTGGCAGTCTATTGTTATACCATGCTATTTTTAGCAACTTATTTCCTGGATCTGTGGAATAATAGGGTATAAAACTTAAGGAGCATTTATTCCATTTTAGATCATTTCTATCAATTGTTGGAAATCGGGCATTAATTTTGGGACACCCTTTATACTTGCTAATATGGTTTTAAACTTCAGACATGCAAATATTTTGGCTTTCTGATAAATCATTTCTACTATTAATGGTTGCAATAATTCATTGACTACTTCCAATAACACAATATCTTTTAATTTCTCTGTATACGATCTGTACCAAAAATGATTGATTTTTTTTTTCTATTACAGAGAGGCCAATTTGTCTAAGTTATATTTTTTTGAGAAGTATTTTGTAATGAAATTTTGTAAATATAGGAGTGATACCCAAACCTTTTTTTGTAGAGGATTATCAATGTTACTTATGTAGATTTATCTATAGTACCATGTACAAATGTTATCAATAGAGTAAGATCAATAACTTCTACCTATCTATAAAACATTCAATGTGCACGTCTTTGAAGATTCTGATAGTATCTGCCACAGTATCTACTGGATCAGTAGTATTTCTTAGTAGTATTAAACATATTTCTATGTATCTAGTATTAACAGAGAATCATACTTTTATTGGCAAAGAAAACTATCATTATCATTATCTCTTGTTAATTGTGGTTTTCCATTTGTGGTTTTGATAATTTGCGGTTCAGTCTTAAATAATTTAGTGGAAATTTCTTGGAGTTTTGCGGTGTACCAAAACGTAAAAAGTTTAGAATGGGTCGCAGTAATATTTGTATTATTAATTTATTTATGTAGACTATATAAACTCGGTTGAAAACTTAAACTCATTCAATGTTCACACTCAAAAACTGAAACAGTATTTTAGACATTAATTTTTTTTTCCAATTCACTGTGCTGTAAACATGATGTAGTCATTCATTTTTTAGTAGATGGAGTATTACAAATCATTAACAATTTTTTTCATTTTTATCTACTATCATGATATTTTAAATTTTTTCCGATTGCTTCACTATATTCAATTATCTATTTATACGTTTACTATTGGAGAATAGCAAAGTGTTTGTTCATAATACAAGATTTATGGTTTTTTTTGGGGGGACCAGAAGAGTTTGGTGGTGTGTGTGGGGGGGAATTCAGTGAAATTTATTCGCAAATGGTTATATTCACAGGCCCCTAGTGCCAATGAATAATAACAAGGTATAACTGTATTTGAATATTTTGTAATGACTACACTAGTGGTCATTCTTTAAGTTGAATAGTTGCACTATTTTTATTTTATGAAGATATTGGCAATATTTTGTACAAAGTATTAGCAGCACAAATAGCATTTGTATAAAAGCAGACACAGAATGAGGAGTCCTACCTCTGTCCCATAATAGTTGCTACATTATGAATTTATATATACAGATGTAACAACTATTATGGGAGAGAGGTAGTATTTTCTATCAGTAGCATTGTTGATAATAATAGTGTATTTGTTGGAATTAGTAGCCTTGAGCAACTCTCACCTTCATTTTAATGGCAGGTGCCTCAACAGTACATTTAATAGTTTTTATAACATTAACACTCATCGATAATATTGAACATTTCCAAAAGTCACCAGTTCCAATTACCAATCTTCTGGCATTTCTTTTTGCTTCTCTTTTTTCCAACTGCGAAGAATACTATTTATAGAACACTGCATAAGCCCAATTGTTGGTTAGTTGTTTCTTTAGAAAATTGATTTCCAGTGAAAGCCTGTTGAGTAGCTGATGGTAGTGGATGGGACAGGGGAGGGGATGAAGCAGTGTGTTGTTCGTCGAGTTATTGATGCGGTGTTAAGGTTATTTTGGGTTTCCTTCTGGTTAATGAGAGTTAACAGGTGTGTGATTTGGTGCATGTTAGTGTTTTCTGTGTGATATCTATGTATGAATTTATTTTAATAGCACTAAGAATACCTTTATTTACACATGTTAATGAGTCATACACATATACAAGGTGTCCATGTCTCTGTTTATTTTATTACACTGTTTAAACAAAGATAGAGAGGGACTTTATGGACACTGTGTTCCTTGGCATGCGGGAACCCATTCTATAGAGGGGGCAAAAGGCTTTGATTTGCCCCAAATTTTCCGTGGTTTTGCCTGAATTTCACCAATTTTCCTGAAATCTAACATCTTTGCCTGAATTTGGGGAGCACTTGCCCCCTGGCTCATATGCATATGCCTATGACTGTGAAGGCCCATCTTGTTTTGGGCTTGTATAGCTCCCTTTATTCTTTCCATATGTGCACGGAACAAGTGTGTGGCAACTTCTGTGTTCTATTCAGATATATACATATTATCAAAATTATGATGAACAGAATTGATTTTTTTTTTTCTAATTTTATTTATTTTACCACTAGTTATTACCTGTGAAAGAGTTCACAGCTGTAATACATTTGGTAAGAATATCTATCCATTATATTAAAAACTAACAAATCAAACAGTGTATTTAAGTGGAAGAATCTATTCAAATGGTGGCTAGGAGATATTTTTATCGGCAAAATTATCTTGTAGGTGGAAGAGTCCATTGTTATGGATAAACTGAGAGAGAATCATACTGTTCGATATATAAATAGATACTGATCTTGTGCGTTCATTCATTATTATGTATACCTCATAATAAAATATTTTTTTAAAATCCAGAACTAATTCATCCATAATATTTGTATAGTGACTATCATATTTTAGAGATATTAACTAGTAGGACCCTGGGATAAAGTTGAAACATTAAAGAAAATCACACTTGATTATATAGATGGATTCATCTCTTAACTCTACAGACTTATTACATAATTATGGATAAGCTTTGACTCTAAATCATTTCTTAATCATAATAGCTGCAGACTCTTTGGCTTCTCTGTTCTTCTTGTTCTTCTGTGATAATTGTCTAATTTTCTGATCTCTCTTCTGATTTCTTCCTCTCTGTAAACAGCATCGTCGGTCTCTATGTGTCCTTTATTCTCTTGATTGGTCGATTTCTGCGGATGGGCACCATCAACATGCACCCCAGCATCCAGTTCCGAGAGCTACCCTTTGTCGACCGCATTCTCAAGCTTTGTCTCAATATATACCTTGTGCGGGAGGTGCGCGAGTTCCGCCTTGAGGAGGACCTGTATGCCCAACTTATTTTCCTCTACCGCTCATCAGAGACACTCATCAAATGGACACGGCGGCCACCGGACCCCAAAAAAGACGACTGAACACCATCTTTACTCGTCTCTCCTCTACATCTATGTTTTTTCTTTTTAAAGAAATTATTTATTTCAGCTTCTAACCATCTTTTCCTGCTTTTTTGACTATTTTGCTTGGGATTATGGTTTGGCTTTTTTTTAAATGACTAACCTCGGGCCTTCAAAGAGTTTCCTGGATGATTGAACACCTTCTTGTTGTTTGTGTTGTTAACATGATGCTTTGGCTGATCCATTCTACAGCCTTTTTCAGATATACTACCTGAATGTGATGGCTGTAGATAGAACTTTCTCTCTGATGGTTGCAACATTTATAACGTTGGATTTGGGTGTTTCCTTTTCCGTTCCGTTAGGCCAAATCTTACGTTATAAGCATTGTTACCATTGGAGAGAAAAATTTGGTTTATTACCGTCACATTTGGATAGTACTCCTGAAGAAGATAGTGGAATGGATAGGCCGAAACGTTGTGTTAACAATGCAAACAATGAGGAGTTAGATTGTCCAAAAAAACTTTTTGAGTGTTAATGACCTTTCTCAAAACTGTAGACAGTATCTCTACTCCTGTCCTCGATATTCTACTTTTCATTATTAGAGCAATTATTTCTGCGTGTGCATTTTGTGTGGATTTTTGTTCTTCATTCTTTTATTTTCCCTTTTTACGATTTTTCTTTTTTTTTTTTCTCTTCCATTTTCTTTTTCGGCCCCCTACTTTCCTCTCGATTTTCTTTCCCCCTTTTTTTCTCCTCTGCAAATGCATTGAAAGAAAAACCTCGTGATTTTGACGTGGAACTTATTTTTTTTTTTTTTTTTTGCCTATTGACTTAAGCCAGTGTCAGGCTGAATGTGTATGTAGCAAAAGTGACAGTGTTGACTTGAGTGGAATTAAGTGTGTATGCCTGCCAGGATTTTCCATAGTATGAGTTTTCATCGAAAATACAAAATATACATACATGCCCAAAATGTACACATGGTTTGTGTGTGCATATATGGCCTGTGTGCACACCTGTGGATGTGAGTATGTTGTATGCATGTGTATATGTGTATTTTGCATTTTCGATGATAAATCGTTCGATAAAAAGTCGTGGCACCAGATTTTCTATTACTTATGTACTTACCCAGGGAGAGAGGGAAGAAAAAAGAAAAAAAAAAAGAAAGTGATCCTGGATCATCCTCTCCTCTCATAAGTTTTCCTGGCTCTCGTCAGCATCTGGCACAGGAAAGGCAGAAGAAAATATATAATGGATACAAACCAATACTTTTGGAGCATAAGACTTTATCATTTTTTTTTTAACATTTCCTTTTAGTATTTGGCAGCAATTATTTAAAAACAAAACTAAATACTAATCAAATAATTTCTTCTCTCATTGTATTGTTTCCCCCGGGTGATCATTCAAAAAAAAAAAAATTTTTGCACAGTTTTTATTTGAAAGAAAAGTCTATCAAAGCCATGTGTGATTATTTACTTGAGTGTTGGTACTCATACATAGAGAGTTGTATGTATACATAGTTGTCCATCTGAATCTGTATATTTTGTATTGTTTGGTGTGCATGTGTATTAGAAACCGTTGACGGAAACTGTCCGCATAGGTTTCTTCAGTTTTCGAGTTGGTTTGGCTGGCTGATAGGCATCATGCTTACAAGCAGCACCAATTAAGCTTGAGGGCTGAAAATTTAAATATTTACTTATCATGGTCACAAAAACGTTTTTTTTATTGTATTGGGAGTTTAATTTGCAACGTAAGTTTATGCTAATTTGGTCCTTTATTTTGTGTATTGTTTCTTTTAAAAAAAATTCTGACTTTTTTAGTGATCATTTCCCCATAAAAAGTGAAAGAAGTAACTTGTTCAATGATCAACCCTTTTCCAATTTTTTTTTTTTAATTGATTACTCCCAACACAGAATCTGCTAAAAGTTGGTGGTCACATGATGGTTTCTATCAAGTGACTAACCAAACCTTTCCTTGTACTTGTTTCCCAGTGTGAAATCATCCCTGATTATGTGTCATGCTAGCCATTTTTGATCTGATCAGTGTTATTTCAGTGTGTTGTCTTTTAACTATTTTTAATATTATTTGGTGCATGTAATTTAGTTTTATTTGTTATTCTGTCCATCATCATGGAGTTTGTCAACTGTTTCACCATAGCCCTATTTCAGGAGATTTAATATATATATATATATATATATATATATAGTAATGTATTGTATTTTGCATTTTGTGGATGTGTTTCTGTGTATCAATGTGTATGAGTTTATATGAGCCCAACTCGGAAGCTACGCAATGGAGAGAAATAATTTGACCAAAAAAAAAATTGGTTCAAAGGAACATTCATTTTTGTCGCTCGCAGCCAGGCCAGTCAGAGGGTTTGGGTGGGGTGGGGGGCTTTGGCTTGCTTTATTGAGTGTAGTGGATTAATGGGATTATCACAGGAGGCTCTCTACATGATCTCCAGCTGCTTACGTCACCTGGTATTATCAGATGGTCACCCATCTTGGTACTGATCAGGTTGGATGTTTTTAGATTTTCAGGAAAAAAAAAATCTATTTTTGAATTACCTATATGCTTTACAATTTTTATAAATTTTGTACAGCTATTAACTCTTTGTATTTTGTGATCAGTAATTTTACTTGCATGCTATCCCTGTTGTCTTGGGTCTTTGTGGTTTCATGCCTTTGAATATTATCATTTTTGTGTAAGTGTTACTCATTTTAGGATCCTTGTTGTTAAATGGCCGGTAAACTCTTTTTTATAAACCTGTCACCATATTTACTCATGTGTCGCACGCAAGTATAAGTTCCATCTCGACTCTTATCTTTATATCTGGTTCAAAATTTTTTCATTCAAATTTTACTGCTGATAGTTCTAACATCAACTTATGGGAGAACAAAACATCCACTTTGTTTGGTTGATGATAATACTTTGGACACATTGAAAATGCACACATTTCGAAAGAAAAGTTTTATGAAAGAAAACAATAAATCAAGATAATTCCTTCCAAATCAGAATCATGAGCAGTGTATGTAATCAAGTGTTATTTACACCGGATGGTACGTAACTGTGCTTTGTAAAATAAAGTCCAGTTTCATCTGTTTTCATAATACTTTTCAAGACAAACGTGTCATTTTATTGATTAGTGCATCTCAGAGGATGCTGCAATCTGAATTCTTGACTCTAAGTAAAATTTGCACCTAAACTTTTGAAATAAAGAAATCGGTACCAAAAAGTGACTTATTCACGAATAAATATGGTGCCTCTTGCTCTATTCATCTAATTGTTTTTGCTTTGAAGCTCTGCTAATCCTTGATTTCGGTTTTTCTGAAGTTGCATCTTTTTCTAGTTTTATGATTAATCCGTGGGGAAAATGAACGATAATAATAGGAAAATTCTCCTCAGGGTTGTTAACTCCACAGAATTAATATTTTTTTAAAGCAAACAATCGACTGTGTAGGTTTTCATTTTAGGTTAGTTTTGTAATTCCTTACTGGAAATTTTTTCTTTGAGATATATATATATATATATATATATGTATAAAAATTCTTTGTTGAGAAAGCTCAGGTCATCAGCAAAAAGTAGTTCCTTTAAGCAACTCTGCGTCTGGTTCTGCCCCTCTGCTCATCCTGTCCATGTAGATAATGAACAGAAGTGGTGAAAGACCACAGCTTTGTCTAACCCTCATGTCACCTCGAGCCGGTCGGTCAGTCCAGTAAGCCATCTATTGACAGATCTGCTGCTGGTGTACACGGTTTTGATGTTGTCAAGCAGCTGACCCCTGATACCATAGTCATCCAGAGCTTCCTCAATACCTACACAAAACCCTGCAGTACACCTGAAGGAAAAAATAAATGAGATAAAAAAAAAAGAAGATATATACATATTAGAAAACGAAAATGGAGGTGAAGATACTACATATGTCATGCATGTAAACTTGTAACTGTTATATCAATGTATGTGTTGCCTTGTTGGAGATCATCTTGACTGTAAACTGCATTTCCATACGTACATCCTAAAAGGAATTATGAATGATGTTCATATATGCACGTATGATCAACATCAACTTTTTCTCAGTATTGAAAAGGCAGCTTTTCACTTGTTTGTTAAGGTCAGAATCAAGTAATTCATGTTTCCTGTCTCTCTATATTTGTATTCTTTGGATATCTTTTATATCCAATATATAGTTATTATTACTTAGGCTTGTACTAAAAACCTATTTCTGTATATATTCAAGGGAAATGTTGTTTTTGTTGGTCTTTTGTTGGATAAGTGCAATATATTTCTAGTATTATGTGACCGTACGTGTAATATTAGTAGTAGCAATACTTTTTGTAACATCTGCATATTTATATATAAATATTATCATAATGTTTACTATTATACTCTGTATAATATCTATGTATAAAATAAGCCTCTTTCCTGCCTGTAATGTTTGTCAAGGGAGATTACTCTGTACTCAGCATTTAATAGTTTTCTCCCTTATGTATTTTTTTGATAATGCGTAAAAACCTGGGTTCATTCTGGTTGAACATAAAAAAGAAAATTCAGACTGACACGATAGTTTTGATATTTTACAATTTGCAATAGTAAAATTATTTGAACATTGCTGTCATTTTTTTTTGTCAGAATAGTTAAACTAGTAATAAGTATGTTATTTGTATAATATATGTTTGTACTTCTCCATGCCTTTCTGTGCTTATTCAAATCGGAAAGTATTTTATAATAATAATTTTTCTTGTGGTTCATTGGTTGTTTCTTTGGTATTTTATGTAGCATTTTAGCTTTGCTATGATTATTTACAGCTTTGACAGGATATTTTTGTTTGTTTGTACTATTAGAATCTATAATAATCAAATGGTGCTTACTTAGATCCTCTGCTGCTGTCACTACATTTTGTATACTTATAAATTCTTAATCATATAATTATGTATACAATGATTGTGACTTCACTAGTAGTTATTCAACTACATCCCCATGTGAGCAGAATGTGACACTTGTCTGTTTTGATGTGGGGTCCTACAAGCAAAGATGTTGGCAGCACATATTTACAATACTTGATATCCCAAAGCAGTCACCCTCCTGAGCACTGATCAGGCTTGATGCTGCTTAACTTTTGTGATTGAACGACAACCAGTACTTTCAGCATGATTTATTAGTAATTTTGACTATATAATAAAACTATCTGTTCAAAAAGTTTTTTGGAGGAAATGGATGCGAGTGATGTCTTTTTCTTTCATATCAGACCTGGATTTCTAGAACCTTGTCCCCGTTGAGATATCCAATGTTATAAGCATTGCTACCATTGAAGATGACATTCTGTTTACCACCATCATATTCAGATAATATACCTGAAGAAGGCTGTAGAATGGATTGGCCAAAACCTTGTATTTACAACAAAATGAGTTTAAATGTCTAAAAACGCTCTTTGAATCTCGATGACCTTTCCCCAAATTATAGACAGTAAAATATTTGTTTCTGATCTAAACTTGGAGTTTGTTTGGAATCTGTTTGAGTTCTTGCAGTATATATATATATTTGTCTATATAATTGGGCAATTCGTCTTTATAATTGGGTAATTGTTTGTCTGTCATCTTCCTGCCATTATGGACATGCCACCTCGTTCTTTTCATGTTTTCTCTTTATGAAATGTATTCTGTGATTGGCTGAATAATTCTTGTAGCATCTGGTGTCCACTTCTCTTGAACTCTGACCTGCCTGAAGTGGACAATTCTTTGAGCCAACTGACCCTAATTGTATTGGCAGCTGGTCCCCCAGACTATGTCTACAGACGGCAGGGAATTGTAGTATAAATTGGATTAGTTGTATGAGATTATGGTTAGCTTGGAGCTTCCAGCGTTCTGTCAGGTTTCCATAATGCTCAGATCCTCACATCGTCACAAGACTCTTATAAAAGCAATGAAGATTGGTTTCAACTGATGTCTAAAGACATTTACATTAACAAATGTATATCTGCAGAGAAAAACATTCATGCATAATTGACATTTAGGACAACAATCCATTGTGTGCATACAGATACTGTAGTAATTGTTTGCTTTGTAATAAGAAACTGTCAACATAGGTTTCATTCAGTTTTCAAGTTGGTCTGACTGGCCAAGTATCTATCTATCTATCTATCTATCTATCGTGCATACAGGCTGTACTAATGGAGCAGTAAATTTGAATATTTGCTCCTTATACTGTCTAGAAAAAAAAAAAAAGAAGATTTTTTGTTTCTTCAAAATTTCCCCTCCGTAAATACTTTTTAGAGCGGTTTTGATGGGGGTTCAGTTTGCAATGTGAGTTTATGCTATTAATCAATCTTTGTTTGTGCCCACTTGTTTTTGTTTTTTTTTAAAATGAGTTTTTGAGTGATCATTGCCTAATAAATTGCAAAAGATCATCTCCTTATCCAATTTTTCTAATTGATTTCCCCCAACATGGCATGCTGCCAAAAGATGTTGGTTGCGTGATGGTTTCTATTGAGTGACTAACCAGATCTGTTATTATTCAACTCTTTGTTTCATATAAGAAAATTTAGATGTTAATTATGAGGGTTATAATTACTGATCAAAGTTTCCTCTCTTCCAACTTCAAATAGTTTTCAAATGAATAAGTTCATAGATAAATATTTGTAACAATTGTAGTGTCTACTAAAGAAGAGATCAAGAGAAGGTTTTCTGTGCTGTATAACATTAAGAGATAAATTCTCATTGATCCATATGAAAAAATCAATGGATAATTTTTCATAGGAAAAAAAAACTACTGAATTTGTTTCAGTGGAAGAGTCCATTTTTCTGAATGGTCAATAAGAGATGTTTTTATCAGCGAAATTGTTACCTCTAAGTAGAAGAGTTGACTGATTTTGACAGCGAAACAAACCGAAAAAATACTGTTTATTCTATAAGTAGATGTTATCACATCCAATGAGAACAAAGAATTAATGTGTATATATGTATAACAAGGAGCACCTCTCTATTAGGGAGTTATTACCAAACTAATCTTGTGGATCATCACATCTATAGTGAGTTTGATCCTTACTGGGTGACCCACACTTGTTGCTCTGTGCCAGACTAAACTAAGCTTTGTAACTACCCGTAACAAAAGACAAATACCCGAGTGGTATACCATAATATCAATTCGGTCAGATATTGGTGCTGGATTTACAAAAAAATATTCATATCTTGTAAATACTGCACAAGTGTACCTCTCTGAACACGATGATCTCACTGAAATAATATTCATAAATATGAATAAATTATTGGTAAGTCGTGATGAATAGCTATGTGTATAAAGATAAGTATTCATATTCAATCATGCAGTAACACTTAATATTGATCAAGCATCAGTAAATCCAATTTATATATACTTATAGTTAATTACACTGGATGATAAAAAAATTGCTTATTCATTGCAAATGTCCATTCTCATATTTTTTATTACTGTTGAATCATCTGATTTACTACTGAAATATACAAACAAATGTATGTATTATCAAACAGATGTAATAGTATCTGCATGTCCCGTCACCATAGCCTGCACGTGTATCAGAGCTAATTATCTAGAAAAATTGAAAAAAATCAATCTTTTATGCAGAATTATCTAAAAAAATCACTAGCACAAGACTTGAGTATTATTGGTCCCCAAATCACCATTGAGACCAAGAAAAACTTTTTTTGAAAAAATTGACTGCATTTTCAAATGGCGCTTAGTGGTGTATACATACAAATTTTCAAGGTTGTAGCCCCCAAAATGTGACTAAGAGTGCCTGGAGACACTTATACACACATAGACATTCAGAGAAAGAAGAATCTGTGGCCCACTTGGCTGGTTGTTTGGTCAGGTGGCCATTTGCAGGGCTAAAGTGATTCGATTGAAAATTTTGTGTATGATTCTGATTGTACTTGTGTGCACAAACACTCTATCATATAAAGTGAGTGCAAGAGAGACAGGTGGGATATATTGATAGATATCTCTCACTCTAAATATATATATATCTCCCATCTATGTATCTCTATCTCTGGACATTATTTTCCACAAATATAGTTTGATACCAGTAATGGTTATTACCTGAAAGTTGAATGATTTTATAATGAAAAATATGTATTATAGTTAAGTTTAGAAAGGAAAGAATTAGATATTTGCTTTAATGACTACTAAAATGTCCAGAATGTCCTTTTGGTGCAAAATAATGTTTGTATTATTGAGATTGAATTGCAAACATCAATTTGTGTGTCTCTTGTAATTGTGTCTGCAGGCTGTAAATGTGCAAGTATATTATATTTCCTGATACGTGTTCAAAGTATTTTCCAAAAGAAGAAATCAAGTGGTTTAAAGTCTGGTGAATGCAGTTGTCTCTTTGTCTAATTCTTCTGTTTGGAAACTGGCAATACCATAAAGATAGGAGGGTGTCTTTATCTTGCTGAACTTCCTCTCTATCAAATAGCTGAAGAATTGCTGGTACAATTCATCCTTGGGGAAAATTGCTTTGCAGTTATTCAACCTATCAAATCTGTCAGTCTCTTTCTCTGGCAGGGGTTCTCTAAGGAACCCTTCTGTTGCTGTTCCTCAATAAGTTTTTGCTCTGTGCTGACCTGCTCTTCTGTTAGTGTGAATTTTTTCCTTCAAAATATAACAACTACAATAATGATGATAGTAACCCATTTTCTGTGTAGAAAAGAGAGACGAGATTTATTTGTGGCAATTTTCTTGCTTCAAAGTAGATTCTGTCAGTCTCAGCATTTGATTTTGTTCCTCCCAGGATATACAAAGCTCTGAATGAAAACCTGTCTTGGAGTTTTTATCTCAAGGCAAGGCATTGGCCCTACTTAAAAGCATTTCTTATCTTGGCTTTCTTCCGACGTAGTCATTATCTCAAATTGGTACCCAAAGCCTTGGTCAACCTCCAGGAGTTTAGGCAATCATTTTTGTGGCTCGAGAATCCAGGCATCTATACATTTAATGGTGATTATATCCTTCACTAATCTTACTCTGCTTGTTTGTTTTTATGACCATTATACTTTTATACCTAGGATCATAGTGTAGTATCCCCTGCCCTTCTGAGCTGGAATCAGTTGCACTTTCTGACCAAGAAATCTTCATAATCAGGTGGGAAGGAATTCAGAAAGGTGGGGGATAGAGGAGGAGGGGAAAAAGAGGATGTGAAGAAAGAAAAGTAGAGGAAAACAGAAAAATGTGTGAAAAAAAAATGAATGTGCATGTGTATATATATATATATATATATATATATAATATATATATATAGAGAGAGAGAGAAATGAGGTAGGGATAGAGAAGAAAGAAAAATAAGCTTGCTTGTTTGCTCCTATCAAGAGTCAATGAGAGAAAGATTGAAAGGCAGGGACGAAAAGGCATGAAAATTGAGAGACATTAAAATTCTTGATGTAGACTTTAAGTAAAAAGAGATAAGAGGAGTTGCAATAGAAAATATTTGCATATTCCTTATTTATTTATTCATTTTTTTTTGTATATGAAAGTAATCTATATGTTTGTATAACATTGAGATGAAAACATGGTTGGGGAACGAAGATTGGAAGGTATAAGGGAGAGAATGAGAAGATACAGACATAGGATAAGAGAAGAGCAGAGACGTGAGGTAATGGATAATTTCAATTGTCAATCCTATGGAATTCTAGCCCCCCCCCCCGAAAAAAAGTTTTGAAATCTAAAAAAAGTGATATGCTAATAACAAGCCTTGATATCCCATCAGTGACCACAGAAAATTTGGTGGCCATAGCTTTAGCCGTCCTTGAGTTATGTGGTGACAGACATTTGATAAACTATAGTGAGATAGTTGATTACTATTATATATAATCAAATTCTGGAGATTCAAACCAGTTCCTGGGCTACATCATTTTTTTTTCCTCAAATGAACTTGATTAAATTAACAATTAAATATCAGCTATCTCATGGCTTGGCTTCTCAAAGATTGAGCAAAGATTTAGGAGAGTTCCTCGCTTCTGTTGTGAGCAAAGTCTATGTGAGAGGGGCAAGCCTTCCATGGTAGTTGCAGGAGAAGGTCTGATAGCTCGAGGAAGCTTCCATACCCAATATGAAATTACATAACACATTTCTTTGTGCTGCACACTTGAATCTTATAGCTTTTGGTGCTATTTTCTTTTAAGCTATATAAAATATGCAATTAATAATTAAGATGTATAATTAATGCTATATCTGCTTTTCATCGGAAGTATATTTCACTCCCTATATTTTTTCTTATATTTATGGTTGACTGCTCATATACTCTCACTCTTTCATGCCAATATTGAATTCAGAGCCTCAATAGAACTAAACCAATCTATATTATTACTCTGACAAATTCAAATTTTCTTACATCGAGCTATTTTTATGATTTTTGCTACTTATTCTTGCTTACATGACATTCATATATTTTAACTTATCCAATATTTACGAGATTAAAAAGCTGTTCCCTCTTCCTAAAATCTCATACTTTCTGCTGTGTTACAGTGATGTGTGTCAGTTGTTTGTCTGTGTTTCAGTGATGTGTGTCCGTTGTTCGTCTGTGTTACAGTTGTTCTGTGTTTCAGTGATGTGTGTCAGTTGTTCTGCTATGTTACAGTGATGTATGTCAGTTGTTTGTCTGTGTTTCAGTGATGTATGTCAGTTGTTTGTCTGTGTTTCAGTGATGTGTGTCAGTTGTTCTGTGTTTCAGTGATGTGTGTCAGTTATTCTGCTGTGTTACAGTGATGTATGTCAGTTGTTTGTCTGTGTTTCAGTGATGTGTGTCAGTTGTTCTGTGTTTCAGTGATGTGTGTCAGTTGTTCTGCTGTTTGACAGTGATGCGTGTCAGTTGTTCTGCTGAAAGTGACTCTGTGTGACAATTACCAGACAATTTTTCTTTGAATTATATGTTGTTCAGTGTTAGTGTACATGTGACATTACACCTCAAAAAAAAAAAAAAATCACACTGTCCATTATATATGGAAAAATGTTAGAAATTACACACACACAAAACCTTATGTTTAAAAAACAAAACAAAATAACAACAATCCGAAACCCCAAAACACCTTAAAAAGTAATGTGTTGCTCTTTTCATATCTACATGACAGAATATCCTCGGCAATTTTATTTCATCTAATGAATTTTTGTGCTTTGATTCTATTAACGACTGACTTTGTTGACCATCACTCCTAACTGGTCTCTCATATTTTTTTGGCTTCAGCTGGCCGTTTTTCTCTCGTTGCTAATGTGGCTTGTGCCTTCTTCTGTTGCAGTATAATTGGCTTGTATGTGTCTATGGTGTTTGTCATCGGTCGCTTTGCCCGCTTGTTTGTCAGCGAAGTGTCTTACCGCATCATGTTCATGGAGCTGCCCTACATCGATAAAATCCTCAAGTTGTGCCTCGACATCTACCTAGTGCGAGAGTGCTGTGACTTCCGTCTCGAGGAAGACCTTTTTGCTAAGCTCATTTTCCTCTACCGATCGCCGGAGACTATGATACGATGGACCAAAATGAAGAGGGAGTGAAAGATTCCCAAAACACAAATTTGAACATCCTAAACTGAAGGCAATAAGAAAGAAATTGCCAAAAGACAATAACTGGTACTATTGTATATATTAACGATCTTTCTTCCTTTTTTGTTTTTTTTGGCAGATATGGGTCCACAAAAATGATCATCTGCGTGTATGATTGAAAGTGTGTATATAAAGAAGAGAGAGATTGTGGTTGTGTGCTGGTTATATTTGATTTGAGATCTGATTCAACAAACTTGTATATAATGAAATTTTGGATGTCTGTATGTAAATTTGAGTGCCTGTGTTCAGGGTTGGTCACTGTCACTGTCATTGTGTGTACACAGACATATCTAAATACATATCTTCACATATGTCTGTATACATAATTAGGCCTTTGTCTGTTTAACTCCCATTCATGCTTGCTTTGCATATGTATGTTTATTTATATATATATATATATACATACATATATATGTATATTAGTTAATCCCCTGTGAAAAAATTCACGGATATATTTGAATTTCTATGAGATGATTTTTTTTAGAAGATACTCGTTCAAGTGGAAGAGTACATTGTTCCAAATGGTGGGTAGGAGATATTCATCAGCAAAATTGTTACCTTTCAGTAGAAGAGGCTATTGTTATGGGCGTGTAAATACATATCTTTGTGCAATGCTATTTAACAATATAAACTATGATGTGGGGATGCATATACAATGACTGATGCAATTTAGTATAAGTGGCAGGATTATTTCTACCCTCTTTCTTCAGTTCATAGTTTGATTTTTATCACTTGTCATCTGATGAACCTTGTCTACCTTCTAGACTATGAAATGTCCCTTCCTTGAAACTCTTCCACTCTTCCAATCGGAGACAGTATAAAAAAAGTTCCCAATCCTCCTCAACACTAAAGATCACTTTTTTTGATAAATTAGATTTTTTTTTCCTGTTCATAAACAGTATGAAGCAATTTTTTTTTTTAATCAGTTGAAGTATTGTAAATCAATAATTTTTGACTACTATTTACCTTCATCTTAATTCTTGTTTTTGTTCAGAAACTAATACAAACATGGTGTAGAGATATCAAGGTAGATGATAGATGTAAAGGTTGGATTTGGATATCTGGGTGCCAGCAAAAGCTCTCATGACTGAGTTTGTGAAGCAGCAAGTGTTGACTTCCCTCTGGCAAGAGTTGAGTTATAGTCTCTTGAAAAAAACAACTAAAAAAAATCAATATGAAGATAGATAATGGTCAAAATTGATAATAATAAACCATTATGAATGTTATGTATTAGTATATATAATCAATTATATATTTGAAATAAAAGAAGTAAAATTTTGTTAGGTAGCTTCAAGCTTTTTTCATCTTTCAACAACGAAATGAAATGAATTTGCTCAAAGAATTTTATGAATATTTTTTTCTTATAAGAACTGAAAACAATTAAAACATTGAACCCCTGATAATAGTAAAACTGCCACTTGGAAATACATTAATCCTTTTTCAATAGTACCATTGCATTTATGGTACAAATAGCGGTTAATTTGGTGAGAGTGTCAGTAGTCCGTATTACTGTTGACTCGAGTTCAAACCATATATATATATATATATCTCCATCTGAATCTTGGGAAGTTATTTCAAATCAGATATCCTCTACTGTCTTTTTATATATAAAATCTGTGATACTCAAGTGGTATTTCTCTTGCAGACCCACCACCCAGTCATGGTAAGGAAACAGTTGTCAATGTTTTCTTATGGTGCATTCATTATTGACCTCATTCGCAATAATGGGTGTTTGTTTCACAAGACTTACTAATAGAGATCAACTACTTATTTATGTGTTGTACATAGGTACAAACTGTTCCTCTGAAAAGACAATGCTACCTTGACACATATCTCCTGAATGATTATGTCAAGATAGGTGCCATCATTCTTTTGGCAAACCTATCAATCCTTTAGCCAGCCACTTCAAGTTTGAGCCAAGAAGCCAGTATCTAGACTGAGCCATTTGCAATTTAAGCGTGAGTCAAACTTATTACTATGTCCCATAATGGTTGTTACATTTGCATGTAGATTTCATACACTAAATCTAGCAACTTTAATGGAACAGAGATAGTAAATCATTGCAAGAGATTGATTACCTTCAACCTGGAGTGTGGTTCAAGAGTTGATCGATAGTTTCAAGGATTGAGAGGTGCAGAGTTTCAGAATTAATGATGTTCATCATCAAAATGAAGGAAAACTGATTTCCAAATAAGGCAAAACGCCCTTTCTCTGGGGAAAGGATTAGTTGTTATTTGCAAAATATCCATGATATCCGTGGGGTAACCCTAAAAATTGCTACCCTCGATCTTCAAATTGTAGGTTGTGTGTGGCCCAATAAATATGTTAGTTTGTGTTTCTGTTTAGAGTAGCTGTCCGTACCGTGGGAAGTGTCGTATTTCATGTTGACTGGCCAGTCCATTTGCGTACTTGGAAAACTTGTAATAACCAAAAGAAAAACATTAATAGTCTGACAGAAATGTTTTTAGTCAATCAACCTTCAAAGCAAATAGTTTCATATTCCATAATGTCCAAAATTGTATCCAAATGGTAATTTTTAGAACCGGTTCATTACAGCAATTATTTTTATCAGATGAAATATTGAAAATCATTAGTATTAATTTTTGGACTACTTTCTAAGTTCATCTTAATTGAGTAGATTTGCAATTTTATTGCGAAAAAATTACTAATGATCAGCTCATTAGTTTGATAAGTTTTTGTTATCAACTTGCTGTGTTTGTATGCCTTATCTGCATGTGCATGTGTGCGTATGTGTGTGTTTGCAAAGTGACCTAACCGCAGCTCCCTTTGTGTTTGTCTGGTAATGATTCCTGTCCCCTCCCTCCCCTCATCTCATCTTGCTGGCCTCATCACTGTGCCTTTCGTTATAACGCAGCCTTATTTTGATAGGGGGCTGTTTGGACATTTTATGCTGACTGTGTGGATGCCTTCTGTGAGAAATCCTGCAAAGCTAACTTGTACATACACAATAAATCTGGGATATATAACATTTATTCTCTTGTTTGTTCTTTTTCTTTCTTTTTCTTTCTTCTTGTTTCTTTTTATCCTTGCTGCTCCGAGCGTTCCCTTCACTCAGATACAATATCCAATAAGTTTGAATTGTAAAAGATGAAGGCAGAAATGTGCATTACCTTTGGCGTTTGGTCTTCGCTGCATTCAATCTAAACAAGTACTTTGGTGAAAGAAGAATTTCTCTTTATTTACCTTTTATGTTGCATTCAGTCTCATACTTGAAAAACAATGAATATTGCCCCATATTACCCAGTCGACTGTCCTTTTCTCTGCAATCAAACTTTTGATTTCTTTCCTCTGAGTAACGGGACATTTAGCCACAACCAAAACATCTTTGACTGATGGCCGAAGACAAGCATCTGCCTTCGAAGTGAGTCTATTTTTCAATTGTAGACTTTTTTAGAATCCTTTTTGACAATCTGGGTAAATTCTTACTTTTGATCGGTCAACTATGTCATGTGGTAAGTATTTATTTTAAATCTATTAGATTTTGATAATTCCAGGTGCCAATAGTCATCTTTGAACCCTGAAAGATATGAAGAATAATCATATTAAAAACCAGTAGGATTTTAGATTAGCTGACAAGAGGCAGACTAACTGTCCGCAGTCCACTGAACCTCCCTGATAAGGCACTGAAAACCATCTTGGTTAATAATTGTATGAACCTTGCCCACATCTTCACGTATACGTCTGCTCAGATTGTCCTCATGTGTATGCACATATACATACCTGTGTGTATTGAAAAACTGTCATGTTAGCTTGCAATTCTATCAGAATGAAGAGACAACCAAGCCTTCCATTATCCAATGCTAATCTCTCTTTGCAAAGAAAAATAATCTAAGTAAATTTCGATAAGTAAATTTGATTGAAATAATTTTCTCAAGCTACTAAGAATAATGTTCTATTTCTATTTGTGCACAAAATACTAGCTCAAAGTCTCCATTTATACAAACGAATCTTTCTAAAATATCCTCAGCACAACAATGAGCAGTAATGCCCCTTACATGATCTCAACTGAAAAATACACATCTTTTCAATTATATAGTAATTTCTTAATGCAAAATACCAGATCATCATAGATACAAATCATAATATGATTCCACTCAGGTCTTCTACTGGGAATAAAATCCGTATTCCGATTTTGTGAGACAGAAAGTAAATTAAGAAAAAGTTCGGGGTTTCAAAGCTATGTACAAAGGCTTCAATTCAGGACAGAAGCAAATAACCAGCTTACTCGAGGAAAATGACAACGGACAGAGACAGGACATTTGAAAGTGCTAAATGATTTTACCAAAAACTCTATTCACTTAAACAAGGGCAACAAAACAATGAATAGGATACGCAAGACGCGAGCAATCAACTTGAAGGTTTCCTAGAAGTAACCCCGTGGGAGGTGAAATGAGCTATCGATTAAACAATGAAAGGAAAGGCTCCTGGACCAGACAACATCACCATCAATCTACTCAAAAAAGCTAGTAAGATCATCACTCGGAAACTGGTTGTTCCATTCAACTTGTGTCTAAAACCAAGTAAAGTCCCAGATGATTGGAACACTGCAATCATAATGCTTTTTTTTTTTAAATAAAAAAAGAAACCTAAAAGACCAACTCTTCATAGTCTGCCTCGATATGATATTCAGAAGACTAGACTGGGAAAATAAAGGAATCAAAATAGACGGCGAATATCTGAGCAACCTCAGATTTGCAGACGACATCACCTTTTTTGCAGAGAATCTACATTACTTCCAACTAATGGTAGATGAACTAAATCAAGAAAGCAAAAAAGTCGACTTACAAATGAACTTCATCAAGACAAAGACGTGCAGTAGATTTGTTTGGTTTGTGTGATTCACTACTAAACGTAACGAGTGGATACTCCACAATAACATAGAAGGTGAGAGATCGTTAGACAAAAGAAATGAACCATCAGTGACCCTACTAAGACCAGTCTTCATCCAAAGGAGAACGAATGCTATATATATATTGTGGCATAGAAAAGGAGTCCTCAGTTGTGATCTCCTTTCAGAGAATACAATTACTAATTTGAACGAGTACTGCTCTCAGGTAAACCAATCGAAGAAAAATATCAATCAAAACTATCTAGAATTATTTGACAGAAAGAGCGTCATATTTCACCAAGATAACACTACACCACATATTTTTTGGATACCTGGCAAAAATCGTCACAGCTTCGTTTGAAAATTTTGACTTATCTGACGTATTAACCATATATTACGCCGTTGGATTAAACTTTATTCTGGTCTTTTCCGGTTTCTTTTCAAAACAAAAAGTCAATTTCTCTGGAAGATTAAGATAAGTTGTAGGAGGGTAGAATTATGAAATGGTTGAACACAGTGGAACAAAAGAGTAAAAATCACGTTCAATGAAGTTAATGTTGAGTACAAAAAAATGTTTTTTTGTCTCTCAGTATTGACTAAATTTTGCCCAATTAGCAGAGACCCACAATAGTGCACCAGCCAGTGAGAGTTGAACTGACTAGCAATGGGCTATGAAACCACTGCACTCAGAACCTGTCAGGGGGCGAAGTAATACCTTGAATAGTGTTGGTTTTAAATAGTACAGTTAAGGTATTTCTGTACAATTCAATGCAACTAAGTATAAGCTGAAAAAAGTATATTAAATTGAACAAAACTATCCATCAAAGATGGCAAAGAGTTCTTTCATTTGGTATATGCGTGTGTTTATTCGTTTCTTATTTTCAGTGCTCCTGGCCACACCGCTTTGTCAACAGTATCATTACTCCACTAGATCCCTTCTATAATTGCCTTTTTTTTCATTTCAGGGAGAAAAAGCCTTTTTGACCTTTTTGGGAGCCTTATTTTGATGGGTCTAAAAATTAAATTTAGATTCTCCAGATGTTTTATTTTCTAATTTAAAAAAAAGATGTTTCACAGTGGGAAAGTGGTTGCTACGACCCTGCTAGAAAACTAGTGTGATACACTGGAAAGCGTTTGACAGTAGAGGGGCATTGGAAGATAATAAAAACATTTTTCCTTTCAGGGCATGTAAATTATTTCAACAAACTCACTCCAAGTCTGCAACCTGTCCTTCGAAATAAAGTGGGACGTTTTGGAGTGATTTTCAGGAAATATGGAATAGGTGAACTAGACACAAGCCGGGTTAATCCTTATTAGCTGAAAATATCTCAAAGTTGCACCAGTTTACCTCAAGTTGCTCGAGTCGGATAATATCATGGAAGAATAACTCTTGACGGTAATTCTCTTACGGATGTTATCAAGTACATTTTAAATCAGATGGCGTTGGTTTACAAGTTAGTCTCTCGGCCAAATCAATCTTTATCGTTATGTCGTACCATATTAAATATTTGCCTCACAAAGATGAATGGATGCAGAAAGAGATTGTGTTTTGAATATTAGTTCTTGTTAAACTCCTGTACTAAGTATGGAGTTGGTTTTGTTTACCCATCGCTGCAAGAACAACAAAAATAATCCTCACCGAAATGAGGAGTGTAAAGCGATATGTAGAATCCACATTCCCCTACCGTGATTTGAACTCGCGACCAACTGATTGCCAGGAGGCTGTCTTACTAATTCAGATTAGTTGTCAAGCCAGTAGACACCTAGAACTAAAAACTGGAGCCTAATCAAAAGATTGATTCTCAAAAAGGGATTTACGCAACGGGCCCAGGAGAGAATCTTGCTCAATATCGCATTGAAAGATCACAAGACAGCACAGGATAGTAAAGAAAGAACAGGTCAGAGATATCATAAAATCCATTAGGAAACTCAAATGGCAATCGGCTGGTCATGTTTGGAAGGAGGTCTGACAACTGCAATACATCACGATAGACGACGTGAGTCTCCAGAGATCACATGCGAAATTGTGGCAGGCAAAAAATAAGCTGGCATGGCGAACTAGACAAGTTCAGAAAGTATTGATTTTGCGATACCCATGATAGGAAGGCCTGACGAATCTTGTGGAAGGTTTATGTCCAACGACGAGCGTTAAAAAGCTGATGATGAGATATTGACGAAAATGTATCACACGCCTAAGCATGGGCTTATTTCATTCAAATGAATAAATGCATTTATACGGAAGAAAATATTTTCATAATTTTTTATATTCATTTTATATACGATATTAAAGTTGCAGTAATCATCTTCAATTGAGAAAGAAGTTGGAGTGGAATTAAACAGTCTCGTCTAGTTACTGGCTTTTAATTTGGCTCTGACACCAATTTCTGGTCTCAGTGCCAACCAATGCATATTTATATATATATGCCCACAGGACATCTTCTATAGCGTGATGGTAAACAAACTCGTCTCGTAGACTAATTTGCAATTACATCCCAGGGCAGCTGCCATGGACGGGTGATTAACAATATTGCCCAGTAAGCCATCGCTAAGTGCTGCACCACAGTCATGCCAAGCACAAAGGTTTCATGCGTCCTAGGCGAGTATTGAAATTTGTTCTCCCGATTGTATTCTAATGACTATTTTTTTTCAGTTTGGAGAGCGTCCTGACGACCTTTGCGCCCTAGGTAATCGCTTGGGTTTGTCTAATGGACAGTCTGGCTCAGACTACAGCAACTTGTAGATCAAGCAAAATTTGATGAACGAGTGGAAGAACTCTCGCATACGCACAGCAATCTCAGGAAAATATTGTCGCTCCATTATATGTAAAAGCAACCTTCTCTTCTATCGGTGAGAGAATATCTGAATGTACCCCCTGCCCTCCCCTGTCTATAGGTCATGGACCAGCGTGGCAGGTTGAGACCCATATTTCCCTGATTTTTCTTCAGTTGGGGAAGGGAGGCTTATGTCCAGCATTTCGACGGGTCTGGCAAGCCGGAAGTGAATTGTGGTAGATTTCCCAAATGAAATAGAAGACAGTGGAAACGGCCAGGCGAAAAAATGCGACCGGCGATTCCACTCCCTCGCAGTACCTCGAGGACAAGCGGAAGATGAAAAAAAGAAAAAAAATCGTTCACAAACCACGGGGATGTTGCAAATCAATTATGCAAATTAATCAATCAATTAATTAATTAATCAATTATGTAAATAAATTAAATAAAGACTAAAATCTTCAGCCTTTTAAAGATTCCCAGCCTCATTAACGATTTTTTTTTCAAATTAAAATGTATTTTCCATTAGCCACGTTGTTTTTAACTTCTGCTTTTACTCAACATTGTCTATGTATTCGGGGAGACATACATTGTTAAATGAACACTAATGATTGATTCTTTCATTCAGTCACTATCAGTACTTGCAAGAACGTAAGGATGTGTAGATACAGAAAAAAAGCCGCTCAGGATGACCCCATTAAGAGAGGGTCTTCTAGATAACAATAACAGGCACATAACGTTGAGCGAAAGATATACAGCCACTTATTGTGATCGCTTTGGGACATGCTGTTTTAAATAACAATAACCCACCGATAACGTTGAAAAAAGGATATATATATATATATATATATATATATATATATATATATATATATATATATATATATATATGGGAAACCACTTATTGTGAACACTGTAAGTGTTTGGTACCGACTGATTTTGATATCAAAAACTATATGATAACATTGTGATTATGTTAAGCGACTTCATTTCTATATCCAATGTCGGCCATTTTTAGCACGGTATGGGTCCCTCGAGATCACATGCGCAACCGAGGCCAGCAGAATATTAGATGGAGAGACGAACGAGCTTGACAAATTCAGAAAGTACTGACTCTTCAACGCCCATGATAGAGAAGTGTGGCAAATCCTGGGAAAGGTCTATGTCCAACGACTGACGCTGAAAGACTGATGATGACGAGTTCTTAGATGATATACATTATCAATAGCTTGGATAACTTTCACTTATATTCCGTATGTATTTCAGGAAATCTGAGAGCGAGAACAAAATTCTATTCACTTTTGATGATCCCAAGCAGGACCTTCTAACCTCTTTACTCGTCAAGACGTTGGTATAGAAGGGATGGTTATTTTTGTCACGACAAGATCAGTAAATACATATTAAATATTTTATTGATGTTAAAATCGAAAAAAAATGTTTGAAGCACTGAAACATGACATGTTTAACATTAAGCAAAGACTAAAGAAGACTAAAAAAGACTTAAAAAGCAATAAAGACAGTTGAAATGACTTACAACAGTTTAAAAAACTAAAATGAGGAGCAACAAGAGACTTACAAAATACTAAAATTGGCTAAAATCTACATAAACATTTCTCACCTATCATTCGGTTTCGAGGGAGACGGTGGGAAATAGTTGTTAGGGCACTGCTTATAAAGAGCAGAGGCAAAAGTAGTACTGCATCCAGTTCGCGTGTGCCATTCATATTCCCCAAACTTTTGGGTAGCACTTCATATTTACACATATATAAAATAACTACTTCACCTCACACTAGTATGGTGAGTTCGATCTACACTCGGTGCCCCGTACTTCTAATCTATTAAAATAACATGCCAAATGTACGTCTGTATTTTTTTGCTGGTAACATCCCAAGGAAAATAACAATTATTTCTAAGCAAGTGTTACTTCCTTCAAAAGACTACTTAATTATTTGGTTATTTGCAAGAGAAAAGTGATTATACACAATAATATTTGAATTCTGTGTTAATTTCTCGTTTGAATTAGCTTCACACCTTCTATTTATATTCTAAGATTTAAGAAATTGCAATTTAAGATTTGTATGACGAATTGAAATATTGTCAGAATCCGCCTTTCGGTTTCTTCAGAAATTATCAATATTAGTGATTTCAGTATGTTCTGCAATCCTTGGTTTTTATTGTAGTGGTTATAATATTCTATAATTTTATAATGACGGAGCCTATGAAAATCACTAATAGCTGCGTTGGCCATAACAGCCTGTTGCCAAACACACGCTGAACGTTATTTTCGGAACTTCATTTTCCAGCAGTATCTCATTATTTCTGAGGGAGCTGAAAAGCGAGACATGTTAAATAAATTTTCCAAATTGTCATAAGTATCTGAAATTGTAAATGCAATTTCAATTTCATAGTTACTTGAACTATCTAAAGTAAAGAGTATATTTGATAGTGAGGAAGAAAGTTAGAGAGATTCATCTTTCTTCGTAGTAGACGTTTCTAACAAGAACTCATTAATATTAGTGATCAACATATGTCCTGCTAGGTTTGTTTTTTTAGTCTCAGCACCTCTTCTATAAGAGTGATACTAAATATCAATCAGCTGCCAACAACCAATGGTTTTGGCAGCCACAAAAAATGTGACTATATTAGAATGAATTTGGATTGTAAATCACTCATCCCACAAAAAAAAAAATTAAAAAAAAACATTTTGAGAACTAATATGTTAAAAACCTGTCCAGGGATTACATTTATACACTCTCAAAATTTCAGGGTTTTATGTTGAGTTTTTTTTTGGTGGTGGGCTGTCATAGAGGAGATTTTCAGAAACTAATTTGCTAAAAACCTGTCTAGGGATTACATCAGATACATTTGTACACGCACAAAATTTCATGGTGTTATGTTGAATGTTTTCTGTGGTAGGCTGCCCGAAGAGAAGAATAAAAACAGGACTCTGAAATACGACTTTAAATCTGTTGTTTCCCTTGACGTCTATTTTCATATAGTTCTGGTCTGGTGATTGTTGCATCGTTATGAGTCATTTTAACTAGCTGTTTACCTTTCTCCTAACTTCAGCTGCTTTTTATAACAGCTTTGGATCAGACCGTTATTCTACGAAAGTGATCAATCAGCACCATCGGAAAATAAAGAGCAAACCCACGGTGGTCGCACAGTTCATTATCTGTCGCTCTCTCGAACGACTTCACTCTATTCATTTTTTGACGTCTATGGTAACCTAGTACCTAATAATAGAAGAATTCGTAAAGGTGCTGACTCATCAAATAAATGCATTTAATGTACAGAGATCATTCGTTTGTATTGAAGTTGTGTCAAGTTCTATAGAATTTACTTTTGGCTCGTTGACATCACTTTATATCTAACACACGGGGATGCATATGAAGTTGATTACGTGGCAGACGAGAATGTTTATCCGTGCATAACATAGAAATAATGAAAAGTCGATAAAGGCTCAGCCGTCACAAATCGCTTTAATTCAGAAGGTTTGGAAACTCTGATCCAGTCAATATCAACGCGCGACTGTCTACAAACATCAGCGACTTTCACAAAAAGTAGAAGAAAATAAGTTTCCTGGTGGAGTGATTGACTTTTCCAATAGCAATCTCTTATGATTTTTTCATCGATTGATACGTTATTCAGTGGCATACCCTGGTGTATCTTTATGTGAAATAAGTTTTTTAAAAGATATCAGGATTAAAACTTTTTTTTCAGATAAAGGAAAGTTATAAGAACTTGTAATCATATGTCACAGTGTTTCTGGCTTCTTAAAACAATATAACATAGATAACATGTCCATACAAAATTCTTATATGATTTGTCGATTTTAATCGTAAATCCTCCTCGTCTCCATGAAAATCTGGTCCCTTTTCCATAGCAAACTCTCCTTGTCACTATAAAAGAACTCAGCCGTGGCCCTCCGGAAGGAACTGTAGCAATAATGAAATGTTCTGAAAGTACCCCGAAAAGATGTATCACGTTATGGAGGGACGACCGATCCTCAGAATCCAGGTGAGTTATTTTGCAATTCTCGTATATGAGATGTGGACGTTCTGGTCGTGGTATCATTTGTGAAGAGATTTTCACTTAAGGAAAAACAAAACAAAAACCAATAAAAATCCAAGTTATTTTAAAGCATCGAACCAGAAAAAACAAAAACAAAACAAAACTGAAATGATTGAAAGGAAATGGAATCGATGCAAAAAACTTTCCAACTGAAAACGGGAAGAAAGAACAGAAACGGAACTCTGAAACTTGGCTTTTGTCAAACTCCAGTCCAAGTTTGGAGTTGACTTTGTTTTTTTTTATCATAACAAGAACAATGAGAACAATCCTCACCTAATCTAGAGTGGTAAGGCCTTCACTGTTTGCCTTTGCCGACACGTTAATCCAAACTGATCTGTAAAATTAACATCCCCCTACCGTGATTTGGAACAACGACCAACTAATTGGTAGGTGGATCTCTTACCGGTCGAGCTATATTGAAACAGGTTTTGCATATCAATGAAAATTTATGTTGAAAATACGCGAAGGCTTATTTCATTCTAATAAATGAATATATTTATAAATAATAACATTTCCACACCATGTTCTAATACCACGACCAGGTGATTGGTAGCCATTTCTCTTACTCACTGAGCCAAACCGACAAGTCTCATACATCTACCAATTTATTTATAGTATGAATAATGGAGAAGTTGCTGAAATCATTTTCAGTCAGAATAAAGTAAGTCAAAATGGCGTAAACAGAAGAAACAATTAGCATTAATTCATATGGTTGAATTTTTTGAGTATTCCCAGACACCCCAAATGACCTTCTTCTATGTCTGACTGTTTTACGCTAAGCTTAACACCTCTAGAAATTCTCTAAAGCTTTTCTGGTACCATAGATGTTGCTAGCAAGAACATAAATCGAGATGAAGCTCATATGCTCACAAACAGTTCAAATCTATGCCGACAATGCTTTCGTAGAAGCGAAGTGGTGTGAAGTTAATTTTCTATTGAGGCCGAGAATGCCACATTTCACGGTGCAAAATCAAGATTTTCCTGAAAATTTTGACTTAAAATTTTAGACGAGTATTACCTATGGAAACATAATTGTTATACATTATTGTACACATTATTGCATACACAGGATAATGGATTTTTCATTGAAAGTTGAAGCTCAATTGACGAGTGTGGATTATCAATGGTAGTGGATTGTACATGGTGGCATACGTTACCAGTATCGAGTTCACTTCATTCCTGTTTTTGTTTAAATGGTGCGTAAAATATGAGTCATTCAAGTTACTTGATGCTAAATATCATTATATGTATGAAACATCTCTAAACCAATGTGTATATTATCTTCTGTATCCAAGTTGTGTTATCGGGGTTCATCTCAGTTGCTTCCCTAATTCGGTAATCTATTTTGCTTTTTCAAAAAGTTTCTCATGACGACAGAGTCCCAGATGTTATTGTTATCAAAAACGGATATAACGTGCCTAGTCCAATCGAGCATGCGTTCTGAGTATTGACTCCATATTCTAGAACCAATAACACCCACGGAGACTGATGGGTACACGAGCGGAACATCGTGAATAAATAAACGCATAGACAAGGAAAGTAGTTCGACCATGTCATACATAATAATTAACAAACCCGTCTGACAAAATTCAGACAAAAATATGTGTGTGCATTCAGTACGCCAAGTTTCGTCAGGCACAAGGACTTGATTGTGGAGTAGCCTGTGGGAATTCATTTTTACATAGTTCACGAATCAAGTCTCACAGTTCACGTCATGAATATTTCTCACTAAGATGTTTGCATCTTGGATGACCTGATCATATGGGATGTATACATAGAAGATCTCATTTCCTGAAAAACAAGTTATGCACTCGGCATTTAGCAAATTGAGTCGTGTGCTAAGTTATTTAGAGATAAATTTCATTCTATGTATGAAACATCTCTAAGCCAATGCATATATATTTTTGTATATGCAAGTTTTGTTATCGGGGTTCATCCAAATTGCTTCCTTTGCATTGGGTAATCTGTTTTGCTTTTTTAAAAAAGTTCCTTATGATGACAGAGTCCCAGATGCTATTGATATCAAAAAACGGATATGACGTGCCCAGTCCAATCTAGCATGAGATCTGAGTAGTGACCCCATACTCAAGATATTCCCCCTCTTTTTTGTCTCCTCAAATGGGCAAACATTCATTGATATATCAAATCCCCAGTCACTTGAAAAATAAACCAGTAGTAAATGGAACTTGATCAAAAGATTGACCCTCAAACCGAGAACTATGCAACATGCACAGGAGAGGAACATGCTCAATATCATAGGGAGAGAACACAAGACAGTATTAGAAAAAAAACAAAACACGAGTCCGAGATATCATAGAAACCATTAGGATACCCAAATGGCAATGGTCTGGACATGTTGCAAGAATGTCAGATAACTGCTGGACATCACATCTCACAACTTGGACCCCCAGAGATCATAGGCGAAACTGTGGCTAGCAAAAATAAGGTGGTGTGACGAACTAGGCAAGTTCTGAAAGTATTGGCTCCCCGACGTCATTTATAGAGGAATCTTGCGAATCTTGGGGAAGGTCTTTATCTATCGATGGATACTAAAAAGCTGCTATTGCAGGGGAAACTGTTTATCAAACTGGAACTAAAGATTTTATCTCAGTGCGCGGAAGAGGAGCACGCTAAACATCTCATGGAGAGATGACAAAATAGTGCACTTCATTAGAAAACGAGCAAGTGTCAGATATAAAAAACAAACAAACATTAAAAAAGCTTAAATGGCGATGGGCAGGCAGTATTGCATGAATGTAAGGCAACTTCTGGACATTACGACTCACAATGTGGATTCCCTGAAATCATATGCAAAATTGTGACCGGCAAAATATAAGATGGCGTTATGATTCAGACAAGCTCAGAAGGCATTAAGACAGCGAGTCACAGGAACGAAAAAGACTGACAGACCTTAAGGAAGGACTATGTTATGAGGGAAAGAACTTGTTACCTTTATTGGACCCACATTCCAAAGGCTATGAAATATTTATTAATAATTGATTCTTTCTACGGATATGAATAATTCGATTCATTAAAAGTAATAACAATATAATTCATATATTAACTTCTTTTTTCCTTCCATGACTCTTCTACACACTTGTTCGTTCGGTGTTAAAACGGTGTATAAAAGTTGTGCGCCGTTTTCAACATCAAGTGAGTGGATGTGTGAAACTTCACAATCTATTACCTCCTTTGATACACGTATGATCACGAGATCTTTCGACATTAAAGTAACAATAAGCTGTACAATGATTAGACCAAATAAAGTTAATCGTAACACATCAAGTGAAACGCACCCGTGACAGCAGTAGTCTTTTAATGGTCAGGAACCCCACCCCCACATGCATGTAGTAAACCTGGTTCGAATCCTTGTCACAGCGAGTTGCTAATTTTTTAAAGAAAAATGTTGGGATGAGCCAGTAACCGAGTAGTTAACGGTAAGGCAATCCAAGTTAGGCAGTTTGCGAGTACTTTGCCACTAATGCTTTTTTTTCCGAAAGGCATGTATCCATCTCCCCTTTCTCAGTATATTGCGGGCCAGCGTGGCGGGCTAAGGTCCGTCACGAAACCATGTCTTGAATTTACTCAGAGGCATGTGTTCAACGACCACCTTTAAAAGGCTGATACAAAAACGAAGTAAAATGCTAGCAGAACGTTATTATCTTCTGGGAGCTGACGCAGAAAAATCTCATCTAGCAACAGGGTTGGCAGATGCCTTTTGCAGCAAAAAAAAAAAAAAAAACAAAAAAAAAAACAAACTTTGTGCAGCCTTGGGACCAAATTAAATATCCTCAGTACCAAAATAATCAAATACCTTGAAATCCATCATTAGATAAAGCTTGCAGGAAAAATTGATGAAATACATCTTTTTATCATTACTTAGTCATTTACGTCCTGAATAACTACATACCAGTCGATTGCATACCGCTCATTTGCGAACCTGGCCATTTGCATACGTTATTCTGTATCTCGGTCATTTGCGTACCACTAAATTGTGTACCGGTCAATTGCGTACCTGGATATTTGCATAAGGTCATTTGCGTTCTACTCTGTGCAAATATTTACCTCATGTTATAATTGTAAGCAAATGAAGGCAGCTTCGTTTACGACTTATAGACAAGTTCTAATTGTTGCTGTAGATTTTTTAATGAATTCTTTTTTTGGTGTGCGCTGCAGTATTGCGCTGTTTTGAACAATTATTAATGATAATTTTGTCATATAACTATTTACATAATTTTCCAGTTGTTTTTATACTCGTGATTTTAAATCTCCTCTAGTCACCTTAACGTTGCGATATAAAAAGCTGCTGGAAGATAAGATGGAGGTAAGTTGGAATTTTTCCATCAATACCAAATCTCTATTCTTGGAACCAAATAGCTTTGTCAAGTATCAAATTTGCCCGATTTTGGTCTTGAAAAATGCCAATTGGCAAACCTGCCGTCATCTGCGGTGACTAGTTCATTGTCAGGAGAGAATGGTCCATTGATGGTCAAGCAAATACATTATAAGCATAAGTGCCATTCGGGGAATAAAAGAAGGCGACACAATCAGTGACGTCAAAGTCGGGTGGGCTGGTCAGTTCGGCAGACGTTTTTGATCAAAAGTTCATTGAGTATAAGAATTCTTTTATTCGGTCTTGTGTTTGAGTGAATAAAGCTGGCAAGTTGTAGCCTTCCACCAAAGAGACCGAATCTAATTCATTGGCCACCATCATCATCATCATCATCATCATCATCATCATTATCTTTATTATTATAATACATCCTGCAACAAGTGGAGAATAGCCATAGTTGTTGATGACTGAGAGAGACAGAGACACAGAGAGAGAGAGAGAGAGAGAGAGAGAGAGAGAGAGAGAGAGAGAGAGAGAGAGAGAGAGAGATGTATAGATGTATAGATGTACAGGCAGTACATTACCACTGCGAAAGATGGAGGAGGGTAAGCGATAAAGAAAGATGTTAGAGGTATAAATCCCCACTCAAGGCATTGCCATGAAAAGAGAGAGAGAGAGAGAGAGAGAGAGAGAGAGAGAGAGAGAGAGAGAGAGAGAGAGAGAGAGAGAGAGAGAGAGAGGGGGGGAATTGTGAGAGGAGAGAATAAAAGAAAGTGGCAGAGGGGGAAAGACAGGAAAGAAAGAGAAATAAAGACGAAAAAGAGAAAAAGAGAACAATTGAACGTATGCATTGCCACTACGAAATAAATAGATAGATAGGAAGAGAAAGAGGGTTGCAGATTTTGAGGGGAGAAAAATACACTCGAAAGAGTGAGAGAGAGAGAAAGAGTGAGAGAGAGAGAGAAAGAGTGAGAGAGAGAGAGAGAAAGAGTGAGAGAGAGAGAGAGAAATTGTTGGTCGTGTAGAGGCAGCAATGCCGTTGTATTATTTAATCGATTCAACAAGTACTTGACACGCAATTTGCATTTCTCTGAGTAAATAATGATACACCACAATGTCGTCCAACTGCGATCGACTGGTTGTCTGAAGCCTTGAGGGTCACACACGCCCCCTTCACGATCGCCCCTTGTCAGTTGGAATTCAGGTCCCTCGAATTATAAATCAAACTAGATTACCTATGCCGCCAAGAAAATGACGGTCGTATACAAGTCATTCTGCAGTTGTACTGAACTCATTAGATACCAAAAACAAGCCTGGCTGCTGCAGGGTCAAACTCTTCTAATCTCTCTGTTTCAACTGAAGATGATTACTGCAAGTCTGGTATTGAATATGCCACGCCGAGTCTGTGAAGTTGCCTAATCGGCGAATCTCACTTATTTTTTTGTAAAAAATGTTTTATTCCACTTTGATTACATAAACTGTTGATTGTAAAAAAAAATAATTGTTTTATATCCTATCCCCGTTCCGATTAAAAACACTTTTGATCAAATTAAAGCAACGTATTCATATCTTGTAAAAAAGTTGAAAGATTGTATAAAGTTACAACGGAAGGTTTTTTTTAATCAGAATTTGATTCTAGATTGTTACGATAGTAGATTTTATAAGCATATGATTGTTCAAAGTTACACTGTAGATAGTTTCGCTGCAAATTTTATAAGCATACAATTGTAGATAGTTAAATTGTATATTTCATAAATATACAACTGATATTCTAAAAGAATACGATCATAGAAAATTATGCTGTAGATTTTATAAATATAGGAGTGTAGATTTTATAAGCATGCGATTTAAGCTATTTACGCAGTAGATTTTATAAATGTACGATTGTAGATTTTTGAGAGTCTGGAAACGCTCAATAATTCTCACATATAAATCAATTGTAATGGCTTCTTTGCTTTACGCCATTTCAGCTTACAGAGGGTTTTTTTTATAGGAACTCTCCACTCAGCTAGAAACGTCTCAAACGAGTCTGTATAACCGGAGTTGAAGCTCAAAATACTGCTCGATCTTGATCTCTTGCAGAGGCCACTTTGACCATTCTTTATCGCTGAGCTTTTAAAAGAGTGATGTTAGTTTGATTCACAAATAAAACATGAATTGAACCTCTTCAAATTAACCCATTAACAGCGAAAGTTGGCAAGTGTAATAGCTATCCATTGCAAGATGAAAGTCCTTGTCCATTGCAAGATATTCCATTGAAAGTAACCCATTGCAAGATAGAATCCTTGGATGAGTAAACTAGTTTGATTTATAACTTGAACTGAGTTGCAATCAATCACAATAAAACGGAAATTCCTTTGAGTTAGCCATAAAACTGTAATAATTGAAATTTCCACCATCCGCCGTCAATGGGTTAATTTTTAATTAATCGCGAAATTATCAACTGGTTTAAGCGAATAAGAAAAAACAAAAAACAACTGATTGTTATTCTTACATCACTGACGCTACGCATCCCGAGTCAAGATATTACTTGAAAAATATTATAAAAAGGAGTTCCAAGGAGTAATTGATATGAACTTTGAGTTAACGAGGTTTCTCTCCAAGTTGAACGAATTTTAACAAGCATCATTGACTCGGCACTTGGAGTAGTGAATATGCAGTAACAAATGTTATCGTCCTGATACAAGCGTCAGATTTCTCAGTTTTCAGCACCATGAGATTTTCTCGCAAGTGCCAATCGTCGACAAACCCTAAATGGTCTAACCGAAATTGGAATATAATTTGATTCAAAAATTCGAAATTTGAGCCTAACCAGGTTAGGTCATTGGGCCCCAAACTTTTCAGACCACCATCTTCTTCACGAGGGCCTCGACCCCAAGGATTTACAATAAATATATAACATTTAAGTAGATGTGCAGTTTCCAAATGCGCCAGTGAAGAAAACTAGATACCAATCTATGCTTTCCAATTACGTTTTGGACACTAAAACAGCCACTTCCGGTTGTCTCTCCTCAGGGTTTTTGTATCAATGTGTATCAGTAAACAATATAAAATGTATAGACAATATAAACTAATTGAAAATAAACTAGAAATGTGCACTAGCAAGTTGTAGTTTATGTACTTCTATTTCTCATATGAAATTCATTTTCGACCATAAAGGTTCAATAGACCTCTCCCGACGTTTATCGATCCTGTTTTCGACCCCAGGCATTTATCAACCCCATGGATAATTCTATCAATCCCCAGGGGTCAATATCAATTAATTTGGAGACCCTTGGCTTAGGTTATTACGGTTGCTCAAGAAATCAACATCTTTGTTAGCTGAGCCACGACCTCTCTTGACGAAAAACACTTTCACTTGAAACTCATTTCTCCTCCCTCACCACAGCATGCGTTTTAATGACATCCCTGCACCTTCGTCATTATTGGGTTTCCCTTTACTTTGATGTCGCCGGCTTCTTCCTTCAGGGATTTTTAAAAATTTATTTTATTTCACTTTTCCGGCTGTATTTTGGTGATATTCGCCTTTCTAATCATTGTATCATACGACAGAGGATGAAAGAAAAGAAGAAAGAAAAATGGAAAGAAAAACACTTGTCGTCTGTTTAATCAATTTTTTCCTCCAATAGTAAAATTCTGCGAACCATTGATTTGCGAGAATTCCTGCTAGGTCAGAGTTGGCAACCAAAATTCCGACGCACAATTCCCAAGATGCAGAACCCTACTCTCATGTATTGATACTATTAACAGTAATACCCCGTTTAGCGTTCTATATTATTTCCTAAAAGTACAGCCCTAGACATATCAGCGCTCTGCGGAGCCATTAACCTAGCATGAATAGAGATTGTGCCAGCAATCATTAAAAAATATATGATGTTGATTTTCAGCTTAAACTAGATGGGCTGTATTAGTGCAACATCACGGGGCTGGCAGAATACTACTAGGCGTCGATATATATCTATACATAATAAATTATTAGGTATGCTAGCTGTACGTGTATGTTTTTGTTATTATACGTACGGCATATTACCTAAAGTGTACAGTGTACAGGTATTTTGGAGACGCTCTGTGATGCTGTCTTTATAACTACATTGACTTAATGCCAGACTAAGCTAAGCTTAGAAAATAACTCCATAGAGGTTATTCAAATCATAGATAGTGACTTTACCAATGACTTGGTGCTCCACAATCATAGCCTTGTGTCAAATTTGCTTTTCCAACTCACATTAGAAAACGTACTCACACACACACACACATAGGCCGGAAAGGCTGTGTGTCAAAGACCAAGTGCGCCGGTGCAATGCGTCAGCCAATGAGGTTATACTGAGGCTGCGCATTTCTAAGCGCATTGGGAGCCTTCGGGTTCCCTGTCAATAACTCGGCCCAGCTGCGGGGAATACAGCACCCCGGGGCAGCACTGTTACATTGCACTTAACGGAAAAGGTCGGGCTCGTGCCTGACGCTTTCGTGGCGGCGGTTGCTTTGGTTGCTTAGCAAACCAAGGCTGCGTAGGCTGGAGCTACTTTTCCAGGGTGTCTCTTATTTTCCCCATGTAAAGCCCCGACCTAGTGTCACATTTTGCTCTGGTGGGAGAGTAAATAAATAGCTCACACACACACTTATATATATATATATATAAACTGCTGACAGTATGGAAAAGGAAAAAAAAAAAGATTGGAGACTACTTAGTACATCACATTTTTTTACAGAGTGTAATAGCTTACGTAGATTTCACCCGTCCCAGATTTCATCAGAGCTTTGAAAGTGAAAGTAGATTTCAGAGGAATAATGAAAATTACAGTTACAATTAATGTTTTTGATCGCAGAAATAAAAATAAAATTTAAAAGATCTAGGCATAGACATCATATAAAAAAAAAAAAGATTATTAGAAAACACACTAACTGCCCACCTTTCCGAAGTAATCATGGTACCTTGCCAAAATTGCAACTTAATCTACGTAGGGGAAACACCCATATGTCGAATTCATGAACTCTGAAGGTCTTTGATACTGGATAATTAACTCAACGCTTTGGTCAAACATCGACACCTCTTACACCACGACCTCGACATAAAAAAGCACAAATGATCAAACACGAATATTTCTCAAAAAGGCGTAGATGCATTTCGATCAGCAACACAATCATCCAACGTCCAGGTAATTTCCATTTTGTCTCCAGTCACTACAACTAGCAAAATGAATAGTAAAACAACATAAAATTACACCTCATATAATTGGCAGTAGCAGAGTTACTAGTTAACTCTATGCACCAGGTATAATTCTAAATCTTTTCCCCTTATACACACACACTCTCTTATATATATCCTTTGACACCAAAGTTCCCCCAGGCCCTTTCCTACACCAACCATCAGCAATCACCAGGGACATCTCATTTCCTTCCTCCAAACAACCTCATCTACTAAAAAAGAATATCCACTTGTCGAGAGACCCAACAAACATATATGAAAAAACCCTTTTCCTCTGATGTATAGTAATAAAATTCCCACTTGTCTCAACCGATATCCGACAATTTCTTTACCATATCTACCATCCGGGGATTTTTGTAATTTCCACCTTTTTTTCTGGAACCAACTCTCCCTTCAAAAGTTCTAAGGAAATTCGGAGCGGGTGAAACATATGTAAGCCATCATCATCATCATCATCATCATCATCATCATCATCATCATCATCATCATCATCAGTCTTTTAATGTCCGTCGTTAGACATAGACCTTCCCCAGGATTCACCACAATTCTCTATCATGGGCGTCGCAGAGCCAGTATTTCCTGAATTTGTCTAGTTTATCTCTCCATCTTGTGTTCTGTCGGCTCCGGTTTCGCATGTGATCTCTGGGGATCCACGTTGTGAGTCCTGATGTCCATCGTTTGTCTTTCATTCAAGCAACATGACCTGCCCATTGCCATTTTAGTTTTTAAATAGTTTCTATGATGTCTCGGACACCTGTTTTCTTCCTTATGGACTGTGCTGTCTTGTGATCTCTCCATATAAGGTTGAGCATGATGTACATGTTGCATGGTTCTCAGTTTGTAGGTCTGTCTCTTGGTTAGGTTCCATGTTTCAGCTCCACAAGTGACTATCAGGATATGCATTGGTTGTATAATCTTCTTTTCAGAATTATCCGGATCGTCTGATTTTTTGAAGTTGAGCTTGCTCTGCCAAAGGTTTGCCATCTCAAAGTGATTCTTCGCTTGATTTCCTTCTCTTTTGAGGATCTCATGGAGATTCGTTGTCCTAGGTAGATGTAGTCGTCTACCTTGCCGAGTTTTGCATCTTCTATCTCGACAGGTATGTTCTTATTCTTGATGTGATTGTTGCACATATCTTCTGTTTTACTGAATTCCACGTGTAGGCCAACTTTTTTGCTTTCCTCATTTAGGTCATCTAGCGTTATTTGGAGGTTGTATAGGTTTTCTACGAAAAGGACGATGTTGTCTGCAAATCTAAGGTTGCTCAGATATTCACCGTCTATTTTGATTCCTTTTCTTTCACTGTCCACGTTTCGGAAGATCATCACAAGACAGGCTGTTAAGAGTTTGGGTGAGCTGGTATCACCTTTTCTTACTCCTTTTTGGAGGTGGAATAAGCTATTACACTCTTCAAAAAATAAAAAAAATGAGATGAACCAGTCTCGAGTCTCTTTCGTTTTTCCATATTGTCAACTTTTCCACCACATTCTGTCTGATCTATATCCTTTCTCCTACCCCCATATATATATATATATATATATATATATATATATATATATATATATATATATATATATATATATATATATATATATATATATATATATATATATATATATATATATATATGTACGTGATGCTATCGAACTATCCGGGGATTATGACTATGACAAAGATCATCGACCTTCATACATAACTTTCAACCCCACCCTGTACAAAGCCTTCCTTTGGGCGAGCTCTCAGAGAATACTGCTCAAAAAAGCAAGTGGCAAAAGTCCGTACAGCATTCACTTTGTGTGCGTAGTTCAAATTCTCCAAACTTACATACGTATAACATTTTCTTTGAGATCAAGAGAACTGACAAAATATTTTCTTTTTAATTATTTATGGCATGTTGCACAGCTCTTTCATCAAATGAACGAATTCCCTAATGAATTTGAGAAATATTATTATTGAAATCTACAGAAGAGAATTCTGTGATGTTATCCATAGGGGACCAGCAGGCTTAGGTCAGTAGTTATGGTACTGGATTGAAGGCTACGAGTTCCATAAGATTTTCTGATTGTCAATTCTATGGCGACATTTACATGGTTAACAACTTATGATTCTAACGAAAGAAAATTTACTCATACTTCCTTCATAACAAAGCATATGCAAAGAAGAAAAAAAAGAATACTGAAAGAAATTACATATATTACACACACACATATGTATTAAAATTTTAACGAATAAAATCTATTTGAAATCAAAATTATTCTCAAAGGTCAAAAGTTGCTTACAATTGAATGAATAAGTTTAAAAGCCAAATGCTGAAAATAGGGACCCGTCAGGATATTCCTTTTTTGGAGGGGGTCTGTGATTTTTCGTAGTGTAGAATACACTGCGTTATAAACAAAGTTTGTCAAAAATTCTCCCAGTGTGACATTATGCAATGACAAAGCGTGACTGTAAATTTGAAGAGAGCTTGGAAATATTAGAGAGAGAGAGAGAGAGAGAGACAGACAGACAGACAGACAGACAGAGAAATGGATAGAGAGATGACGAGAGAAACTGAAAAAAAGAAGAAAGAATGAAAGAAGAAATAGAAAGGGAAAAGAAATCAGGTTAGGCAGAGGTTCTCGAACCACGGCTCCTTTAGTGCACAAGGATTTTCTACGATGCCTAAAACACAAAATAGGATGAGGGGTTTGAGTGTTAAAAGCTTTTATTGTAGGATAATGGTGCAGTACAATTGCTTTATGTAACCCCAACTTTATCTACCCATATAAAAAGATGGTATAATTCTTCGCTGGTAGTAGGGTTGCTGCCAAGACATATTTCCGGGAATATCGTTCTCACCCCACTTTCTGGAAAAGTGACAACGGACGACCAGGGACGTACCATCTCTTCTTGTTCAGTCGGTTAAAAGTTGTTGCTTCCTTGATCACTTCCTTGCTGGTCCTCGTGATCTTTACAAGGCGAGATTCATCACGCAGCTTGCAGCTTTTCTCACCTGAAGGTGAAATCTATGTTGAAACGTTTACAAAGACGCACCGTCATTGAAACAATGTAGATTCATCTTGGCACACACCATGACAAATGATTAACACTGCTTACAAGTCTTGACATAACGTTACAGAATGCACACCCGGGAAAAGAAGAGTAATAGGTTAGAAGAATCAAGACTGGGCATGTATAGTGTTCAGATGTTGCTCAACACAATAATGTAATTCGTTATTGAGAGGCGTCTAGGTCACGTAATCGCCAACCTCAGACTTGTTTCTTTTTTTTCTTTCTAGAACTCATATATTCAGCCATTGACTAAAAATGTGCATAGTACCTCGCACGCATGCGCATATTGAACTGATGAAAATATACGAGTAAGCTCAAATCAAAAGTTTCAAAATTGTTTTTTTTTTCTCACGTTCGGCGGGGAAGGGGGTTAATGTGCATTTTCAATGAATTGTTTGGAAAAAATGAGATAGCCTTGTTTTCTTGGAAAAGGACGGTGCCTGTTCTATTCGTAATATTGAAAGTAATTGATAGTTGGAATTATTACAAAACTTTTTCCTTTATTGCCACGTCAACGAAAATGATTTTATCTCTTCTTCCATCGTGAAATGAATACTGGTTTTTACCCGTTATCCGAAAGTATAGTAATCCCATGAAAAAAAAAATTCGTGAGCTGAACCGGCAATATCAGAAAAAGCAATTTCTATTAATTTAATGCGGAAAAATTTTAAGCGTCTATAAGGACTCGATGGAGAACAAACGCTGAATCCTATTTTCACTTTTCGCCTTTTTCAGCAAGGACGGAAAAGTGATGTAAAGCGAACTTTTGCAAAGCGGGGGATACTTGTAGCCACAACAGTGTGAAAGTGACTTTCTAATGAAGTAGTTTAGTTAATTATTTTATTGAAGCATATATGAGATGTTACCCAAAGATTTGGGGAATTTGATCATGGAAAAATTACTTAAACTAGAACCTAGTTTTTACCGTCTCCGATATATTTCCCTTGGATATGTCTACAGCGACCAAAAAAGTACTAATCACAGATATCTAAATATCTATACATTGTTTTTGTCGATTCAACCTGGTGTAACGAAAAGTTTTATCTGTTTGTTTACACACACTGCTGGTACAGTATCAGTCCATTTATCCGACAAGCATGGGACCCAAAGTGACTCAGGTTTCTGGAATAAGGAAGAAAACAGGAGTCAGAGACATCATGGAATCTATTAGAAAACATAAATGGTAATGAGAAGACCATGTTGTAAGAATGACAGACAACCGATGGACATCATGACTCACAACATGGATCCCCGGAGATCACATGCGAAACAGAGGCCGACAAAATACAAGATGGAGAGATGAACTGGACAAATTTAGAAAATACTGGCTCTGCGACACCCACGATAAAGAATTGTGGCGAATCCTGGGGAAGGTCAATGTCCAACGTCGGACATTAAAAGACTGATGATGATTATGATGATGATGATCCGAAGCTCAATATATACTTTGAATATAAAATAAACAATGAAAGATAAAGATAGAAATTGTATTTCATCATCACCTGCAGACTCTCAGAGCCTGTCGTTTGACACGGTTCTTTCAAACGATTTGCCAGACCTCTCTATGAATATGTCTGAACTTGGCTAGTTCTCACCATCTTATTTTTTTACCGGTCACATTTCCGAATATGGTCTCTGGGGATCCACGTCGTGAGACGTAACGTACAGATACAAATAACTACGCTTCTAAAACTGGTTCTCATTTCTTGAAATATAGACTATAAAATATATGATGAAAAGTAAGCGAAGTAAAATTATCTAAAGCGTTCAACTCAATCCACTTCAAAAAAGGGTATGTTTGATCAATATAATATTAAACCATTAATTTTCATTTGAAATCAAATCAACCATGCTGCGAAAATTTAGACCAAGAGATGCCGAACGACAAACGAGAATCCAAGATTCAAAACGAGCAAGTTTTAAAAAAAAAAGGTGATTTTCTGGGTATTTCAGTTTTCTGAAATCTAGATAAATGGCACGATACTGTATTTCATTCTTAAATAAGATTATCAGATTACATAACAAATATTATCGTCTAAATCAACTATCTATCGATCTGAACACCCATATATATATATATATATATATATATATATATATATATATATATATATATATATATATATATATATATATATATATATATATATATATATATATATATATAATGATTTATGTTTTTTCTCAGCGTTTTGTTCTATTGAAATCGAGTGTGTCGTTACCAAGAGTGCTGTTAGCCAACTCGACAAAGCAGAATTGGAATAAGACTGCTTCTTGGTGGATGCAGGTTCGAGTCCCACACGTTGCCCATTTCTACATTAATTTACATGGTCAACTGTTCGGTTATTTTTGGTGCCAGACAAAATATGTTTCCTAATGTTATGTCTATACAATTATCACACGCACAAATTAGTTATTAATGCACTATGTGTGAATTTCTCTTGTTGGGATCATCAGTTGTTTCCCATTTAACTGTTTCGGGATGTAAAAACAAAATGGTTATATCAACATGGCTCACAAGCAGCGTTGATCAAACGCCGCCTCTCAAATTAGGTACGATTTTAATACATAGCTTTATTTCATCATATTTAGGACCGTATCACAATACGGGTAATTTATTATTTTATATAGAGTATTATCACTATGTGTTGTACATGAATGTTATTTTGTACTACACATCATTTAGTTTTTTGAGGAAAGGGCTTGCATGCATATATATATATATATATATATATATATATATATATATATATATATATATATATATTCCAGTGAAAAACTATTCTCTTTAAGAATATAGTGCTCAATATCGAAAAAAATAGAGCTATATAATCATCAAGATAAGCGTACATTTTCGAAATTTCAAAAGAACGAAACGGTGGAAAAAAACAATATAAATCATTTCATCGAATTGAGAAGTACATTAAAAGTACTAAGCAAATTTTTGGAAAAAACATCACACACACACACACTCAGGCGTGTATATATATATATATATATATATATATATATATATATATATATATATATATATATATATATGTGTATATATATATATATATATATATATATATATATATATATATATATACTTGCTTTTTATCCATTGAATTCTTTCTCTCATTCTTACGTACTCATTACGAGTCCCCATTCGAACACATGAATTGGTCTTCCTGTCTCTCTCATGTATAATGAAACACATTTCCCAAAGGCCTCAAGAGGTTTTGTGGCATTACACACTCTAAACGAATTATACTAAATTATGCAGCAGAATTACGTCATAAGTAGTTCACCAACTCGAACGTTATTGCGTGATACTAAAAAGCTAAGATCACTGTGTACCTTCTTTCAGTACACGACTCGACCAATATTCACACAGCGGACAGCCTTACTCAATAATCAGTAAGTCATAGCATTGCACCAAGTCAATGCCCCATATACAATCACGGCACATATCGTTTTACTTGAATACTCATTCCTTTATAATGTTGCAATATTCAATGTATACTTTACAAGTTTCCCTTAATTTGAAATCGAGCTGTAGCCATTATTGTACTAAGCAATTCCTTTATTATATCATAAATCTACAAGTGCACCAAATCGATTTTTAAGAAGTAGAGAAAAAGAACGAGGCACCAGTATCACACAGGTCTTAGATAGTAATCTATCTAGCAATCCACACACACACACACACACACACACACACACACACATATATATATATATATATATATATGATGGCTTGGCTCCGCGATCGAAGATTCATTTGAAGAGTTCTCCATAGCAGTAGGTCCATTAACAGCGGGGGCTTTATGCAGAATAACCCTCCAGCCTGAGCAATGGAGTTTTGAACTTAAGCGCGACTTGCTCAGAGTCGACCTCACTCTTCAAACCAAGAGTTTGCATCCTATGGTCAAACCGGACATGGCCCTTAGGTCTTAGGTTTGACAGGAGTGTCCTTCTCCTGACAGACGCGAGATATCTATAGGGGTTTGTCCCCCACCCCCATGTGAGAATATTCCGACAGTATAGCTGACCTACGCCTAAGACCCCAGGACATGAACATTCCATAGTGGGTAGATAGTAAGCTGGCTGTATAGCTCTAACGTTTCTTTTGGAGCTGAATCAGGACAGTATGGATGTCTACAACTTGAAGCATGTATCCTCAAGGCAGTACGGATATCTATAACTTTAGATGCAGATTCTAGTACACTGACATGACCAGATGTGCGCTGACTGTAGAGGTCTGCTACCCCTTCAGGGGGCACCAGTCCATCTTGTCACATTAAAATTCTATAATTAGGAAAAAAACGAAATAAAACTTTTATGCAGTACTGATCGAAGTTGAAGAAATTTTGTGAAAATTTATTAAACATAGTATTTGAATGGAAGAGAACGAGTATAGAATAAATAAATGAAAGTAACAATTGTGATATGCTTGCTTAAGGCAGTCTGTCGATACACGATGACCTCATTTATTCCTCTTCTTGAGTGTGTTGGGAAAAAAAAGAACAATAGAAAAACCTGCATAGGGAAGGGGAATTCAGTACTAGAGGGGCTGCACAGACCAATGGCACCACCGTCTTGGATCGCACAGTCAGAGTCTGATGATATAGGAAAAACCGAGACAACTAGGTGTTGTACGGAACTGCAGGGGAGTGACAGTCTGGGTCATCCGTCTTTTGATGTCCGCCTATTGCAACTCTTCCCCCTGCAGCTTCCACAACTAAAACACCATGCAGCGGGGCAGCGGCTGCCAGACAATTGTACATTCCCTTCCCCTGGGACCTCATGTTACTCCGAGATCTCTTGCTCGTTTAGCCTGAGGCCACGGGGCACCCACTTACCAGAGGTTGCCACGCAGAGACACGGAGACTATTAATGGTAGAGAGTAGTTCTAGCAGGTGAAGATACGCACTTATCTCCCCTTTTTCACGGCTAGACATCGACGATAGATGAGACGAGTGTTTGAAGCCAGCATAGCATGCGGCGTATCTCCAAGGCAGAGGTGTGCCTAATGATTTCCAGAGGGGCGGGGTGTCAGCATCTAATTTGCCGACAACGTGAGAGTACAGACAGAATCATCATCATCATCATCATCATCATCATGATCATCATCATGTTAGCGTCCGTTTTCGGACGAAGACCTTCGCCTAGATTCGCCAGACCTCTCTATCATGGACACTGCAGAGCTAGGACTTTCTGAATTTATCCATCTCGTCACGCCATCTTACTTTCTGTCGGCTACAGTTTCACATGTGATCTCTGGGGACCCACTTTGTGAATCGTGATGTCCAGAAGTTGTCTGACATTCTTGCGACATGTCCAGCCCATTGCCATTTGAATTTTCGAAGAGTTTCTATTATATGTCGGAATCCTGCAGCGTTGCCAAATATGGTTTGTCATCCATAAACTCATCAAAAACCCATTTATCAAAAGAAAGAACTGTACAATGAGTTTCTGAAACAAGTTATTAGTAAATATTGAACATTTATTTTTATTAAACAGACTTAATCGGCCATCGTAGATTTCTATCGGCAAAATTGGAAAAAAAATCAGTCAGATCTAGCCAAAAATGGTTAATTTGACAACTCTAGAAAATAAATTTGGCGACATAAAGACTGTATGCGTTTGGTACGCCCACCCAAAAGGCTAACGAACCAGACGTATCATACCAATATTCATTAGCTTGTAATAGGCGCGTATCAGACGTATTTCAAACACTTCGAAGCTGTACAGAAAATCTGTTATAGGACTGTCTCTTTTAATCTCCTCTTCTCCATCTGCTATAGTCCACCAAATGTCTGTCCGTCTGTATGTGACAGTGTAATTCAGGAACCAAACTGTCCACATATCTATTTGTACTAATGAGATCGCTAGGTATGTTTTGAGCATGGTAATTTTCGAGAATCCCCTATTGTGAGTCTTTGTTAAAATGATTTGATTTCCATTTATCCATCTACCTATCTATCTCACCATAATTCACCCATCTTATGAGAAATCCCCCAAGATAATTCAATGAGATCCCAAAGTTCATGATGGTGATAATTTTCAAATGAGGTATGATTCACAAAATACATAGTTTAAATCAAATAAGATCTCTTTTTGGGACCAGAAGCTCTTTTTAGGTTTTCTAAAGGAAAGGGCTGAAAAATCCGTTTTGGAATTTCTTTATTTTGATCTTTGAATCACCGTAACTACGATCATCGACCCACCCAAACGACAAGCAATCTGTTTGGGTTATCTCCCCCTTTCACTTAATTCTTTTGTTGGGTCGCCGCTACCTGACACCTCATTTGGCCTAGAACATTGGAAATACGTAAGAACACGCTTTATGCACTCCTTCAAAAGATCTTTTTTATTTTTTAGAAAAGAATGCTTTTTAATAATCAATCAACTAATTGATTAATAAATGTATTTGATATATCAGTACTATGACTAAAGAGTTTGTTGTTAAGAGTGTTTTTTTACTTTATTATGAGCGCTTCTTTTATTTGCAATCCAATAGTGCAGTTCATTTTATATAGTATTCGGGTATTATGTGAAAGTGAAATCCCACCCATGTAGAAGACTTTTTTCTGAAAACTTACAAATTCCTGGAAGGTTCTACGAGCTAAGGGATGGAAGGAACGTAAGATTGGAAGGAAAAAATCCTTCTAGAATCGAGAGGTTAAAAAAATGAATCTTAACCATTTCAGCCATAACCCAAAAGGTTTGAAACAGATTTGAAACAGTAAAAAAAAAAAAAAAAAAATTCAAGTTTAATATAAGATTTAGATTTATTAAAAAAAATGATGTTTTTTTTATTCAGTAAAAAGAAGATTCGTTAAATGGGAAATACTTGACCATCAAAAAATATGTCGGCCATCAACTTATTAACAGATATGAATGAGTTTCCAGTTTTTGAGCCCAGATAAAACCATTATTCTGAAAGACGTTTCTAATGTCAGCATTCATAACCTAACCAGTCTATTGGTGCAATACAAACTTACATGCAATGTATGCACAATCGAAACTAGGTCCTATTCCTGCAGCAGCCCCATTTAATTTAACTGTTTATTCCATTTACGTTAAGCCAAATGAGTTTCGAAGTAATATAGCACATTTATAATTATTTCTGTCGGATTATACATCAATTTGTTAATAATACAATTGTCCACAATGAGGAACAAATAGAGCAGATGTAGACTGTGAATGAACAAAATGAGTATTTGTAGTTAAAGTAATTATTTTGGCCATTGTATTACCGGTGATTATTCAGCTCAATGGTAAGGGCAATGCTACGTTGAAGCGCATACCTTATCGGACGCAGATCCGATTCCTGCAGCAGCCCCATTTCTTTAATTGTTTATTCTATTTAAACTGTCTACGCCAAATGATAAATCCACGGGGTAATAACGGGATATCATTTCAAATAGAGTTTCAAAGTAGTATATACATATATATATATATATATATATACTTACAGGAGTGGCAATACACTGAAAAGCAAATATATGCAAATATGTCTGCAAGCGTAACTATGCACCTATATATATATATATATATATATATATATACAGAGAGAGAGAGAGAGAGAGAGAGAGAGAGAGAGAGAGAGAGAGAAAGAGAGAGAGATCGTAGATTTATAGGCGTAACTTCAGACGTAGAGGTATATATTCACCTACAGTCGTATATATAAGCAATCCGGCATATATATATATATAGACAGAACACAAGATGGAGAGATGAACTTGACTAATTCAGAAAATACTGGCTCCGCGACGCCCATGACTAACCGATTTGTAAAGAGCCATTTATAGTTCAAGTCTGAAGTTCGATTCTCCCTATGATTTCCTTCTAATGAGTGGGACTAACCCTGTACTCGGTGTTCTTTGTGAGATCTATTGATGTTTTTGAGGTATTCAAAGTTTACCTTACGGGCAGTTTGGGCCCGATGGTATAATTTTCGCATAAGCCGCTTTAATGATTATCAGCAAGGAAAAAGGAATCTGCAAACCGAGTTTGAATTTTGGTTGAGGCTGCTTGTGGTCACTTAGCATCAACAGCCTTGGAAAAGGTATGAATCCACATCCCTACGCTCTGTAACTGACAGATATCTTGGAAAACGTCTTGTCACTGTCATGGCTCGATAGTTGACTTGGCGCCTGGGTGAATGACTCTTCCATAACTGCATTATTATCAAGGTATTAGTAAGAGTGAAAGGTTGTTCCAATCATAGTCAAACTTGAAGGGGCCAGCAAGAATCATGAAATCATTGCGTTTTAGAGTTGTATATTTCCCACTGTAATTGCCTTTCAAGGCTAGCAAGTCCACATTACGTCTTATATTGACACAGCACTATCTTTCTATCGCTATTTCCTTCATTTGGTCTTCCACCATAAAACTGAGCAGTGAATATTTTAATAATCTAAAAACGCTTGGATGAAAGAGTTTTGAAAGATTACTGGTAGAAAAGTGAAAGAGCTGCGTTAAATAAAATTTAATTATTTTCAACTTATCAACACCTGTTGAAAAAAACACGGATATATTAGAAACTATATATATATATATATATATATATATATATATATATATATATATATAGTCATATGGATTTTAATCTTATAATGCAGACGAAGAACGAAGTTTTTTAGTCAATTTTTATATATTGTATCCACGACGTTGTGTCAGGCTAGACACCGCTAACCTGGTCAACGTTATTTCAACATGATGTGTTACAACTGTTTATTCTATAATTCGGGGTTCTTTTTGCTTGTAATTCAGTTCTATTTGTATTTTTATTTGTGATTTTATTCTTTATAATGGCGTTCGTCAGCTGTTTTACCATATCCATGTTTCGGGCGTATGAAAGAACAGGACAGGTTTCTTGCTATGGCACTCACCGTCATATTCATCAATACCTCCATGAATATAACTACTCTATAATTTCATTTTTCTTTGAAGTAAAAAACATGATGTTAGTAGTATCACTTCTGTGGGGCTGGGTCGATTTTGTGTTTTCATCCTGTTAGAACGAAAGTAGGTTGAAGTAAAATTATTTTACATGTGTTCATTTTATGTCTGTTACAAATAAAGTCAGGTTAGATTTGAAGTATGATTCTCATTGACGTTATCATTTATCCAATGAAATTTTAATTGTGAATTTGTATCTCTATGAATATAACTACTCCATAATTTTAATTTCTTTTAAATGCACGAGATTCTCCAAAGAGAAACAGAAATTTTTCAAAAACCTCATGAGACCTGAATCCCTCCTGGTAGTGCCCTCTGCTTCACTTCAGGAGAATAGCACGTCTGGAGGCAAGAGTTTTCTCGTACTTTGCCAAACATTCAGTTCATTTGTCAGCAGACGCAGCACAAATTTTTTGACAACACGATGCATCGTCAGATTTTCTCTCAAAATAATGTGGCAAGAAATTTTACGGATTCTTAACTCATCGTAAACTTCACGGACAGTCAGGCGACGATTTCCATGAATCACACCACACCTTTTTGCGATATGATAGTCGTCTGTTGACGTGGAAGGTGATCCAGTTCGGGAATTTTCGATGTATGTTCTTCCAGATTTGAAATGCTGGCCCCCCTCGTGGCATTGTGCACAGGTCAGACAATCCTCCCCCTAGACCTGTTACAAATTCAGAAAAGTTTCCAAAATATTTTTTTCTTGATTTTAAACAGAGCTTCACACAAATACATTGTTTTTCAAGATCTTCCATCGTTCAACAACGGGGGGAAAAGATGCACAGTGCTCCACAAACACGTTTTGGCACATGTAGATTGAGAACTGGAAAACGTTACTTGATGCATTTTTCTTACATAAAAGGTCAAGGTCACTGCTAGATAAGATTCATGCCTGGAACAGATTAAAACGCTTCACAAATCTGCTGTTTTAAAATTTCTAATTCTTTATGGGCACATACACACATATATATTATAAAAAATGGATATATAATCCAACAGAATGATTATAAACGGATTATTTTTATTCGAAATTCTATCTGAACGAAGATGTCAGTTGGCCTAGACAGCCTAAATAGGAAAAAAGAATAGACGAAATGGAATGCCGCAGGAATCGAACCTGTGTTCAATAGGAGATTGTCATAAAGCGACGTTGCTCTAACCGGTTGACCAAAGTAGTCGACATGAAAAACGGTGTCTCGAATTACTGCTTCGTACCCAAATCTCATCTTGTTCATTCACTACCCTTTATGTTTCTCCACGCAGTTATATCATTGAGAAACGGATACATAACCCTACAGAACAGTTTTAAAAGCGTTATTTTCCTTTCAAACACACACACACGCACACATATATATATATATATATATATATATATATATATATATATATATATATATATATATATATATATATATATAAGCTGTTTCTTCATATACTCCCTCTTAATATGAGACGTAATGGTTAACTGCTTAAAAGCTATAAAAGTGCTATCGAATCTTTACGTCTTATTACTTGAATCTCTGGTCTCATCAAGAAGTGACTAAAAAGTCTATTATTTCAAGTAGTGGGCAGAAGATATTTCTATCAGCAAAACTGTTATCTTTAAGTGGAAGAGTCCACTGTTACGGACAGAGGGACGAACAGAAAAAGTCACATTGTTCGTTTGATAGATTCAATAAGGTTATTGTATACGTCACAAAATTGTTATCTTATGTCATAAAAATATCTTCATATGGAAGAGTTCATTGTTACAGACAGAGACACAAATAGAAAAAAAACACACTATTCATTATAGATAGATTTGAAAAGGTTATTTTACAGAATATGCCCCCTGTATTCATACAAAACAAATCAGACTTTAGATTCTTGGCTCGCTTCTTAATGATAGTGAAACGAATACTTTTTGTACGAATGCTGTTCTCTGAATGCAAATTGCAAGTCTCGTTGTTTTGGCGTTACAAGCAGAATTAAATTAATCGACTAAACCTTTCTTTCCTTGTAGCAAAATAAATACAGGGAACGGCGATGTCAATTGTAAGAATTGGGAAATTTTCTTCCCAAACTTGTAATCTTTAAACATACTCCTTCGCTGATCACGTGAAATGCCATCAGAGGTGTTAACATCGAAATGTACAGGATTTGCGTCTCCTTATGGAACTTTCTTTAGCATTTATTTTCTGTACTGACGCACCTGTGTCGTCAAGAATGTCGGCATACATTAATTTATTCTTATATATTGCTTATATATAAAAGTATATAGCGTAAGTAAGATTACTCTGTAATTAGCTATCTCCCTTATTTAATTTATCTGGATTGTTACTGACTAAAAATAAATATAGATATACACGTTGCATATTATTGCAGTGAATGAAGGAAGGAGAAAAAGAAAGAGCAGAAAGGAGAGAGAGAAAGGGTAGGAGGGAGGGAGGAGGAGAAAGAGAGGGTGATAGAAAGAGAGGGAAAAGGATGGGGAAAGGAGAGAGAAAGAGAGGGTGGAAGAGAAAAAGAGAAAAAGAGAATGAGGGAAAGAGAGGGATGGAGAGAACTAATGAGATGAAGGGAGGGAGAGAGAAATAGAGATAGAAAAAGAGGGAGGGAGGGAGAGACAAGGAGAAGGATGAGGGGGGAATGTTGTGATGTTGGTTGAATAACTTTTGTGGATCTGTATCGATTTGTGGTTGAACAGTGGCCTGCAATGTCTTCTTCGGGTGATGCAGGGCTTTGCAGTGTCGAGTTTGAAGTTGTTTGAATCAGCGGTTCTAGAGAACTGCAATCTGAATGAAATCCGCATGTGTGTATGCACTGCGATAACTCAACAAATGGCGATTGGAGGAAGATGACATCAGCCAGATATATTCGTCAGTAAGCAATGCATTGCAGTGCCGAGTTTGAAGTTGTTTGGATCTATGGTTCTCCAGTTATCTAATAAAAATGAAGATTACAGATATCTCGTCAAAAATTATGAATTTTGGATATTTTTCGACAAAGAATGACAACTCTGTTTTTTTTTATCCAAATATAATTGAAAAAATCACTATTGGTGTGTATGCACCGTAATTACTCGACAACTGGCCACTGTAAGAGATCGATAAATTTGTCAGCACGCAAGGCAGTGCAGTGTCTAGTTTAAAGTTGTTTTAATCGGCAGTTCTTGAGAAATCTAATAAAAATGAATAAAATTTAAA